>CM037023.1:17547476-18147840 GCA_020875875.1 Dioscorea alata
AAAGCGTCCCCTTTTCCCTCTAGTGTGATTTTCCCTACCTCCGCGTTCCAAGAGTTCTTAGCTGTCGAAGTAGAGCGAAGTGCTGGGAGATGAAGTCCCCTGGGGCTTACTTATGCGAGCAACAGAGTAAAGGGTTGTAGTGAATCCTTGTGCTGGGGCTTAATTGAGACTAGGGTTCTTTCACCTGGACCAAAGGGTTAGGACTACACTTAGGAACATGGCTAACCACTTGGAATCCCTACAACATAAAGCAATCCCACGTAATGTGAGGCTTAGGAAGATGGACTCCCCTGGGACATAGTTGACAGGTCAACGAGAGTTAAGGGTTGTAGTGAAACTTAATGCCGGGGCATAATGATTGGGATTAGTCACGGTTAACCTTAGGTTTGGGACAATGTATTTTAGGATGTCCACGACTCATTAAACATCAATAGGAGAGTATAATACATTGTCCTACAATAGAACATTAATCCTAGGTGTAGCTTGTCCGGGTACCCTATTTCACTCTTGATTGTTTCCCTCTTTTTCTCTTAGCTTGCACTCTCTTATCTTCCATATTTCTCTTTATTTTCTTATTGTTTTCGATTACTTTTACACACACACAATTGATCTTGCTCTCACTTTCCGTACTTCAGACTAGCTAGATAGTAATCGCTTGTATCTACAATCCCTACTCCGTGTGGATCCGACTACCCTCTCTCCGGGGTACTATTATTACTGTGACAACTCGTGCACTTTCGGGTTCTTGTCAGTATCGCACGATATGTATCTAAATAACAGGATTTTGATAGTATCGTTGGGTGTATCAGCATAGTTTAAATTATCGTAATTTATCGTACGTATCTATTAAAATATATCGTATCGTAAGAAGCAGTGATATTTTAAATCTTAAGAATTCAAAAGGTCATGACTCTATCAAAGGGAATTTTTCACTTGAATTATTTTTTCTTTTTGCAAAATTTTGACGGCGGAGAAAAAATTGTGATTTTTGATGAAGAAACCCTAAAGAAGATATCGCGCAAAGCTTCAAACCCTCGGTTAGTATTTAAAGAAGATATCGCGTAATTGGATTTCATACGAATTTAGATTTGAAGTTTATGATAAGTTTATCCTTTATTTGAATAACAACTTTTAAATTTAAACATAATACAATTTAAATGTATTTATCTAGATTCAAGATCAAACTTAGATAAGAGTCATAAGATTTAAAAATTTTATATGAATAATTCGTGATTTAATATACACACAAATCTATTTTTTTTATTAATTTAATCAAGATTATTCAAGGTTTAATGTTTTAATTTAACTTTTTTAATTTTTTTATCAGTGTTTTCAACATGGGTGATATAAAAAGTAGGAGAAAAGAAGATATTATATATGAACATTGCACCTGAGTTGATAAATCAAATAGAATGAAATTAAAATTCAATTATTGTGGAGGGATTTATACGGGTGGCTCAATTCGAATGAAACATCATTTAGGAAGGACTCACAAAAATGTGGCGGCTTTTAATAAAAATCCTGAAGAAGTTAGTAACTTATTTCAAGGGATACTTAAAGATCTAGAGAAAAAGAAAAATATTGGAGATGAGGGGGCTTTTAATAAGAGGAACTTTTGAACATGTACATTCCAAGAAAAGAAATCGTTTGGAGCAACAACGTTTGAATGCACTTGTTTTTGAGACAAGAAAAAAGACAAGGGAATGGTGATACATACGATCCTATCTCATTAGCAGACATGGAATCAGATGACGAATGGATAAGAGAAAGTGAAGATGACACGACAACTTGCGTGTATCCCGTAAGTGCATGGGCTTGTCGAAGTAATAAATTTACCCTAGTGAGTGGGTAGTCGAATCCACAGGGAATAGGGATTTAAGACACGAGATTTCACTATTTAGCTAAGCAATGTGCGGTGAGTGTGAAGAGAATCAATGAGTGAGTGTGAAAGCAAATATAAAGAGACAAGAAATAAAATAGAAGGATGGAAGGTAAGAGAGTGCAAGTATGAGTAAATAGAGAAGGACTAGCAATGGATGAAATAGGGTACCCGGACAAGCTACCCCTAGGACTTATGCTTCTAGTGCAAGACTATGCTATTATACTTTCCTATTGATGTTAATTGAGTCGAAGATATCCTTAAACACACGGTCCCAAACCTAAGGTCAACCGTGACTAACCCCAACACTATGCCCCGGCATTAGGTTTTCACTACGACCCTTGACTCTTGTTGACCTGTCAACTAAGCCTTAGGGGAGTCCGTCTTCCTAAGCCTCACACTACGTGGGATTGCTATAAGTTCTAGGGATTCCTAGTGATAAATCCTGTTCCTATGTATAGTTCTAACACTTTGGTCCAGGTGGAAGAAACCTAGTCTAAATTAAGCCCCAACAATAGGATTCACTTCAACCTTTCACTCTGTTGCTCGTGCAACTAAGCCCCAGGGGTGTTCCTCTCCTAGCACTTCACTCTATCTCGACCGCTAAGAAATCATGGAACATGGAGGTAGGAAGAATCACACCGGAGGGGAAAGGGGACGTTCCGCTACCTCACGACTCACCCTTTCAACCCCTCTTCAATCTTAAGTAGTATAACCCTATATGAGTTGTCACACCTCCAAAGGATTACTTAGATTGTTCTCAACCCTAGTGTCATGGCTAAGGGAAAACAATTACAAGAAACAATTAAGATTGAAACTCGAATTTATTCATCAATAATGGTAAAGCATAATAACAATGTCATAGAAACATAATAATCCTAGGGTTTACAAGTCCGAATACCCACAAAGGGGTTTAGCTCCTCATGGAGCTATACAAATCCATCAAAATATAAAAGTAAACACAAATTGAAAGCATCGATGAAAACCCCCTTGCGTATGATGTGGCCGTGGTTATGTGCGGCCGTCGGATGTCGATGACGATGCCGATGACACGCTCCGAATCTCCACAAAGTCCTCTCCGAAACCCTAGCCGCGCTCTCCCGAAGTTGGGGAGAAAGATTGGGAAAAAGATGTGTCAAAAGTCTCCAAATCAGGCTTTTATAATATTGAGTCGCGGCTTTAAAATTGGACTTATCGGGATTTCACACGGCCATGTGGAATTTCCACACGCCCGTGTGAAGTTGCTGAAATATTGATTTTCGGCCGACAGTGGACTGTAACTTGCTATAGTACTCGCCAAAAACGCTCCCGAATTCACCGTTCTTCATCGAGGCAATTGAATTGGGCACACAATCAATGTTAGATCGTGCCGATTGATTCAGTTCTCCTAAACTACACGAGTTATAGTTATTGTGAATGTGACTGCCTTTGTGGCCCTCCAAAGGAGGTTGACACACACTCACAAGTCTAGGCTCGTGCCTTGTTCCTTGCTTGGTCCGAAAACTCCCCAACAATGGCAAACACGATCTAACTTCGTTCTTCTTCTTCAAAATAGCTCCACAAACCTACAATGCACAAAAGCTCACAAATGCACACAGTTTAGTGATAAAATTTTGTAAAATATATGCTCATTGTAAGATAATAACGCTTCGCGGTACTATAACATAAGCACTTATCAGAAGACCCTTGCTTACCTCAAGATACATCGTGGATGGATGTTCATGAATGTTTTTTAGAAATAGCTTTAACAAAAAGGAAAAGAGGTCAATTTATATATTCTTACTATATAATATTTTATAAATTAATAGTTTAATATAATTTTTGAATATGAAAACTTACTATTTATATTTCCAGGTCCTAGGAACTTACAAATGCAAGCAAACAAGAAAGGAAAAGACATCGCGATACAAGAAGAAGTTCAAGATGTCGAAAATGATAATGATGAAGAATTTGATGAAGATTTAAATCAAAGAGAAGATGGAGATAGTGATGTAGCAAATTTGGACATTGATGATGATTTTTTAACACTTTTGTACTTATCTATTCTAGACTATAACTTATGATTTTAGACTATTTTCCAAACTTATCAAATGATGTTTAATTTAGTTGGATAAAAAAATGTGAGAATGTGTATGTTATATATTTATGTGTATATATACTATCTATATAATATCTTACGATAAAAAGATATGCTACGTTATGTTACATAAAAATTAAGAATTCGATACATCATACGATACACGATTTGAATTGGTTCCGCTCCTGTAATTGTTTATTCATTATTCTGCGCTAGTGAAACTATATCAAATGAAGCTTTAGAAAATTTAGAGAATTATCCAACCATAATGCGTCAATCATTTTTGATTCTTCGCTTATTCAATGATCTTGGAACTTCAACTGTAAGTATGCAAAGTTTTCTTACATGTCCATTATATTTGCACATGACATTATTTCTATCATGAAGTGATAAGTGCTCATGTTATAGTAATGCGAAGTGTTATTATCTTACAACGAGCATTGATTTAATAAGATTTTATCACTAAAAAGTGTGCATTTGTTTACTTTTGTGCATTGTAGGGTTGTGAAGGTAAATTGGAGAAAAAGAACGAAGTTAGATCGTGTTCACCGTTGTTGGGGAGATTTCCGGACTAAGCAAGGAACAATGCATGAGCATAGACTTGTGAGTGTGTGCCAACCTCCTTTGGAGGGTCACAAAGGTAGTCACATTCACAATAAGTCTAGCTTGTGCTAACAATGAGAATTTCACCAATTAGGAGATTTGAAGCAATCGGCACGATCTACCGTTGATTGTGTGCCCAATTCAATGGCCTCAATGAAGAACGATGAATTCGGAAGCGTTTCGGCATAATCACTGTAGCAAGTTAATGTAGAAAAATACTGTAGCAAGTTACTATTCACTGTCTGTCAAAATTCAAAAAACCAGCAACTTCACACGGGCGTGTGGAAATTCCACAAGGCCGTGTGAAATCAAGATTTCTGCGATTTAAAGCCTCGACTTAACATTATAAAAACCCGTTTTGGAGACTATTTTTGGGATCTTTTTGGCTCTTCTTTGCCTTAACTTCTAGAGAGGAGCGGCTAGGGTTTGGAGAGGACTTTGTGGAGGTTTGGAGCGCGTCATCGGTGTCGACATCAACGTTCGACGGCCGCACAAGACAACGGCCATATCGCACACAAGGGGGTTTTCATCTATGCTTTCGAATTGTGTTCTTTTTATTATTTTGATGAATTTGTATAGCTCCATGAGGAGCTAAACCCCTTGTGGGTATTCGGACTTGTAAACCCTAGGATTATTATGTTTCTTTGACATTGCTATTATGCTTTTCCATTATTGATGAAAAAATTGAGTTTCAATCCTAAATTCTTCTTGATTATTGTTTTCCCTTAGCCGTGACACTAGGGTTGAGAGCAATCTAGGTTATCCTTTGGAGGTGTGACAACTCCTATAGGGTTAGACTACTTAGGATTGAAGATGGTTGAGAGGGTGAGTTGTGAGGTAGCGGAACGTCCCCTTTCCCCTCTGATGTGATTCTCCCTACCTCCATGTTCCATGATTTATTCACAGTCGAGATAGAGTTAGGTGCTAGGAGATAAACTCCCCTCAGGCTTCGTTGTGCTAGCAACAAAGTGAAGGGTTGAAATGAATCTTAGTGCCGGGACTTAATTTAGACTAGGGTTCTCTCACATTGACGAAAGGGTTAGAACTACACATAGGGACAGGGTTAATCACTAGGAATCCCTAGAACTTAAAGCAATTCTGCGTAGTGTGAGGCTTACGTAGATTGACTCCCCTAGGGCTTAGTTGACAGGTCAACGAGAGTCAAGGGTCGTAGTGAAACCTAATGCCGAGGCATAGTGTTGGGGGTTAGTCACGGTTAACCTTAGGTTTGGGACTGTGTATTTAAGGATCTCCTCGACTCAATTAACATCAATAGGATAGTATAATATCATTGTCTTGCACTAGAAGAATAAGTTCTAGGGGTAGCTTGTCCGGGTACCCATCTTTATTTAAGGATCTCCTTTATTTATTGCTTGTTTGGGACTGTGTACTAGGGGTATTTTAGAAATTTAAAAATTATCTATGAATCCAGATTTTTGACACAACTTAATTACAAGAACATATCTCACCAAATAAGAAGATATCTCAAGTATTAAACAAAAAAAATTTATTTAAACTAAATCTACAAATTAGTGAACTTAGAAGTTAGAACACTAATGTAATAAGTAAAAGGTTAAAGGCAAAATAATTAAAAATTACAACATTAGTTATAGAAACAAGTATTTTTATTGCTCCATTTGTTCTTTAATGGGGTTAGCCATAATAAATTGCTCTTTCCCCCAGAAGATATGTATTATTATTGTTTCTTTGTGGTTGTTAATTGTGATTATATTCTTTTTTATTTATTTATGTTTTTTTTTTTGCGGTGATTGTTTTAAATGATTTAATTTATTATTAGAACTAGGTAACTTACTAAAATCATTTATGACTATAGGAAGAGGCAAAGAAAGGTGCTATGAAGAAATTCATCCAATTCTACATGCATGAGAATGGTGTTTCAGAGATGATTGCACGGGAATATATACAAGATCTAATCTGAGAAACATGGAAACAACTTAATACAAGGCATTTTACAATTAATTCTTGATATGAGGGATCCTTCACTAATTTGGCCATTGTCATTGCACGCATGAGCCATTATATTTTTGACTATGGAGATGGCTTTGGTAAATAAAATCATGAGAACAAGGATAGATTTTTTTCTCTCATGGTTGAACCCATTTCCCTTGGTTAATGTAATTACTATCTTGATGCATGAATAGCAAGGCTATTAGACAATCTATTATCCTTATGTATGCAAAAAGTATAGATCTTTGAGGTGTATGCTTAGCTTTAAAAAAAAGTAAAAAAGAAAAGCAACACAAATTTATCTAACGCAATTTTCATATTTTAACTCTTTAGTAGTTCAATTGCTTAAATTTATTTTAGAATCTCATATGGTGGAGTTGTCATCAAGTTTGCTCCATAAAGGTTTTTTTTAGCCATTTTTCTTTGTAAAAGTTTAATTGGGTAATAATTATAATGGATATTTAGGTTAATGCACATCTGGATGACTAGAGCTTAGCTAACACGAACATTGTTGAATCCATTTGATGCTAGTAGGCAATTGTTTTCCTCTAGCAAATACATATTTGAGGCATTTTATTGATGTGGCACTACTCGAGGTAATAACTTCCATATGCCATAAGGTATAAGTACGTCAAATATAAAAATATAGGATTTGAAATCACAATATACAAGAGAGACTAAAAAAAATTTGTTTGTTAATTTACAAATCACTTTATACACACATAAGCTATATTAATTTACATGGTTTATTAATATTTCCGAATCTACCAAGCTTTGATCAAGATCTTGCTTAAGAATTGGTGGGATATGTGTCACTTAAGGTAACACAAACTTATATAAATTTTCACATGTATATTTTTTGCTTAGGGACAAGAAAAGCTTAAGTGGGGGAATATTTATTAAGTGTCTAAATACATTGATGTACTCTCCGCCAGTGCACGGATCGTTACAAGTAATAGAGCAGTAGCCCCTAGGGGGGAGGGTTGTCGAACCTTAGGGACTGGACTTCTAGTATTAATTAATCCTCTAATGTCTAGAAAATCAAAGGGTCTGTTGAAAGGTTAAAAAGGTAAACAAGAATAACAAGACAAGGATGGAATCAATAGGTAGACTAGGATCTAGTTTTTGATAACAAGAGTGCAATGCCCCGGATTGATTCCTATGTGCTCGAGATACTGACTTGAATCTAATGCCTACCACGGTACATTCTAAGATCCTTGTGGTTGCTCAAAGCTTTATTGCATCTACGACTCTCAAATATGTCAAGGGCTGCAAGTGTAACTACATGTTTCATACACGTCGAGTTTTGTAACTACGCTAGGTAATCGCAACTACGACAAGTCACATACGTCAAGTTTTACACAAGCATCTATGCAAATCAAGCACTTTAAGTTATGCAAACACATGAAAAACACAAGAATACATTAAAACTCCATTGGAAAAAAAAAACCAGTATTCAAAGTACTAAGAACAACATAGTTCAAAATCTCAGGGCACCATGGAATGGTTAGCCCCTCATGAATTGATACAGCTGAGAAGAAGGAAAGAAAGAACTAGGGTAAGAATTCATGATCTCCCCTTTTACTTATCTCCTCTCAATTGTGCTTCAAAACCTTCCAACTCAACCTTGATTCCCTTAACAGGTGCAATGAAGCTTGATCTTCATCCTCATCAATGCTCTCCTGGTGGAGAAGAAAATCCCTGAACGAAAGATGAGGAGAAACCCTAGAATCTGGAGTTAAAAAGGGTGTTTTTGGGCTCCACACGGTCTGAGCACGGTTGTGCTTAGAAACCGTGCTTAGACCGTGCTTTTCTGTGAAGTTCTGAGTGAATCGGCTAAGTGTCATCAAAAGATATTCATGGGAAGGAAGCACGGTCGTGCTCCACCTGCGCTTTGCATGAGCAGGACCGTGCAAGGAGCATCTTGGGCGTGCTTCCCCTGCTAGAAGATGGTGTTTTGATTCCAGAGAAAATTACTAGGGCAGATAGGACCGTGCCTCAATCGTGCTCATCCTGGAAGCACCACCTGCTTGATCAGCTACACAAGCAACTTCAGACAGAGTTAATCACGAGGACAGAGCACGACCGTGCTCCGCCCATACTTGGCTTGGACAGTTAGAAAAATTCTTCATTCTTTGCTCGTTTTCTTCTTGAATTCTCTCCTAATTTCTTTGAGCCATAATTTCCTGTTTTATGAACAAAAACAGCCAAAGCAACATCGAATATATACAAAAGGTGCTAAAAGATAATCAAAAGTATGAATTGGGAGTAAGAAAAACATGAAATGAATTACACTCATCATACATTATAATTCATTGACAAATCATTTACAATTTCATGCATATTTTCTTAATACTGATGTCCTTTTATGCAATTTTTGCATTTATCTTGTTTCGGGGACTATACTCCTAAAAAAATCATCGTTTCCATCATTGATATACCGTAATGCAAGATTCAAGATTTTCACATTTCAAGAATTTTTCACAAAGTTGATGAAAATCACAAAAGACTATTAGGGTTGTGCGGATTGTGCACAGCCTGCACAGCGCTCTTGGAACGTGGTCGATGTTGAGGAGCATCCGATCTTGGTTTGGAGTTTCGTAAAATCTGATTCTTCATTTTTTGTCCTTCAAAATGTTTCGAATAATGCTTCTTCTGGTGCAAATGGCCTCCTGATGCTTTAAAACAAGATTAATGCAAAGGCACGTAAAAGGGCATCGGTATTAAGAAAATATGCATGAAATTGGAAAGTATTTGTCAATGAATTACAATTTATTTAGACACTTATCACATACTATCCAAGAAAAAAGCCTTTTCAATAAAAAGGTTTCAAGTCTAAACGGCAACTAAGAGACAATTAGCTTTCTATTAGGATTTGGATAAAAAGACTTTGAGAATCTCTAAAAAAAAGTGTCAACTTCACTTAAATGGAAAGATAATTAACTATTCTTTCACAAAAATAACACATCTTTATAGTAATCCAAAACATAATATAGTATAGTAGATGATAGATATAGCAAGAGAATAACACAATAGCCACCACTATTCCTTGTAACATTAATTTTTGCAACAGATCAAATCTTTTTTTTTAATTTTAAATAAAACATTTATTAAATAGTACCTTGAACTGTGAGTATTTCAAATTATTAGTTTTAGAATAGTAGTCACATATTATAATGTAGTGACTTGAAAGGAAAAAGGAATTTGAAGGAATGAATAACTTACGATAAATTAATTATAGCAAGATTCAACAAAATAAATTTTACAACATACAAACGTTGTAGCATCATCCATTTTCCAATCATTTTAATCATTACTAGAGCCGGAAGCTTTATCTTCTAATCCTAAATAAAATTTAAAATAACAAAATAAGAAGTCACAAAATAATAATATCATAACAATATGTAAGAAACAACAAAAGGATTCACCTAGTGAAAAGCCTTTAGCACACATCCAATAATCCAAACAAACAATGGCTTGAACCGTATTTTGTCTGAGTAAACTTCTCATATAATTGATGACTTTCTTTCCAATATTGAAACTTGACTCTAAATCTACAATTGATATAGAAATTGTCAAAAGGTCATGAGCTAATAATGAAAACTCGGAATCCCTTATTGAGCTTTTACTCCAATCCTCTATGATATCAATCTCACTATTGAAATCAAGCTCTTTTTCCTACCAAAAAAGATCCAATTATGGCTTTTCTACTTTAGCGTTAGATTTACTTAAAAACTTTGTAATCTTTAGCATCATCACAACTATCAAATAACATCCTAACAACCTATGAGCTGTGGTGTTAAAAGTCAACAACTTGATGTTATGCCCTAGCCCACTTATTTAATTTCTCCATATCCCAATTTAAATGAAGATCTGATCTACTTAGCTTCAGTAGGAAATTATTTATATTATACATATAGACAAGAATCCAACATTTATACATTAAGAAAACTTGCTCCTAGCTAATTCAGTTTGAGAACTACAAGATTTACCTTTGGAGAAAGGCCTTGCTAATGTTCACTCAAGATCTATGCGGCTTTGGTACCATATTGAAATATCAAGAAAAAAGAAAAACAAAGTAATATAGAAAATATAAGGGGGCATCATAAATAAATTTTGTTATGGGTATCATTGCCAATTAATATCTCAATTTGCAATACATAACAACTAAAAATCTATAATTGCTAAATTAAAAACAATAAAATCTAAAAAAATCAAACAAAATATTTGACTATGATGAAGTCTAAGATATTGAAGGTTTGCAACTTTGAATTATTCTCCAACATCTCCTTTAATTCAAAGTTATAAAAAATTAACTTCACTTATCCATGGAGCACTTTTCTTTAGAGTTCAAACTTTATAGGGCACTTCTCTCCAAACTTCAAACTTCATGGAGCACTTCTCTCCAAATTTCTAAAATATAATTTATAGAGCACTTCTTTTCACGTAATGACGCACTATTCATCATATAAAATCAACTTGTTGATGCACTTTCTGACCATGTTTTAAAAGAGAGTTTCTTCTTCATCCACGTCCAAATTCCAAGTTCTTCATTTTTAAATTTGCAATTTTTTCTGTAATTGCCCAAGTTTTTTGCTTGTGAAACATTGAAGTCTTTGCTTGAGCCAACAATCCTTCTCTTGATGATCTGGCTTCTTGTAATGGTCATATTGAATAATTTCTTTATCCTTTATGAAATATTCGCTAGATAAGCTCCCTCAACCATTTATGCTCTTTCTTTTCTCATTATTTTTCTTTGCTCCTAAGCTTACAAAGAATTAATTAATTTTGCAATTTTATTTCACAGATGTTTTGTATCTTCAAAATATGACAATTTTGCCTCAAATCTTTCAAGCAAACTTATAAATAATTTTTCTTACCACCACCTTCAGCTTATTAAAATACTCTTGTATGGTCTTTTGTTTTTTCATACTTAAAATTTCAAAATCTCTTTAGAGATTTAACACTTGTATATGATGTTCTATCATTGCCATATTCAACACATCCCAAGCTTCTTGAGATGTTTCATGATAGAAAAATAATAGTACTCAGAGAATAGGAGATGAAATGAGGGATAACTTAGTAGCTGTGCCGTGGATGAGCCACTGCTTTAAAATCAAGATCTTGAATGACAGTGGTGCAATCGTTAACATAGCTAACTTTCAAACACGTGCACTCATGTAAAAGGTTTGGAATAACATATTTCAATTATATAGAAGTCTTGATTTTTTTTTCTTTCCAAAAGAGAGCGAGCTGAAGAAAGGAGCGAGTTAATAAAAGGAGGGGAACACCAATATAATAACTCCTTAAGTTGAGAGAAAATTCTGTAGAAGATGTGATAATCTTCAAAGGTAGTTATATTTGAACAAATAATCTAATGAATAATCAAAATTTTCATAATCAAAATTTACACAACAAATAATTACAAAAAAAATTAAACAAATTAAATTAGATGTAAATCGAACAAAAAAAAATATTATAAACTCGGAAGAGATTGAGCAAAGAATGAAAACTCACCAACCAACACAACATGCAATGATTTTTTTTAGAGACTTTTGAGAGAGAAATTGCATTTTTTTAGGGGTTTATTTTTTTATTATTGCTATTTTTTACATTAATAACTTAAAAAATATATAATTATGTATTGATTAGTTCAATTAAAAACATATCTTCATATATAATTTAAAAATAAAAATATTTAAAGATCCATGTTTGGGTCACTATATTAATTATTATTATTACTCAACATCAATTTTATTTAACGTAATAATTTTTTATTTAATTATTTTAAATGCTTTGGGGTAGAAAGAAAGAGTATCACTTTCCATATATATATATATCATGGGAAAGGGGGTGCTTGAGCACCCCTTTGACTCCCTTTAGTTCCACTAATGAATATGATTGACAAATGAATAAGTGTTAGCCTAGTTGGGATGTACTCATATAATAGTAATGCAGTATTTTTCTTAAGTAAAAATGTAATAATACCAGTCAATTAATAAAACTATTAGTTTTCATTTTGATATTACTTTTTTAGTTTTAAATCACTACAAAGTTTAATTAAGAAAAATTAAAGAACAAAATAGCAACGGGGTAATCTAAGCCCAATTTAACAAGACAATCTTAGCTCAATCAAAAATTGATCCAAAGAGCCAAGACTATGAGCTAGGCCATAGGCTTCAAATTTTAACGTTTAGGCCACAGCCTAGCCCTGCCTAAAATATTCACGGGCTTGTCGAATTTGGGCTTGGCTAAGCCTTAGCCTAAAAGTTTTTGGGTCAGGCCGGCCTAAATAAGCGCAATGCTGAGAGTGACACACAAGAAACATTGATAACTTGCTTGTGCTCCCCACCCATGCGACACAAGGTTTGGGCTACAATCTCAAACTCACAGTTAGAGACATTTGGCACCAGTGCTTCCAGTATATTTTGAACTAGTTAAAAAACATCTTGCAATTTATGCCTTTCCAATTGGGGCTACTGTCATTAGACCAAAAACCCTTTGTCTATTTCTATATATGTTTTGTTTTTCTAATTAACTATCTTTCATTTCTCACACTAATCACTATCTCTCATTCTACACATTGTACTTTCTCAATTTATTTATTTATTATTATTTTTTAAATGGGGCAACTATCCATGGACTCTAATATATATATATATGGTATGTTTCATATGCGAAAAAATGAGGGATAACATAGTGTAACTTTTCTTGTACTTTATTTGATTTACAAATATGATAGGAGTACAACACAAGAAGATGTTTGAGTACAACACAAGTAGCTGACAATTTTTTCCTACTAAAACCATGGTACAACTTTTTAACTGAGGGGCATCATAACGTAAGACAATTTTACCCCAAATTTAAATAAAAATTACAACAAATTACAACCATAGCTCAATAAAAGATTTCACAGTCATAACTCCTTCTTCGTTTTCTCCTCATCCCCCACCATAACAACACCTTTTTCTTTTTCTCCTCCAATACATGCTGTTTTTCTTAAAATCCCTCTCCTCTTTCTCTCTTCCCCTTTTCCTTCTTCCCTTCTTGTCTCCCTAATATTTTTATGGTTTCTCAGCTATCTTCAAGATTGATACCAGTTAAGGGCTTTTGCCAGTGAGAGAGGTATGCATTGTTGAGATTAAAATCCTTTAAATTTGACATCATAATAATGATGGCAAGGTGGTTTAACCCTGATAATTGGGTTTAAACTCTACTTATTGTAAGCTCTTGTTATTGTAGGTTCCTAGAATCCTAGTTTTTATTTTACAGTACCGCTAATTATACATTATTTCCATTTAGTATAATTTATTCCTCTTTATTATTATTATTATTATTATTATTATTATTATTATTATTATTTCTCTCTTATTTTCCTTTTTGGGTCAACCAAAAAAGCTTACATTGTTTTGCTACTAACCTACAAAACAAGCAAACTGCTATATTGTTTTAAGTTAATGTGTTAAAAAAATTCATGATACATTTTTTGGTAAGTAATTTTTAATTAATGTATTTTAAAAATTACAAATATAATTATGTACCAATAATTTAACTAATTATAAAAGAAATCTAAGTGATCACTTATTAAAGTGAGAGAAAACTTCTATATATATATATATATATATTGCTTTGTGAAATTTTTTATTCTAAAACAACATAGGACAATATAATGTTGCTACAGTAGTTTTAAAGTTATTTTGTCTAATACTCATGCAAAACAAATTGACAACAACACAAGAAGTTTTGTGCTATTCGTCAACTAATAATCAGAGAATTGTATAAACAATTATGTTGTCCCATAGCCACTTATATAGTGTTGCACTCTTGTGTTGTTCTTGTTTGCATGTCAAATGGACCCGTAAAACCTTTCATTAGTTTTCCCCAAATAGATGATGAACACAGAATTTTCAATGTTCGATAATTATTATTTGTTTTCTTTTTAAATGCGCACTGTTATTCAATCGCTATTATATTGACAAGAAGTTGTAAATGGTAAATTTGTTGACTGATTTACCATCATATGAAATGTATTTTTTAACATTGATATAATTTCTTTACGTGTATTCATTTCTCTCATATTTATCTAAACTCAACTCCCAATCAATCTTTATAAGGCTCTAAATATAGGAAACATTTGAATATAACTATATACCAATGAAGAAAGGAAATAAGAGATCTTGTTACCATCTCTCTCTATCTTTCATAATTCTTTTTTGAGTTATATTTTATAGCATAAATAATTTTTTTCACAATTTCTAACTTTGAGATTTTTGTCTTTTTGAAAAGTAAAATGGCATTAGCTTGATCAACAAAAAATATTGAGGAGAAATATAAGATCAATGTCAACATTGTGCATTCAAACCCTTAAACAAACTTTGCAACTAAAAATGAATAAAATAAAATAATGAAGAGTGCTTGTTGAGTTTGACTGTACAACCAATCATTCAAAGGATCAATCAATTCTTTAAGTTTTTTTAACTCTTGAATTTTCTTTAAACTACACTACCCACTTTTATTTTCCAAATATACGTTCTATCTCATGTAGATAATCTGAGTCCCATCTGCAATGTTGTGCATATTGCTTGAAGAAAAATTGAAAAAAGAATTTAGAGAAAAAATTGCCAGAGGTGGAAAAGTTAAAAGAATTCTTTCAAAACAAAGAAATAAAGAAAGAAGAAAATTTTGAATTATTCCCATATAAAATCAATGAGGTAAAAAAAAAGAATTTTAAATATAATAATGGAAAAGAAATATGAGCAACAAGTAGCAGAACAAAAAATCATGAGAGATCTATTACAAGCAGGAACAATTCTTGAAGGAGTCACATTGGGAGGCATCACATTATGTGAACCAAAATACAAAGATATTGGATGTCTTTATGAAGAAGGCTTTGTTATTCTTGAAGGATCATTTAATTATCTAAATGGAAGAATCAAAACATCTAAGTGTCCAGTTTGATTTATCGGAATTATTAGAAAAATGCCCATGTAGCAAGGATCATTATCACCAATTAAAAGCAGCTCAAGTTTCTTAGCAAGCATTGGTAACTAGTCACATCCTTCATCAAATCTTTAAACACTATGATTTAGAAGAAAGCTTTATCAATCTAGAGTTTTGATCTATCCGACCCAACTTTGACAAGTGTCTAGATAGTGCAGACATTATGTTAAGATTACCATGCTCAGACGATATGATCCTTATTAGCTTTTGATGGAAAATAATGATAATGATGGTGTACTTACACCTAAAAATATTGAGAAGCAGTTTCAACTATGGAAAGCCCACATAATGGCTACCAATTGGAAGTGCACGTCATTTCTTACACCGGAAGTCGACTCATTATGGAAAACAAGACCATGAAAGCATATGTGGAGCAAGAATTCTTACTCCCTCAATCTGATCATCACTATGCCCGCCACCACAACGCACTTGAAAAAAAGCAAACACCTGGACATGCCACTATTCTTTTGGAGATTGTAAAAATGTAAGCCTCCTTGCTACTGACTTGATACTTGAATCTAAGCAAGAGGACTCCCTTACCGTACATAACATCATCAACTTAATAGACAGCTAATCATTTCTTTCACCATAGTTTGGTCTTGTTTGTGTGGGTGATGGGTTTGTAAAAAGCAATTGTAGATGCAAAAAGTAGTCAAAACCTACTTTAGGATGATGTGGCATGCTTTGTCACATCAATGATGATGTAAGCTACTTTGTAAAAGTAGATGTAAAATCTAATCAAAATCCACTTTAGGATGATGTGGCATATTTTGTCACACTATGTGGTTTCATAAAATTACGAGCATTGATGATTTTCTAATAGTATTATCTCCTTCTATATAAAGAAAAGTTTGCAACCATTTGAGATCCAAATGAAAGCTTGAGCCTTTAAGTAATCTCCTTGATCTCATCTTTATATTCTAACAGGTGGGGAAGCTAAGAAAAATATTAGAATGGAGAGAAGAGAGGATTACACCAGGAGATTACTCAATGGCTCATGCTTTCATTTCTATCTCAAATGGTTACAAACTTCTTCTTATATAGAAGGGATAATATTATTAGAAAACCATAGGTGCCCATGGTTTATGAAACCACTTGATGTGCCAAGTTCATGCCCCATCATCCTAAAATAGGTTTTGATTAGTTTTTACATGCAAACTTACTTTTTACAAACCCATCATACACAAAAAACATACCAAAAAAGAGCAACAATTTAAAATTTTAGAAGAAATTAGACGATAGTTAATAGAAAGAAATTCATTAGCAACTAGCATGCTAAATAAAAACTATAAAAGAATATTAGTAATATGGAACAAACTAGATTATATTAAAACTGGATTAGAAAATCATATCATTAGATAAGTAACACATAAGACACTGGAAATTATTGATAAAGAGCTTAGCCAATTAATAGTAATGGTAGAAAAAATTAACAAAATACAACTAGAATTAACAAACATTTTAAGAAAATAATCGAAGCATAAAATACACATGTCAGGTTTGACTTTAGATAAAGCAATAGAAATCATAAATGAAAACCTTATTAAAATAGCAAATGAAGATTTTGGAAAGCAGTCTATCCAAAACTTGCCTAGAAATTAAAAACAAATAAATTTATTCTCTAATATAGTTATTTTCCCAAAATCATCTTTAACTTTTGCTTTATATAAAACACTTTCTATGTATTTTGAAGGGATTAAATTTGGAGATATGTAACATTTACTTGCTCCTGTGTATATAATACCTTTTACACTAACTTTATATCCGTCATTAAATTCAAGAATACAGTCTAGATTGAAGAGATTATTATTTCTATATGTATGTTGGGATAATGATATCACTTCATAACTTTCTATTTCTTTTGTAATTATAACTCCTTTTTTCTTTATTTTCATAGAAATTTAATTTTTTCTTTTAACACTATGTTTCTCTTTTGTCATATCCTTCATATATCTTATTTTAAAACTCAAAAATGCACTGTTTATATAATTGTTCTCCTTGTTTGAGATTTTTTTAATCTTTGATTCTTTTAGCCTGTTCATCAGGTGTAGTAACTGTTTCCAATGTTCTAACATGTCCAACTCTATTAAATAAGTTAAATATTCTAATATTATCCACATATTTAGCAAATTTCAAAGTCATTTTTGCATTCATAAAAAGTTCTTATGCTTTGAATTCCTTTAAATAATTTTCTCTAGTTTCATATCCGCACCCATTTATCATTCTATTTAGTAAACTGATATGATAATATTTTATAGTTGTTTCACACTTAAATCCTTAAAATCTATTCTTATTAATTTATATGATATTAAAATTATTAAAAAAAATAATAAATAAAAATGCCTAGATTTTACACTTCTCACCAAGTGCTAAATTATGATACCATTTTAACTTGAACTCTCAAGAATAAGCCCCTATTATAAACAACTTATTAAATAAAATTTTCATTGCTTTGGGAAGTATGAACTAGGGAAGAATTCATTCTTTATTCTCTTGTGAACTTATTTTATTTCAACTAAGGTAGTCTTTGGTTAGATGTAGCTAAAAAATGCACAGATTTCTCATTACAATGTATTTGTAAATCCTACATTTGAGAATGCAGTGAGCGTCAAATCTAGCGTTTGGTTAGAGTTTTTGAAATGCTGGATTATAAAATTTTGTGTTTGGTTGGAAAGATTTATAAATTTAAATTTGGTATATACTTCAAGGTTTTATTAATTAAAAAATACACTATTATATTTTATTAATTATTAAAAAAACAATATATTTAGTTACTTTAATATATTATTATTATTATTGTTATTATTATTATTATTATTTTGTATTAATTCATTTTATATTAATATTTATATTAAATATAGTATACACTATTAATTATTCTTCTATAACAACAAAATTTAAAATAAAGATTTTGAAATTTAGTACAAAATAAAACATTTTTATAAAACTTTTTATAATTTTAAAATTAAAATCTATAATTAATTTGAATCTTACTATAAATAATAAAATAATTTTTAGTAATATCAAAATGACATAAAAATATAATTTCACATGTGAGCCATGCCTCCTGATAAGCATTTTAACTCCCTCATTTTTTAATATACTCAAATTGGCCGTCTTCCAAAATTCACTCAAAAGTGGATCAATTGGATTTACAATTTCATCAACCTTTTTAAATCCCACAAAACAAATAGAAAATTTTGTGAGAATGTTGTAATTCTAAAAAAATAGAGTTTTAAATCCTCTCAAATAAACACCACCACCTAAGAGGCATTCATTTACTTTGAAGTGGTGGAGAAGTAGCTAAAATTTATTTACTACTTTAAAAATTTGTTTGCCTAGAAGTAAGAGAAATGATATTTCCTCAGCTAACATTTCCCTTGGTTATGAACTAAACATAGTTTAGGATTTTCATTGAAGTGGAGGAACTGAACAACATATAAAACTCACTTTCTCACCTTCCAAAGCTATACCAAACTCCTTAGCATCTCAATTTGCTCCTTTTTTAATAAATGGCTCCATTTTTATTTTTATTTTTATTTATTTTATTTTATTTTATTTTATTTTATTTTTATTTTTATTTTTATCATCCTCTACTTTTGCCATTTGATTGCTAGTTTTTCACACCTACTACTAGTTGTGATTCTGATTCCATCTTTTGGCAATGCTTGCCAAGAAAGAAATGCATATTCTAATCTCATCCTTTCTTTTTCTTCTTTGTAAGATCTTGCCATCATCTCTATCTCTCAATCTTATCGTATTTTACCCTAGACCTGATCCTAGTTAGGATTTAGCACTTTATGACCTTCAAGATTCGAGTATGAATTTTTTATCCTTTTTTGTAGTTCATTTTGTTTTCTGTCTTTTTTGTTCTTGCATTTGAATTGCTCATGTATAAGTAATACAAAGTATCCTTTTCTTACATTAAGCATTACTTTTCTCAGGTTTCATCATTAATTCGTATGTATTTGTGTTCTTTTGCGCATGCAGTGTTGTGGAGAAAAGTTCAAGAGAAAGGAGCAAAATTGGGTCATGTCCGCGTTTGTTGAGGAGTTTCTTAAACCAAGCAAGGATAAAGGCATGGGTGATAGATTTGTGGGTGTGTGCCAACCTCCAATGTGTTCAAACTATTCTAATTTGGAGGGGCACAAAGGCAGTCACACTTATAAAGTCTAACTCGTGTAACATTGAAAAAATTCATCAATGCTGGGAAAAGAAGAAACAATATGATCCACCGCGTGGTTGTGTACCCAACGTAGTGGCCTCGATGAAGAAAATGAAGTCGGGGCAACTTGGGCGTGAGTACTGTAGCAGTTTACTGTAGTAAAACACTAAACTTTATCAATGCGGGGAAAAGAAGAACGACATGGTCCATAGCGTGGTTGTGTACCCAACTTAACGGTCTCGATGAAGAAAATGAAGGCAGGAGCAACTTGGGCGTGAGTACAGTAGCCTTTTACTGTAGCAAAACACTATCGCAGTTATTGTTTATTACGCGACGAAAATCAAATTTTTAGAAAATCCACATTGGCGTGTGGAAATTGTACATGGCGGTGTGGATGCTCGATTTCAGCTCTTGAAATACCGTGACTTCAGATTTATTTGGAGACTTTTCACCTATCTTTCGCCCAACTTTGGGGGGACTTGCGGCTAGGGTTTGGAGAAGATTTTGCGAGGCTTTTGGAGTGAGTCTACAGCATCGACATCGACGTCGACATCCTTTGGAAGATAGCTATTGGGGAAGCTTTTGTCGGCATCTATTCGGTGAGGTGTGCCCTAGGCTTGACAAGGGATTCTTTGGAGGAGACGAGGCGGCTTCACAATATCATTAACACGGGCCACAAAGGGGTTTTGTTTATGTTTTCTATGCTTATTGATACAAACACTTTGTTGATTTTGTATAGCTCCATGGAGAGCTAAACCCTTAGTGGGTATTCGGACTTGTAAACCTTAGGATGACATTGTTTCTATGACTTCTATTATGCTTTCTTAATTGATGCTTTTAATTAAGTTGCAATCTTGTATGTTAACTTCATTGATTTTTTCCTTAGACGTGACACTAGGGTTCAGAGTTATCTAGGTTATTCTTCGAAGGCGTGACAAATTTTATAGGATTAGACTACATAAGATTGGAGATAGTTGAGAGGGTGAGTCGAGAGGTAGCAGAACATCCCCTTTCCTTTCCGACATGATTTATCCTACCTCCACATTCCAAGAGTTCTTTGCGGTAGAAGTAGAGCGAAGTACTAAGAGATGAACTCCCCTAGGGCTTAGTTGCACGAGCAACAGAGTGAAAGATTGTAGTGAATCTTAGTGCTGGGGTTTAATTGAGGCTAGGGTTCTTTCGCCTGGACCAAAGGGTTAGAGCTATACTTAGGAACAGGGTTTATCACTTGGAATCCCTAGAACCCCAAGCAGCCCAACACAGTGTGAGGCGTCAAGAGCATCCTCTCCGCTGGGGCATAGTGTAGAGGGGTAGTCACGGTTGACCTTTGGTTTGGGACCGTGTGCTTTAGGGTGTCCATAACTCATTAAAGATCAATTAGGTAGTATAATAATAGGTTTGCACTTGAAACAACTAATCCTAAGGTGAGCATTGTCCGGGTGCCCCATCTTTACATTGATTGTTCTCTCCTTACCTTTGGCTTGCACTTTTCTTTCTTTTCACTTTTCTTTCTTTTGTTTCATACATATTACTTTCACTCACTACCATTGTTTTCACATTAGCTAAGTAGTAACTTCTCTTGTTTGTAATCACTACTCCCTGTGGATACGACTACCCACTCACCTAGGTATATTATTACAAATGCACAAGTCGTCGAAATGATAATATACCCTGGTGAGTGGGTAATCGTATCCACAGGGAGTAGTGATTAAAGACAATAGAAGTTACTACTTAGCTAATGTGAAAACAATGGTAGTGAGTGAAAGCAATATGTGTGAAATAAAGGAATGAAAGAAAACAAAAGGAAGAAAAGTGCAAGCAAAGGTAAGGAGAGAACAATCAATGAGAAGATGGGGCACCCGGACAATGCTCACCTTAGGATTAGTTGTTTCAAGTGCAAAACTATTATTATACTTCCTAATTGATCTTTAATGAGTCGTGGACACCCTAAAGCACACGGTCCCAACCCAAAGGTCAACCGTGAGTACCCCTCTACACTATGCCCCAGCGGAGAGGATGCTCTTGACGGCTCACACTGTGTTGGGCTGCTTGGGGTTCTAGGGATTCCAAGTGATAAACCCTGTTCCTAAGTATAGTTCTAACCATTTGGTCTAGGCGAAAGAATACTAGTTTCAATTAAGCCCCAACACTAAGATTCACTACAAACCTTCATCTCTTAGTACTTCGCTCTACTTTGACCGCAAAGAACTCTTGGAATGTGGAGGTAGGATAAATCACGTCGGAAAAGAAAGGGGATGTTCCGCTACCTCTCGACTCAGCCTCTCAACTCTCTCCAATCTTGTGTAGTCTAATCCTATAGAAGTTATCACGCCTTCGAAGGATAACCTAGATGACTCTTAACCTTAGTGTCACGTCTAAGGGAAAATCAATGCAATTAACATTCAAGAATGGAACTCAATTAAAAACATAAATTAAGAAAGAATAATACAAGTCATAGAAACAATGTCATCCTAGGGTTTACGAGTCCGAATACCCACTAGGGCTTTAGCTCTCCATGGAGCTATACAAAATCAATAAAGTATTTGTATCAATAAGCATAGAAACAATGAATAAAACCTCCTTGTGGCCTATGTCGATGGTCTTATGAAGCCCCCTCGTTTCCTCTAAGGACTCCCTTGTCAAGCCTAAGGCACACCTCGCCGAATCTATGCCGACGAAAGCTCCACCAATAGTTATCTTTCAAAGGATGTTGATAATGATGCCGTAGACTTGCTCCAAAGGCCTCACAAAATCCTCTCCAAACCCTAGCCACAAGTCCCCCTGAAGTTCGGCGAAAGATAGGTCAAAAAGTCTCCAAATAAATCAGAAGTCGCGGTATTTAAAGGGTTGAAATTGGACATCCACACGACCATTTGGAATTTCCACACTCCCATGTGGATTTTCTAGAAATTTGATTTTCGTGGCGTAGTAAATAGTAACTGCTACAATAAATTGCTACAATATTTTTGCTAAAGTAGCTGCTGCAGTACTCGCGCCAAAGTTGCGCCCGGCTTCATTTTCTTCATCTAGGCCACTAGGTTGGGCACACAACCAAGCGGTAGATCATGTCGTTTCTTCTTTTCCCCCCATTAATGAAGTTCTTTAATGTTACACAAGTTAGACTTTATGAGTGTGACTGCCTTTATACCCCTCCAAATTATAGAATAATTTGAGCACATTGGAGTTTGGCACACCCACAAATCTACATTCCATGCCTTGATCCTTGCTTGATTAAAGAAACTCCTCAACAATCGTGGACATGACCCAATTTTGCTCCTTTTTCTTGAACTCTTCTCCACAACCCTACATGTACAAAAGAACACAAATTCTTACCTTGATTTTCCAATAAAAAAAGATTGAAAAGATGGAGATTCCTTCTCCAAGATTACTCCAAGAGGGATTTAAAGAGTCAAAGTGGATTAATTGAAGAACTTAAGGCTAGGTTTAGAGATTTGGGGTATTAAATAATAAGAGAAAATTTCCAAAACACACCCACTCTCTTATAAGATCATCACAAATCACAAGATTACCCTAATACCATAGATAAGACCTAAGTTGGAAGCTGGGTTTTACATGTAATGTTTGTAATTGGACATTAACATTCGATGCAACAAATATCTGGCATATTTACTTCCCTAAGAAATAAACTAGCATTTGTGTAAATCACTTCCACACTAAGAAAAGAATGAAGAGGACTAAGATCCTTCATGGCAAACTTTGCATGTAATTGGAAAAGAAAATATTGCAAAAAATAAACTATTATCTCCTCTAAGTATTATATCATCAACATAGAGAAGGAGGAGAGTTATGCCTTGGGAACCATGATAAATGAACAAAGATGAGTCTGCAAAACTTGAAAAGAAATCAAGAGAGAGAGAGAGAGAGAGAGAGAGAGCGAGAGAAATAAGATGCAAACCGATCAAACTAGGCTTAATGAGCTTGTAATAGTAAATAAGGAGGCCATTTCAATTTGTAGACATGAGTTGCAGAAGTTTCATTAATTAAACAAAATAGTTGTTACATGAAGACTATCTTAAACAACTTACCATGTAAAAAAAGCATTTTTGACAAAGAGTTATTGAATATTTCACATGCTAATTAGTGAAATAGTCGAGATAATTCAAATCATGGTTGGTTTTATAATTGGAGAAAATGTTTCGACAAAATCAATACGAAGAATTTGAGTTTGTTAGAACTGAAGGCTTGAAATGTGAGCTTAAAAACTCAAACTAACAAAAGGCAGGAGGAAGAAAAAGAAAGAAATAAAGAAAGAAAGGCTTAATATTTCATTAACTTCTTCATTGATCACATTATACAAGGATCGCATGTATTTATTGTGTTATTTCAGTCTTTTCTTGTTTTTTGACTAGATGTGTTAGTGGAGTTTCTTTTGTATTTAGCTTGGTGCGGCTTGCCAAACTCTTTGGAGAGTGTAGCTGGAGTCCTAGAGGTGTGTGGGCTGTGCACACGCTACACACTATGCTTCACACCATAGCCTAGTGGTTGTGCTGCCTCTCGTGCGGTCCTCACACCGGGCCGTGCAGCGCACATGTAAGCCCTTTTTAAGCATATTTTTAGAACTTTTTCCTCGGGTTTCTTCTCTCTCAGTCTCTTTTCCTCTCCTTTTCTCATCCCTTACTGCTCTTTGGAGAGTAAGGAATTGGTTAGGATGATCTCTTGGTCTTGCCAGTGGAGCTTAAAAATCAATCCATCCTTGCTTGAGGTAAGCTCTCATTTTCTCCTTCCTTCTTCATTGTTTAGATGAATGGGACTAGAGTTATATTGTGAGCTTAAATTAGAGCTTGATCCTTGTTCTTCTTCTTGCTTATTGTTGGTGCCACTTGAGAGGAATGTTTGCCTTGCTTTGTAGTCCTTCAATATTGTGAGATCCATGCATTTTCTTCCTCCTTGTTATTTGGTACTGTAGATCTACTGTAACACTGTAGAACTTGCTTGTTTCCTTGTTTTATTAGTTTATAGTGAAGCTCATATCCTTAGAAATTTATTAGAAAACTTAAAACCTAGTGTTGAGCGGACAGTAGGTCATGTTAGGGTTGAATTACATAATTAAGCTTAGGGTTTCGTTTATGATTTCCTTTGCTTAATTCTTTTTGTTTTTGTATATGTGTATGGTTGTGTTATGGCTAGGTGGTGACAGCTCATCTCGAGGCAAGGACCTACAGAGGAGTAACTTTCTCGAGACTTTTTCTCACCTAAGATTGTGAGTGGGTTAAGTTGAATGTACAATTCTAATAAGACATTTAAATGTTTTAATCATTTGTTGAAACTATTTTATGGCTTTATTACATTAAATCAATATTTTGATCGATTTGTGGAATGTTTTTCAATGATATTAGTTTTTATGTAAAACCCCAAACATATGAATGAATATGGTTATAATTATACCTATATTATGGAATTGGAATTATTTGAGGAGTTCTATTTGCATCCTTATGCTGTTGGCATTGGTGATTGTGTGACATACCCCTTGCGTGTGTGTACCGCAAGTGCAGGGTTGTTGAAGTAATAAAGTACCCTAGTGAGTGGGTAGTCGTATCCATAGGTAATAGTGTTTAGAAACAAAAGTTATCACTATTCAGCTATGAAGGAAGTCGATGGTGAGAGAAATATATATGTATAAATGTAAAAGAAAGTAAAAGAGAGCAAGAAGAGCAATAAGGGTAGGAGAGATAATCGATATGAAGATGGAGTACCCGGACAATGTTCCCCTAAGGACTAATGCTTCTAGTGCAAGACTAGTATTATACTCCCTTATTGATGTTTAATGAGTCATGGAAATCCTTAAGCACACGGTCCCAAACCTAAGGTCAACAGTGACTAGTTCCAACACTATTCCTTGGCATTAGGTTTCACTACAACCCTTCACTCTGTCGATCTCTCAACTAAGCGCCAGGGGAGTCCATCATCCTAAGCCTCACACTATGTGGAACTGTTTTACGTTCTAGGGATTTCAAGTCATAGACCCTGTCCCTAAGTATAGTTCTAACTCTTTGGTCCAGGTGAAAGAACCCCAGTCTTAGTTAAGCCACAGTATTAGGATTCACTACAACGCTTCACTCTGTTGCTTGCGCAACTAAGCCCCAGGGGAGTTCATTTCCTAGCACTTTACTCTACTTTGACAGCAAAGAACTCTTCAAACATGGAGGTAGGGCAAATCATGCCGAAGGGGAAAGGGGATGTTTCGCTACCTCTCGACTCACCCTCTCGACCCTCTCCAATCTCGTGTAGTCTAATCCTATAGAAGTTGTCACACCTTCAAAGGATAACCTAGATGACTCAACCCTAGTGTCACGGCTAAGGGAAAATCAATGCAATTAACATTCAAGATTGGAACTCAATTAAAAGCATCAATTAAGAAAGCATAATAAAAGTCATAGAAACAATGTCATCCTAGAGTTTACAAGTCAAAATACCCACTAGGGGTTTAGCTCTCCATGGAGTAATAAAAAATCAATAAAGAGTTTGAGAACATATGCATAAAAACCATAAAAAAAAACCCCCTTGTAGATTGTATTGATGGTCTTGTGGAGCCTCGCGTCTTCTCCAACGAATCCCTTGTCAAGCCTAGGGCACACCTCGCCGAATCGATGCCGACGAAAGCTCCCCCAATAGCTATCTTCCAAAGGATGTCGATGCCAACGCCCTAGAATCGCCTCCAAAGACCTCCAAGAACCTCTCTAAACCCTAGCTATAAGCCACCAAAAGATAGACAAGAGATAGTAGGGGGGTCCTCGAAAATCAGGCATCCACACGCCTCTGTGAAATTTCCACACGGGCGTGTGGATTCTCTATTTTCCATATTTTTGGCGAACTGTGAACAGTAACTTTGGCAAAATGCTCCCGAATTCATCTTCTTCATCGAGGCCGCCAAGTTGGGCACATAACCGTGCGGTAGATCATGTCGCTTCTTCAAGTTAACCACATTGATGAAGTTCTTGATGATGTTACACAAGTCGGAACATGTGAGTGTGACTGTCTTTGTGCCCTTCCAATTCAAATATTGACTCTAGCCCAATTGGAGGTTGGCACACACTCACATGTCTTTGAGCACAACTTGTGCATTGTTCCTTGTCCGGTCCAAGAACTCCCTCAAAAATTGCGTTCATGACCTATTTGTACTTCTTTTCTTCTCAATTCATCTCCACAACCCTACATGCACAAAATAACACAAATGCACACATATAAGTGATAAAATCTGAATAAAGCGATGCTCAATAAAAGAAAAGTATACTTCGTATAGCTTATACACGAGCACTTATCATTGTGAAAATGGTTTTCATTATGAGACCTAGATATTTGTCTTAGACGAGGATAGAATGATATGCTTGATAAGTGCTTGTGTTATAGTAATGCGAAGCGTTATTATCTTACAATGAACATACCTTTTATCAGATTTTATCACTAAATAGTTTGCATTTGTGTATTCTTATGCATTGTAGGTCTGTGGAGCTAATTTAGAGAAGAAGAACGAAGTTAGATCATGTTCGCCGTTGTTGGGAAGTTTTCGGACCAAGCAAGGAACAAGGTACGAGCCCAGACTTGTGAGTGTGTGCCAACCTCCTTTGGAGGGGCACAAAGGCAGTCACATTCACAACAAGTCTAACTCATGTAGCTTAGGAGAACTTTACCAAGAAGGAGACTTGAAGCAATCGCCACGATCTACCATTGATTGTGTGCCCAACTTAATGGGCTCGATGAAGAACAACGGATTCGGGAGCGGTTTTTCTGCGAGTACTGCAGGAAAACACTGTAGCAAACTATTGTTCACTTTCTGCGGAAAATCAAGATTCCACAGAGTTCATACGGGCGTGTGGAAATTCCACACGGCCGTGTGAATTAATTTTTCAGCAAGCCAGAAACTTCACATGGGCCTATGGAAATTCCACACGGCAGTGTGAAGTCCCGATAAGTTCGAATTTAAAGACGCACTCAAAACTATAAAAGCCAGATTTGGAGAATTTTTAAACATCTTTTTGGACCTAACTTTCTCCCTAACTTCTGGAGAGTGCGGCTAGGGTTTCGGAGAGGACTTTGTGGAGGTTTGGAGCTCGTCATCGGCATCGTTATCGACGTTCGGCGGCCGCACAAGACCACGGCGACACCACACGCAAGGGGGTTTTCATCAATGCCTTTACTTTGTGCTTTCTTTCATATTTTGATAAATATGTATAGCTCCATGAGGAGCTAAACCCCTCGTGGGTATTTAGACTTATAAACCTTAGGATTATTATGTTTCTATGACATTGTTATTATGTTTTTCCATTATTGATGAATAAATTTGAGTTTCAATTTTAATTATCTTTTGCAATTGTTTTCGCTTGGCCGTGACACTAGGGTTGAAAACAATCTAGGTTATCCTGTGGAGGTGTGACAACTCCTATAGGACTAGACTACTTAAGATTGAAGAGGGTTGAGAGGGTGAGTCGTGAGGTAGCGAAGCGTCCCCTTTCCCCTCGGGTGTGATTTCTCCCTACCTCCGTTTCCTTGATTTCTTAGCAGTCGAGATAGAGTGAAGTGCTAGGTAGATAAACTCCCCTAAGGCTCAGTTGCGCAAGCAACTGAGTGAAGGGTTGACGTGAATCCTAAGTACTAGGGTTCTTCCACCTGGACCAAAGGGTTAGAACTACACATAGGAACAGGTTTTATCACTAGGAATCCCTAGAGCTTAAAGCAATCCCACGTAGTGTTAGGCTTAGGTAGATAAACTCCCCTGGGGCTTAGTTGCAAGAGCGACAGAGTGAAGGGTTGACGTGAATCCTAATGCCGGGGCATAGTATTGGGGTTAGTCACGGTTGACCTTAAGTTTGGGACCGTGAGTTTAAGGATATCCTCGACTCAGTTAACATCAATAGGAAAGTATAATAGCATAATCTTGCACTAGAAGCATAAGTCCTAGAGGTAGCTTGTCCGGATACCATATTTCACCCATTACTAGTCTTTCTCTTTTCACTTCTACTTGCACTTTCTTGTCTTCTGTCTTTCTATTTAATTTCTTGTCTTTTATTATAATTGATTCCATAATCCACTCATTAATTCGATCATCACTTTTCGTACACCTCATAACTAAATAGCGAAATCTTGTGTTTTAAATCCCTATTCCCTGTGGATTCGACTACCCACTCACCAGGGTAATTTTATTACTTCGACAAGCCCGTGCACTTGCGGGACACACGCAAGGGGTCATGTCAATGCCACACATGGTCTTTATGCCTATATTGTACTAAATTGGTATTTTTATTTATTTGAAATTCTAGACATTTAAAAAAAAATGAGGATGATTATATGTACATTATTGGAATTGAATGGCTTTGGGTATGTGAAAAGTGCTAAACTAATCATATTTTCTATATCATATACACTTTAATTAGTATGAAGTTTTAGATGCTGAGCAGCAAAATAGTACAAAATTTTATTCTTTTATTCACCACTGCGTTTATTTCTATTTTAGGGAAAAAGAAGCAGAATAGGGGATGTTTTGAAGCAAAATGAACCAAGTTTCTAAATCAAGGTTGCACCACGACTCACAATGGGCTTTATGGAAACTTACCACTCCCATTGTCTATGCTTAACACTATTATGATCATGTTGTGGCAGGATGGAACCACTAGAAGCAACACAGAAGCTACAACGACCTCACAACGACTGTTGTGAATACCATCATGACCATTATTAAGACACATAATGCCGAAAGACCATGCCAGCACGTGACTGGGAGCCCGAGCAACAACTTACTCATCACCTGCATCACAACTCCAGTGGTAAGGCCGTGGACCCAATATTATTAATACCCTAGGTTACTTTGAAATCGGGGAGACTCTTTAGCTGAATAAGGTAGGGTGGCCAGATTTCTAGAGATCTGAGTGGCGGGAGATGGGGTTTCTTGCATATTCCAGTGGATTTCTCAAGAGTACTGCAACGAGCATCATCGGAGAAGATCGCATGTGACAGGCATCTTCAATGATCATCATCAGATAGGCCCGAGTGACACGCAAAATCCTGACAAACTTGGGATAATGTAATCCCCAACATTCAAGAACTATTGGAGGGAGTTAGTCTAGGAATACATTGAATGTTTATTTATTCTTTATTTTGTCTTGTGGCTCTTTTGTGCTTTGATGCTTTGCTTTTTATGATCCATAAGAATCTAATTCGAGGAGAATTGTATGTCTAGGTCCCTCGGTTATTATATATGAATCTTGATCGATTAATATATATTGTTCTAGTTTTCATAATCATTGTATGTTCTTAATTGATTATTATTGTTGATTTGGATGAGGAGGTTATACCCCCATGTTGATGATGCCCATGCCATGATAGATCTATGCATGCTTTAAGAGGTTAGGCATAGCTAGGTTTCCGAATTAGGATTGATTGCCCCTTAGGCTTAGGGTTTGATTGGAATCTTCTTGTGGGATTCCCACACTTAAGGCAAACATAGGACATGATTGGCACTTGATGCCTATCATACTTAATAATCGAGACAACTATCGTACATACTCCAAACTTCTTCCAATTGTGCTTAATGACATCTCCAATTGTATTGTTTAGTTGTGTTGTACAAGTAAACTATAGAAAGAACGTAAATGATTTGGCTACTGATTAAGTGAAAAGGAAGTAACAAGAGCCTCTCGCTGTTCCTATAGAAATACGACCCTCGTGCTTAACCAGAGGTATTACTTGATGACCTTTATATTTGCCGTATGATGGACCAATTGTAGTATTAATTGCATACATGAATGTTTATATATTTGCATAATTTACACACTCATCAAGAGTCTGTCAAGTTTTTAGTCGTGAAATTCTAGGAAAACTTGTAGCTTAGTGTTTTAGTCATTTACTCTTTTTGTATCTAATTCAGTCAATTCAGATTATCACATGTTTCTATGATTTCTACAAAATACTGTGTACAGTTTTCTTTTTATAGCAGGTATGAAAGGTCAGTTGGAGAGGGTACTAGCCCTGCTGGATCAATAGATTAAAGACTGTAGGACCCAGACACTTGATGCACAATACATCAATGCAATTAAGAAATACCCTACATCCAACATTTGCTTTGGGCAACATGAAGAGGCCGATTGCAGGAAACATTCGATCAGTTCATGAAATAGGAAAATCATAAAATAGAATAATGAGCAGGGCCATAGAAGAATTTATGGGAATTAACAGATTGCATATAGAAGACTTCAATAGGGAGTTAACCGAGGCTTATGATTTATATGATGATGTTAATAATGATCAGGATCCTAGGGGAGAATATCACTATAGTCACATTGAACATGGACAATCGGCTCAAACCGTCTATTAAGGAGCCGCCGAACTTGGAATTAAAGATATTACCTTAGCACTTGGAGTATGACTTTTTGAAAGAAGAATTGAGACTCCTGACAGGGGCCCGAAAGTGCACGGGTTGTCGAAGTAATAAAATACCCCGGTGAGTGGGTAGTCGAATCCACAGGGAATAGGTACTTAAGATACAAGATTTCACTATTTAGCTATCGCGTTGTGTGGAAAGAATTCGGTGAGTGAGTGCGAAAATAATTGGTAAAATCAAGAATTAAAAGAGAAGTGTGGAAGACGAAAGAGTGCAAGTAAGAGTAAAAGAGTAGGACTAGCAATGGGAAAAGATGGGTATCCGGACAAGCTACCCCTAGGACTTATGCGTCTAGTGCAAGACAATGCTATTATACCTTCCTATTGATGTTAATTGAGTGGAGGAAATCCTTAAATACACGGTCCCAAACCTAAGGTCAACCGTGACTAATCCGAACACTATGTTCCGGTCATTAGGTTTCACTACGACCCTTGACTCTCGTTGACCTGTCAACTAAGCCCTAGGGGAGTCTATCTACCTAAGCCTCACACTATGTGGAATTGCTTTAAGTTCTAGGGACTCCTAGTGATTTACCCTATTCCTATGTATAGTTCTAACCCTTTGGTCCAGGTGAGAGAACCCTAGTCTCGGTGCTAAGATTCACTTCAACCCTATACTTTGGTATTTGCGCAATAAAGCCCTAGCGGAGTTTATCGCCTAGCACCTAACTCACCCTCTCAACCCTCTTCAACCCTAAGTAGTCTAATCCTATAGGAGTTGTCACACCTCCAAAGGATAACCTAGATTGTTCTCAACCCTAGTGTCTCGGCTAAGGGAAAACAATAATAAAAGAAAAGAATTTAAGATTGAAACTCAACTTTATTCATCAATTATGGAAAAGCATAATAGCAATGTCAAAGAAACATAATAATCTTAGGGTTTACAAGTCCGAATACCCACAAGGGGTTTAGCTCCTCATGGAGCTATACAAATCCATAAAAATAATAATAAGAACACAATTTGAATGCATAGATGAAAACCCCCTTGTGTGCGATGTGGCCGTGGTCTTGTGCCGCCGTCAGACGTTGATGTCGACGCCAATGACGCGCTTCAAACCTTCACGAAGTCCTCTCCAAACCCTAGCCGCGTCTCTCCAGAAATTAGGGCAAAGAAAAGCCAAAAAGATCCCCAAAATAGTCTCCAAAATGGGCTTTTATAATGTTGAGTCGCGCCTTTAAAATTGAACTTATCGGGATTTCACACGGCCATGTGGAATTTCCACACGCCCATGTGAACTCTCTGGTTTTCTGAATTTCGGCCGAAAATAAACAGTAGCTTGCTACAGTGCCCACCGAAACGCTCCCGAATTCATCGTTCTTCATCGAGGCCATTGAATTGGGCACACAATCAATGGTAGATCATGCGGATTGCTTCATATCTCCTAATTGGTGAAGTTCTCCTTGTTAGCACGAGCTAGACTTATTGTGAATGTGACTGCCTTTGTGCCACTCTAAAGGAGGTTGACACACACTCACATGTCTATGCCCATGCTTTGCTCCTTGCTTAGTGCGAGAATCTCCCCAACAATGGCAAACACGATCTAACTTCATTCCTTTTCTCCAATTTATCTTCACAACCCTACAATGCACAAAAGTAAACAAATGCACACTTTTTAGTGATAAAATCTGATTAAATCAATGCTCACTACAAGATAATAACGCTTCGCATTACTATAACACGAGCACTTATCAACTCCCAGTGATCATTGCTGTAGGTTTGGCTAAGAAATAAAAGAAACAACTGTTGGAGGTTTTACGGAAGCATAAGAAAGCCATTGCTTGGAAAATATCGACATCAAGGGATTAAGCCCATCCTTTTGCACCTACATGATCTTGATGAAAGATGGTCATAAACCCTTTGCTCCACCTCAAAGAAGGCTGAATGCAAACATGAAGGAGGTAGTGAAGATAGAGGTAATGAAAATTTTGGATGTAGATATCAACAATTTCAAATAATGCATGGGTAAGTCCAGTATAAGTGGTACCAAAGAAAGGGGGATGACGATAATTACCAATGACAAGAACGAGCTCATACCTACTAGAATAGTTACAGAGTGCCAAGTGTGCATCGATTATAGGAAACTGAATGATGACACCAAAAAGAACTACTTTCTACTGTCGTTCATAGACCAGATGTTGGAAAGGTTAGCAGGGTTCTCACATTATTGTTTTATATATAGATTTTTAGGATATTTTCAAATTCCCATCGCTCCAGAAGACTAAGAGAAGACCACATTTACATGCCCATATTGGACTTTCGCATACCACCGGATGCCTTTCGGATTATGTAATGCCCCACGACATGTTAGTGATGCATGTTTGCAATATTTGAGGATATTGTCGAGAAAACAATGGGGGTATTTATGGATGATTTTTCTGTATTTCATAACTCTTTCAATATGGGCCTCAGGAATCTAAAACGAGTATTAGTGAGATGTGAGGAGACTAACTTTGTACTCAGTTGGGAGAAATACCACTACATGGTCCCAAATGTTATCGTGTTGGGACATAGAATTTCAAGAAAAGGGATTGAGGTGGACAGGGTTAAAGTTGCTACAATTGAGAAGCTTCCATCACCCACGTCAGTCAAGGCAATTCGTAATTTCCTGGGATATGCGGGCTTTTACAGAAGGTTCATTACAGACTTCTTACAGATTTCTAGATAATTAACCAAATTATTAGAGAAAGATGCACCATTTGACTTCAACTAAAACTGTACATCAGCATTCAAAACCTTAAAAGATAAACTAGTGCAAGCTTCGACCAAGATAGCCCCGGATTGGGATTTTCCATTTGAGTTGATGTGTGATGCCAGTGATTTCACAGTTGGAGTGGTATTAGGTCAGTAGAAAGATAAGCATTTTCATCCCATCTACTATGCGAGCAAAACCTTGAATGATGCACAAGAGAATTACACGACAACTGAAAAGGAATTGTTGGTAGTAGTCTTCGCCTTTGACGAATTTCGACCGTATCTAGTACTTTGAAAGTCGTGGTCTATACCGATCACTCCACGCTCAGGTATCTCATGAGTAAAACTAATGCTAAACCACTCCTAATTAGGTGAATTTTACTCATGTACGAATTCGATGTGGAGATCAGGACAAGGGAGGAGCGGAGAACTTAGCTTCAAACCACCTATCCAGGCTAGACGATCCTGAAAAGAGATCATTAAATGATGGAGACATTGATGACACCTTCCCTGAAGAGCACCTGTATAGATTTAATATGGTAAAAGATGAAGACCCGCCTTGGTTTGCTGACTTCGCAAATTATTTAGTTGTAGGACCTCAAACACTATATGTGGGAAGACCTATTCTAGTTTAGAATCTGTGAAGACCAAATCATTAGAAGATGCGTACCACGATCAGAAGGATTGGATATGCTCGGACATTGTCACTCAGGACCAGCTGGAGGGCATTTTACCATAAATGGAATAGCCAACAAGGTCATGGAATCAGGGTTTTATTGGCCCATAATCTTCCAAGACGCAAACAGGTATGTACGTAATTGTGACAAATGGTAATACACAGGTAATCTTTCTCTCATAGGTGAAATGCCCCAAAAATTCTATTCTTATATGTGAAATCTTCGATGTGTGGGGTATTGATTTTATTGGGGAGTGACACACGCCTTGCATGTGTGTACCGCAAGTGCACGGGCTTGTTGAAGTAATAATAGTACCCTGGTGAGAGGGTACTCGAATCCACAGGGAGTAGGGATCAAAGATATGAGCAATTGCTATTTAACTAATGTGAAATACGGAAAATGAGAGCAAGATCAGTTGTGTGTGTGCAAAGATAATCAAAAACAAGAAGAAAATAAAGAGAAATATGGAAGGTAAGAGAGTGCAAGCAAGAGTGATAAGAGAAAGACAATCAATGAGTGAAATAGGGTACCCGGATAAGCTACCCCTAGGATTTATGCTTCTAATGCAAGACAATGCTATTATACTCTCCTATTGATGTTTAATGAGTCGAGGATATCCTTAAATACACGGTCCCAAACCTAAGGTCAACCGTGACTAATCCCAATCATTATGCCACGACATTAGGTTTTACTACGACCCTTAACTCTTGTTGACCTGTCAACTAAGTCCCAGGGGAGTCCATCTTCCTAAACCTCACACTATGCGGGATTGCTTTAAGTTTTAGGGATTCCTAGTGATTAGCCCTATTCCTATGAATAGTTCTAACCTTTTGGTCCAGGTGAAAGAACCCTAGTCTCAATTAAGCCCCAGCACTAGGATTCACTACAACCCTTCAATTTCGCTACCTCACGACTCACCCTCTCAACCCTCTCCAATCTCAAGTAGTCTAATCCTATAGGAGTTGTCACACCTCCAAAGGATAACCTAAACGATTCTCAACTATAGTGTCACGGCGAAGGGAAAATCAATACAAGATGTAATTAAGATTGAAACTCAATTTCATTCATCAATAAAGAAAAGCATAATAACAAGTCATAGAAACATATTCATCCTACGGTTTACAAGTCTGAATACCCACAAGGGGTTTAGCTCTTCATGGAGCTATACAAATCCATCAAACAATGAGAATAAGCACAAATCAAAAGCATAGATGAAAACCCCCTTTATGTAGAGTGTGGCCGTGGTCTTGTGTGGCCGCCGGACATCAATGTCGATGCCGATGGCGCGCTTTGATTCTCCACAAGGTCCTCTCCAAACCCTAGCCCCAACCCTTCAGAAGATAGGAGAAAAGGTATGCCAAAAGATCCAGAAAAAGTCTCCAAAATGCCTTTAAATACTATTGAGTCCCGACTTCAAATCGCCTGAATTGGGATTTCATTTCCACACGCCCGTGTGAAGTCTCTATTTTGCTGAATTTCGGCAAATAGTAAACAGTAATTTGCTACAGTATTTTCGCTACAGTGCTGCTACAATATTTTTGCCGAAACGCTCCCGGATTCATCGTTCTTCATCGAGGCCGTTGAATTGGGCACACAATCAACGGTAGATCGTGCTGATTGCTTCCATTCTCCTCATTGGTAAAGTTCTCGTATGCTACACGAGTTAGACTTATTATGAATGTGACTGCCTTTGTGCCCTCGAAAGGAGGTTGGCACACATCCACAAGTCTAGACTAGTGCCTTGTTCCTTGCTTGGTCTGAGAATTTCCCGACAACGGCGAACACGATCTAACTTAGCTCTTTTCCTCCAAACTAGCTCCACAAACCTACAATGCACAAAATTACACAAATGCACACAATTAAATGATAAAATCTGATAAAAGTAATGCTCAATGTAAGACAATAACACTTCGCATTACTATAACACAAGCACTTATCAAACTCCCCCACACTTAAGCTTTTGCTTGTTCTTAAGAAAAAATAAAACATTAAAGTACTTGGGAAGAACAATTTGAGATGAAATCGTCGTTTTAGGGCCCGTAATGTAGCAACAATGTAACATCCTGAAATGCGAAGACTTTGAGAAAATTCCAAGTCTGGGAATCCTCATGGGCAACCTCACGGCCGTGTAGTCAACTGCAAGGCGATAAACACAACAGCCACTGTAGCAGATCTACTATAGAATGGGCTACTGTAGCAGTTTACTATAGCAACTTACGCGAATTTCGGCAGAATTCAGAGGATCCTCACAACCCGTTTATGGACCGTAAGCCAGGCCGTAAGCCATCCTGAGAGGGCTTTAAATGAAGGGTTAGGGCATGATCTTTGGTGTCTTTTGGCAACCTCTTCTCCTGTACCACCATCTAGGGTTCTATCTGGGCTGGAGAAGGCATTTTTAAGGAGCAAATCAAAGGGAGAAGAAGATCACATTCAAGAGAGACCATCTAGGAGTTCGTCGGCACTGATCCATGGATTCTCATCACCACCTTCTAGTCTTCATCTTCGGAGAGTTGTTATGAGCTTTATCTTGTATTTATTGTTTTGTATATATTCTCCTTTGTTGATGATGAACTAGACTCCCAATGTCACCGGGCATCCGGTGAACCTGGGGATGAACTTGCTTGTTTGGTTGCTTTGACGTACATTTTTGGTATTTGGTTTTGTTGTGGTTTAAGCTTTGTGTTTTTTATTGTATCAAATTACATAAGTTCTCTGTGGTTTGAATTCTAGGTTGTACTTGGTTGCTTGACCATCGCCCTTGTACTAGACATTCTTGGCTTAGAAGAGATACATGTATGAATAAGTCATGACCATCAGGTATTTGTACCCTCCACCCATTAGGAACGAACCTAGATATTGAGTTTGACCCTAATTAGAGATTTTCCTAAGCGTAATGCAATCATAGGAGAATTTGGGTGGAAGTGATTCCGTGTTCCTATACTCATACTGGATTAGTGGTTATCACTGTGACCATCGGGGTGACCTACCTTTAGACGTTTCTTGTCCTAACCATCATTACCTTCGTTACTCTAGCATCCTTCTAGCTTTAGTAGTTCCGAGGGGATCCTTATACGGGGACCTCACACTTTTATTGCTAATTGTTTCCTTAATGTGCTATTGTTGTGTGCCTTAGTCCACTTGTTTATAACTTTAGAGCCATAATCGAGTTGACAACAACCCCATAACAAGCTTTAGAGCATTTTGGCGAGAGTACTGTAGCAGCATTGTAGTAAATTAATATATCAAAAACACTGTAGCAAGTTACTGTTTATTATTCGGCAAAAATCAGCAAAACAGAGAATCCACACGCCCATGTGGAAAATCCACAGGGGCGTGTGAAACCCCGATTTCAGCCTGATTTTAGACTATAAATAGCCCGTTTTCATATCTTTCGTCTAGGGTTTGGAGAGGTTCTTGGCGTTCTTTGAAGGCGATTATATGGCATCAGCATTAGCATCCTTTGGAAGATAGCTATTGGGGGAGCTTTTGTCGGCATCAATTCGGCGAGGTGTGCCCTAGGCTTGACAAGAGATTCGTTGGAGAAGACACGCGGCTCCACAAGACCATCGATATGATCTACAAGAGGGTTTTTTTTTATAGTTTTTATGCATATGTTCTTAAACTTTTTATTGATTTTGTATTGCTCCATGAAGAGCTAAACCCTAGTGGGTATTCGGACTTATAAACCCTAGGATGATATTGTTTCTTTGAATTTTATTATGCTTTCTTAATTGATGCTTTTAATTGAGTTCCAATCTTGATTGCTTGTTGTACTGATTTGACCTTAGCCGTGACACTAGGGTTGTGAATCATCTAGGTTGTCCTTTGGAGGTGTGACAACTCCTATAGGATTAGACTACTTGAGATTGGTGATGGTCGAGAGGGTGAGTCAACTGGACCAAAGGTTTAGAACTATACGTAGGGACAGGGTCATTCACTTGGAATCCCTAGAACCACAAGCAATTTGATAAGTGCTTGTGTTGTAGTAACGCGAAGCGTTATTATCTTACAAATGAACATACTTTTATCAGATTTTATCACTAAATAGTGTGCATTTGTGTATTCTTGAGCATTGTAGGTTTCGTGGAGCTAAGTTGGAAAAGAAGAACGAAGTTAGGTCGTGTTCGCCGTTGTTGGGAGGTTTTCAGACCAAGCAAGGAACAAGGCACGAGGTTAGACTTGTGAGTGTGTGCCAACCTCCTTTGGAGGGGCACAAAGGCAGTCGCATTCACAACAAGTCTAACTCGTGTAGCTTAGGAAAACTTCACCAAGAAGGAGACTCGAAGCAATAGGCACGATCTACCATTGATTGTGTGCCCAATTCAATGGCCTCGATGAAGAAACAACATATTCGGGAGCATTTCGGAGAGTACTGTAGCGAATCACTGTAGCAAGTTACTGTGCACTTCTGCCGAAGAGTCAAGGTTCTAGAGAATTCACACGGGCGTGTGGAATTAACACACGGCCGTGTGAACTAATTTTCCAGCAAACCAGAGACGTCACACGGGCGTGTGGAATTAACACACGGCCGTGTGGATTGATTTTCCAGCAAGGCAGAAACTTCACACGGGCGTGTGGAATTAACACACGGCCGTGTGAAGTAATTTTCAGGAAAGACAGAAACTTCACACGGGCGTGTGGAAATTCCACACGGCCATGTGAATTCCCGATAACTTCAAATTTAAAGCCGCACTCAGCCTATTTAAAGCCGATTTGGAGACTTTTTGAAGAATCTTTGGACCTATCTTTCTCCCCAACTTCTGGAGAGGGCGGCTAGGGTTTCGGAGAGGACTTTGTGGAGGATTGGAGCGCGTCATCGGCATCATCACTGACGTTCGACGGCCGCACAAGACCACGGCCACACCATACGCGAGGGGGTTTTCATTGATGTCTTTAGTTTGTTCCTTCTTTCATAAATTGATGAACATGTATAGCTCCATGAGGAGCTAAACCCCTCGTGGGTATTCGGACTTGTAAAACTCTAGGATAATTATGTTTCTTTGACATTGTTATTATGCTTTTCCATTAATTGATGAATAAATTCGAGTTTCAATTTTAGATTTCTTGTGCTATTGTTTTCTCTTAGCCGTGACACTAAGGATTGAGAACAATCTAGGTTATCCTTTGGAGGTGTGACAACTCCTATAGGATTAGACTACTTAAAATTGAAGAGGGTTGAGAGGGAGAGTTGTGAGGTAGCACCGTACCCCTTTCTCTTCCGTTGTGATTTCTCCCTACCTCCGATTCCTTGAGTCATTAGAGGTCGAAATAGAGTGAAGTGCTAGGTAGACAAACTCCCCCAAGGTTTTGGGGTGACGTGAATCCTACGCACTGGGGCTTAATTTAGACAATGGTTCTTCCTCCTGGACCAAAGGGTTAGAACTATCACACATAGGAACAGGTTTTATCACTTGGAGTCCCTAGAGCTTAAAGCAATCCCACGTAGTGTTAGGCTTAGGTAGAAATACTCCCCTGGGGCTTAGTTGAGCAATCAACAGAGTGAAGGGTTGACGTGAATCCTATTGCCGGGACATAGTGTTGTGGTTAGCCACGGTTGACCTTAGATTTGGGACCGTGTGTTTCAGGATTTTCCTCGACTCAATTAACATCAATAGGAAGGTATAATAGCATAGTCTTGCACTAGAAGCATAAGTCCTAGAGGTAACTTATCCAGATACCCTATTTTCACTTATTACTAGTCTCTCTCTTTTTACTCGTTGCTTGCACTTTTCTCTCTTTTATCTTTCGATTTATTTCCTTTGCATCTACTCTAGTTCCCATAAATTCACTCATCACTCCGATCATTGTTTCTTTTCGTACATCACACGACTCAATAGCAACTTCTCGTATTTTAAATCCCTATTCCCTGTGGATTCGACTACTCACTCACCGGGGTAACTTTTATTACTTCGACAAGGCCGTGCACTTGCGGTACGCACGCAAAAGGTCGTGTCACAATTCCACGTAGTGTGAGGCTTATGATGATGGACTTCCCTGGGGCTTAGTTGACAGGTCAACGAGAGTTAAGGGTCGTAGTGAAACCTAATGCGGGGGCATAATGTTGGAATTAGTCACGGTTGACCTTAGGTTTGGGACCGTGTGCTTAAGTATTTCCACGACTCATTAGACATCAATTAGAGAGTATAATACTAGTCTTGCACTAGAAGCATTAGTCCTACGGGGAGCTTTGTCCGGGTACCCCATCTTTATATCGATAACCTCTCCTACCCTCATTACTCTTCTTGCGCTCTTTCATTTTCTTTTACATTTATATATATATATATATATATATATATATATATATATATATCATCATCATCGACTTCGTTCGTAGCTAAATAGTGATACCTCTTGTTTCTAAACACTATTCCCTATGGATACGACTACCACTCATTTGTGTATTTTATTACTTCGACAACCCATGCACTTGCGGTGTACAAACACAAAGAGTGTGTCACATACGACGTCCATAGCCAAACTATGGCAGGACGCAACTTATGGCCCAAGAAATTAACTTTTATCATAACAACTTTGACAACAACGTTGTGACCCGTGGCAGACTCAGTCTATAAATAGCCCTAGATTTTATTAATTCAGAGGGATTCTTTTACCAGATTTTGGTGAAAGACAGTAGAATTTGTGGAGAGTAGTTCTGCTGGAGACAAGGATTAACCTGATTTCAGCTGATTTCGGTAAATTTCTCAAAAGGGATTAAATGTGTATTGATAATGCAGGGTTGTGAAGAGATTCGGCGCCATCTTGACATCCTTAGGATCTTCTTAACATCAACCATTGGAGAACTATTGGAGGGAGTTAGTTTTAGGATTCTTTATATCTTTCTTGTGGATTTTTTATTTTTTATCCATAAGAGGACCCAATTCTTGCTCTTAAGATAGACATAGGAGGCTGGGTTGAAAGAGATTACAGCTTAAGTTTTTAGTGTTTTTGAATGGTTGGCAAGAGATTGGGACCAATAGGCCTCTGAATTCCCGTAATCCATCACTAGATAACATTGCCTTATTTTAATTCATGTCATAAGTAATTACTAACGGACTCCCTATACGGGTGCCCACTCCTTCCAATTGCACCTCACGATCCTCAATTGTACTTTAGTATTTAGTTTGTAGAAGTAGATTTAAGAATCACCATAGATGTTAGACTATTTATTAATAGAAAAGAAAGTAATAGGAGATTCTCTCTGTTCCTTAAGGCATACGCGCCTCGTTCTCATCCACGAGGTATTACTTGATTACCTGTATAATTACCGTGTTAGACACACCAAACCATTCGCTTGGTTTTGCTTTCAGTCGATGGTAAGGACGAAGATTGAGTCAACAATTTTACTACTTCTTCTCATTTAAGGTCAAAGAGACCAAGTATGCTTTGTCAATTGTGGACTCTTAGAAAGTGCCACATGTAAATTTCAACACTTGAACTTAACCTTCATTTATTAACTTGTGGATTATTTGTACCCTTCCATGTATGCATCTTGTCTCACATTAGTTATAGCGGTGAGGAAAATTTGAGTTAGTGTTGGACAAATTCACAACTTCAACAACCTTATGTGGAAAGAGTGGCAAGATCCACTTTTAATCTTTCAAGAGTTCCATCAACAATAACAAATTCCCATGTATGATTGATTATGTTGTAATACTGTCATTTATTCTTCCATCACTATCTTCCATCCTAGGCATGTTAGGGCCTCTTGCACTAATTTTGGTTCAAATGGTATTTCAACAGAAGATGTTAAATACTTGGGATTGGGCTTTCTAATACCTAATTTTGATCAAGTAGTCATACGATGGGAAACTTGAGTGGAAGATAAGTATGAATCTTGGATGGTGAGTCTAGGCACAAGTGTGGTTGCTTGATAATAAAGTAGTATTAGGTGAATTGGTTAGCTCTTATATGGAAGTAGATGTAACAAGAGTTAATTGTTTAGCTTGTGGCAAAAAAATGGAAATAGATGTTGTAGGAGAAGTTAAGATGGTAATATGATCAATATTAATGCAATGGAATCAATCTTCCTTTTTGAAACAGTATGAGAAGGATGTGATGCAACAAGAGAATCTAGAAACCAATCAGTGAAGATATATAAATCAGGATTAGTATCAGAAACCTAAGAAAGTTGACAAAGTTGTGGAAAAGGAAAAACCTCTTCATCAAAGACCATATGTCTGGAAATATATACTTTATTTTGTGGAGGACATAAGCACCTATACCCTTAATATTGATGGTTATAACCATGAAATATGCATGGTAGTGATTAAGATCAAGCTTGTTCTTGGAATAATCTCTTATGTATGCGAAAAGTAAACCAAATACTCTTAGTGAGGCACAGTTTGGATGTTGGCCAAAAAGCTTTTGGAAAAGTGATTTGATAAGTGCTCGTGTTATAGTGATACGAAGTATTATTATCTTACATTGAGCATTAGTTTTATCAGATTTTATCATTAATTTGTGTGCATTTGTGTGCTTTTGTGCATTGTAGGGTTGTGGAGCCAATTTGGAGAAAAAGAAGCAAGAATGGGTTATGTTCGCCATGGTTGAGGAGTTCTCGGACCAAGCAAGGAACAAGGTATGAGTCTAGACTTGTGGATGTGTGCCAACCTCCATTGGAGGGGCATAAAGGCAGTCACATTCACAAAAGTCTAACTCGTGTAGGATTGGAGAATTTAGCCAATGAAGAAAAATGAAGTAATCGACATAATCTACCATTGATTGTGTGCCCAATTCAATGGCCTCGACAAAGAACGATGAATCTGGGAGCATTTCGGTGAAGTACTGTAGCAGTTACGAAAGCTAATTACCATAGTAAAAACACTGTAGCAAGTTACTGTTTACAGTCTGCCGAAAATCAACAAAACAGAATTTCCACACGGCCGTGTGGAATTAACACATGGGTGTGTGGAAATTCTGCAGCCCGTGTGGAACTCCGATTTCAGCCTATAAATAGCCCGTTTTCAGATCTATTTGGGGACCCCCCCTTCTATCTCTTGCCTATCTTTTGGGGGGCTTTCGGCTAGAGTTTGGAGAGGTTCTTGGAGGTCTTTGGAGGCGATTATACGGCATCGGCATCGACATCTATAGGAAGATAGACTCCCCTTGGGCTGAGTTGACAGGTCAACGAGAGTCAAGGGTCATAGTGAATACTAATGCCGGGCCATAGTGTTGGGGTTAGTCACGGTTGACCTTAGGTTTGGGACCGTGTGTTTGAGGATATCCTCGACTCAATTAACGTCAATAGGAAAGTATAATAGCATAGTCTTGCACTTGAAGCATAAGTCCTAGAGGTAACTGTTACGATTATGCCCTCGAATACCAACGAGGATACTTGTATTAGGGCATTTTATTTGTATTATACATTATTATTTATTATATAGGCACTTATTTTGATATTCATATAAATCTTGTGATGGCATTATAATTAGTTTTGAATATCATAGTCCATGTGTATTAAGTTAAACGTTCTACTCTTTGTGGGATAAAGAGGAGGGCACTAGAAGGGTTTGCACTTATACACTTAAATAGTTCGCAAATTGGAGAATCTTTAATTGGGCGTTAAAGATTCATAAGCATTTGTATGACATATACTCTGACGAAGAGTGCTAATTGAACACTATGGAATAGTGGGAGCATATGTCATAAATACATCACTGGGATTGATGTGTTCGAACATGACTCGCAACAATCCAATCACATGGGTTTTACTCTTTGACAGTCAATGATTGAGATTGGTGGGTATGATCATATGAGTGGACCTTAGACCTGAGGTATCATGATCACAATGTACTTGTGACGTCTATTCTGTTACTAGAGTCGTTAGGCTCAGTTTACCTTTTGGTAGGGCCAACCTCGAAGTGCGACTATGTCGGGCAAGTAGTAGTTGTGAGTGATCACCAAGAAGGAATTCGTTCTCTCGGAAGTAAACGAGTTAGTATCCTATGCGATTATAACTATGTGAGATTAGAAGACCTTGGCCAAGGTAGTCAAACTAATCGTGTGGGACACGAAGGGTAGTTTGGTAATCTCACCCTACTATAGTTATTTGCATATGATCGAGTTCAGTGAGTTTGGCAATTACCATGGCTCTCACTCGATTGGGATACAAGAACGAAAGGTTTATACACATATGGTAATCATAATCGGAAAGGTTCGTAGTGATCTACTCATTCGTGTTCGTTTGGGTTACGACGTGGGGCCACGGGGCTGGCTAGGTGTCACCCACGTTCTTTGGTATCCTCCCATTCCCAATCAGAACGAACCTAAGGAGTCACGTTTAAAGGGATAAAGAATCAATCTTGTTTTTGAGTGCAAGGGTAAAATTGTCAATTTACAATTTTACTTTATGGGATAAGTTAAATTGTAAATTGGTCCAGGATTTTTGTCTTGAGTTTAAATTTTGATTTAAATTCGATGGAGTCGAATTGATAATCAAAATTATAAGGACTAAAAGACGAAAGTGGTTTTAGTTAGATTAGGACTCATATTCCTAATAGAACTTCTATGATAATATTTATCATATTATGAAGGTTTATATTTTGAATAGAACTCATAATTAAATAATGATTATCATGTTTTATGAAGTCTCTATAAATATGAGTCCTCTCTAACCCTAGAATCTATCGATCAATTCTCTAGTGTGAGAATCCCCAAGCTCTCTCTTACTCTCTAACCCTAGCCGCCTTTTGGAGAAGAAGAGAAGGTTGTTTCTTAATCCCGGCGTGTGATCTAGAGGTGTGGGACCTTCGTTCGACGCTAGAGAGATTTACAACAATCTAAGAGACAAATTCAACACATCAAAGAAAGGCTTTCAAACATTACGAGGTAATATTCTAGGCCTTTGTAATTAATTAAAATTATGGTGTTCATTAAACCAATTAGACTATATCACAAATTTATTATTGCTTCCACATGCTATTGATGATATTATTGATTTTTGCGATATAATCCAACAGTAACTTTTCCGGGTACCTCATCTTTATATCGATTACCTCTCCTACCCTTATTACTCTTTTTGCATTCTTTTATTTTCTTTTACATTTATATATATATACCTCTTTCATCATCAACTTCTTTCATAGCTAAATAGCGATAACACTTGTTTTTGAACACTATTCCCTGTGGATACGACTACACACTCACTAGGGTATTTTTTTACTTCGACAACCCGTGCACTTGCAGGGTACACACGCAAGGGGTGTGTCAAGTTTTTGGCGCCGTTGCCAGGTAATAGGCGTTTTAGAGACATTTGTATTTTGCTATTTTAGCTATTCATCATTCATTCTATTTCACCTTTTCTTATTCTTCCATCATTCTTATTTGTTTTCGTTGGTTTTGTCTTACTTTTTCTTGCAAGGAGCCTAAATGGAGATTGATGCAGTCATTGAGCTATATTCTCAAGTTGAAGCTCTCAGTACAAAGCTTGATAGAATTATTGCTTCACAATAACAGAGCAATCCAGGCTACAGCACACATCATCCAAATGAGAGGAGCTACCAAAATTTTTTCTGGAATAATGATGGACAACATTGGGAAGCACCTCAAGAGCAATATCAAAAGGATAAATACTTGAAGAGGATGAACCTTAGTGGAAGAAAGCGCTAGATAACCTTTTTTAAAGCATCTGATGCCTCTTGCCAAAGTATGGAAGCCACACGAAAATCTCATGAAACCTCCTATAACAACCTTGAGCATCAATTAGGATGGATACTTGACACACTCTCCAGGGAACACGAAGTATTTGAGCAAGCAACGCAAAGTCCTTGTAGAGATGATGTGGTAGTGAACGATAATGAACAAATGGGGCAGACCGAGTATGTTGCTATAGAGATTGAAGAGGAAAGAGAAGAAGATCATTTGGAGAATTGGGATTGCTTGAAAGAACAGTGTTCTTGTGAGCAAGATAATTTTCAAGGGGATTTGCTAGTGTCATGTTCCTTTCAAGCTGAAAATACACAAGAAGAAGCAAACCCTAAAGTAATGGAACAAGCACCGTTCTTTGGGATTGATCAACTCATAAAAAGCAAGAAAGAGATTTTGGGAAGGGAACAAGATGTGGGGAGGATATTTAAACCATCCAATGACCCACCTATGCTATGCTTGGACAATTCCCAACCCAAATTGTTTCCTTGGAGGCCAAAATTAAGATGGTTGGACTCTCCAACGAATACTCCACCCTGGCAAGTAGATTTTTGGTTTAAAGGAAGTAGCTATGCAATGTCTTGTCGGGAGGAGCACACTCTTTTCAAGTCGCCTTAAGGTAAGAAAGAGGTACGTCAAGCTTAGTGACGTTAAACAAGCGCTTCTTGGGAGGCAACTCAAGTTTTTATTGCTTTTCTAGGGTTTAGTTTAGTTTTTAGTATGAATAATTGCCTAGTGTTGATGTTCTCATTTTATAATGCATGTGCACTGATTTTCTCATGGATTATTGGTGTTTTAGTGTGCCTAATTGTTTTTATTGTTTTTATAGGTTCTAAGTGTTATGAATGTGTTTCTGAAATTTTCTTTAGAGTCTGTGATTTTTTCTAAGTCATCCAGAGAAAACACATGGCCATTTGGAATTTCCACATGGCCGTGTGAACCATCTCAGAGCTCATACCGAGCATCACAAGGGCCGTGTAGTTGACCCTGTGAATGACCCTGTGAAGGGCACACGGCCGTGTGGAATTTCCACACGACCGTGTGACATTCTGCAGAACTGCAACTCTCATTCTAGAGAGTCCACAGGGGCGTGTGGATGCCCCTGTGAATGCCCATGTGTTATGGCAGACGGCCGTGTGGAATTTTCACACGGCTATGTGAAACTCTGTAGAGACTTCCCTTCCATCCCGAGAAAACACAGGGGCGTGTGGCCGCCCCTGTGAGAGGCCCTGTGAAAAACACACGGCCGTGTGGAACACTTAGAGTTTTTCCAGATATTCAGAGAGGCCACAAGGACGTGTGGGTGCCCCTGTGGCCGGCCTTGTGTTGGCCAGGTTGGGCACACGGCCGTGTGGAATTTCCACATGGCCGTGTGTATGTTCTGAAAAGCAAACAGAGGAAACACAGGGCGTGATTTCCACACGGCCGTGTGAATGCCCAGAAAACAAAAGACTGTGACTTCTTTTAAAATCTATTTGTTCCTTTTCGACTCTAAATGCCTCCACACTCAAGGGATGTTTCCTCCCATCTTCCCAACCCTCTCTTTGTCTGTTTAAGGAGTTTTTAAGTTGTTTTTCGGCCATATTCGAAGTTTTTTATTTCCATTTCGTCGGCAAACATCTTTCCTCCTTTTCTTCATCAATCTTTACTTTCTTTTTCAGCACCAGGATCACTATCAACAGCAGCAACAGCATCGGCACCAGAAGCAGACGACATCGACGCTTGAGGCGTTTCTAGTTTTATGTTTCTTTTGTTTTATTTTACTTTTATTGAGCTTCACTGAACCCCCTTGTGTATACGTGCATATGGTCTTGGATGTAAGAAAATTAAGGAATAGTCATAGACACGGTCATGGGACCGTGTGTGCTCCACAACCCATTGAGACTCAACTCTCAATGAAACTAGCTCCATCAAACGCAACACATCGAGTTCAGGGGAGTAATGTTTCAATTGCCCACTTCCACACTAATTGTTTTAATTGCTATATGTTTTATTGTGCTTGTATGCGTACATTGAGGACAATGTACATCTTAAGTGTGGGGGGGAGTTCACATTGCACACACCTTTACTTGTGTGTTCAATTGCTTATGCTCATGTAGCCTATGGCGGTTCACCTTAGTTGCAACGGTTGTATTCTTAGAGTTTAGGAGAATTCTTAACATTGTATCCTATCATGCTCTAGTTTCACTTGAATTTTAGGGAATTTTTGCTCGATTATCTCATATTGCACAACTCACTCTTATAATCTTTTGGAAACTCAAGCTTGAAGTTTTTAAGGACAAGTTTATCATCGTTCTTAGTAAGCTTTTAATTTTACTTTGGAAAATGCATATATAAAAAAAATGGGAAAATAAAAGAAAATATGGAAAAGAAAAATAAATGAATGAGTTGTGAATATTTGCTTTGTTTTATGCATTTGGGGTGGAAAGAGCTACCACCTATGAAGTATGTAGCTACTCTCATAAGTCGGATACAAGTTATGCCCTAATGACAGAAAGAGCTATCTCATGGGATGCGTGAAAGCTACTACCCGCGTAGAAAGAGCTACCTCCTCAAAAGTGTGAAAGCCACCTTTGGCGGCCGCCTAGGAAAGGGCTACCTTAGAGGTTGTGTGAAGCTACTACTTCCTTACTTTATGTATATAAATAAGTTCTTATAACAAGAGTTTGAGGAGTACTCGTTGGTTCTCTTGAGTGAATCCACACACTCTTACACATTTTCGAGTTGATTGTCCTTTTTGATTCGAGTTTTTAGCTAGAGCAATGATAACCTTATGCAATGTTTTGATTTCCCCTTACTTGTACAATGCTTCTTTTGCACACTTTTGGTGAACCTAAGGCCGAGCACTATCAATTGTTCTTCCCAAGTACTTTCACGTTTTATTTTTGCTTGAGGATAAGCAAAAGCTTAAGTGTGGGGGAGTTTGATAAGGGCTCGTGTTATAGTGATACGAAGTATTATTATTTTACATTGAGCATTATTTTTATCAGATTTTATCATTAATTTGTGTGCATATGTGTGCTTTTGTGCATTGTAGGGTTGTGGAGCCAATTTGGAGAAAAAGAAGCAAGAATGGGTTATGTTCTCCATGGTTGAGGAGTTCTCGGACCAAGTAAGGAACAAGGCACGAGTCTAGACTTATGGGTGTGTGCCAACCTCCATTGGAGGGGCACAAAGGCAGTCACATTCACAACGTGTAGGATTGGAGAATTTAGCCAATGAAGAGAAATGAAGTAATCGACATAATCTACCGTTGATTGTGTACCCAATTCAATGGCCTCGATGAAGAACAATGAATCCGGGAGCATTTCGGCGAAGTACTGTAGCAGTTATCGCAGCTAACTACTGTAGCAAAACACAGTAGCAAGTTACTGTTCACAGGCTACCGAAAATCAGCAAAACAGAATTTCCACATGGCCGTGTGGAAATTCTGCAGTGCGTGTGGAAAATCCACAAGGGCGTGTGGAACTCCGATTTCAGCCCGATTTCAGCCTATAAATAGCCCGTTTTCAGATCTATTTGGGGACCCCCCCTTCTATCTATTGCCTATCTTTTGGGGGGCTTTCGGCTAGGGTTTGGAAAGGTTCTTGGAGGTCTTTGGAGGTGATTATATGGCATCGGCATCGACATCTATAGAAAGATAGACTCCCCTAGGGCCTAGTTGACAGGTCAACGAGAGTCAAGGGTCGTAGTGAATACTAATGCCGGGGCATAGTATTGGGGTTAGTCACGGTTGATCTTAGGTTTGGGACCGTGTGTTTGAGGATATCCTCGACTCAATTAACATCAATAGGAAAGTATAATAGCATAGTCTTGCACTCGAAGCATAAGTCCTAGAGGTAACTTGTCCGGGTACCCCATCTTTATATCGATTACCTCTCCTAACCTTATTACTCTTCTTGCATTCTTTTATTTTCTTTCACATTTATATATATATACCTCTTTCATCATTGACTTCTTTCATAGCTAAATAGCGATAACACTTGTTTCTGAACACTATTCCTTGTGGATACGACTACCCACTCACCAGGGTATTTTATTACTTCGACAACCCGTGCACTTGCGGGGTACACACGCAAGGGGTGTGTCATGATTGCATATCCATAATTTTTGTAGGCAATCGATTAATCAACCAAACAACAGTGTTGAATGCCTCAACCCAAAATCATATACGAACAACAACATGAAGCATAATAGTTAAACTAAGCTACTTAATGTTTTTACGTTTTCTCGAAACCAAGTAATTATGCTCAAGTATCTCAGGACATGACGTTTAAAAATGAATACCATGACTTGCATGATAGGTATGAAAATTACCATTGTCAAACTCATCTCCTACATTAGTTTGAAGAACCTTAAAAAGGCCTTTCTTTCAAACTGCGTAAGTATAAGCTTTGAAATATGATAAACCAAGAGATAAAGTCATTATTATATTTCAAAGGAAAGAACCAAGTAAATTGGGTACATTCATCAATAAAGATTATTGATAAGTGCATAAGTGAACATATTTTAATATGATTTTACACGATTAATTGGCATACATAGTAGTATTTATTTGGAAGATGATGCTTAACATCGTGTAAAAATTGATCGTTGGTCACCGACAATGCATAATGAGCAAGAGGTAGCTAAAAGATTATTGATAAGTGCATAATGAGCAAAAGGTAGCTAAACCATAAACATAACACCTTACAACCCTCTTAAGGCCACAACTTATGATACAAAGCCTTATATAGAGAACCTTGCGAGCATGCTTATGCCCATAAGTAGGAGCACAACTACAAGACAAATGAGCTTACACGCAAGACTTACGCCCATAAGCCGGGGAATAAGGTTCATCGAAAAGAGTTTACAAGAGGACACATGCCCATAAACGATGTCGCAAGCACCATCTAGAGAAGCTTACAGCCTTAAGATGGATGTAATACAGAGAGAAGACCTTACAGGGGAGCTTAAGGCCGTAAGATTCTGTAAGGTAAGTGACTCGTCATCTCCAACTTCTTATAACCTTACTCTTATACCTGTAAGTTGCCTATAAGGGGATTAGGTACAAAATTTTTTACTGAGGGTTTTGGGTAGACTTTTAGCTGCCGAGCAAACGAATGAGAGGAGAAAATTCTTGGCACCATTTGTGAAAGATTTCTGGAAGATTCATCGACACTCTGAGGAGACAAAGTTTAGAGGAAGTTTTAATGTTTATATTTTCATTCTTGGTATTGATTGGATTGTATGATTGTTCTTCCCTAATTTAGAACCAAACTTCATCTTGTTTCCTTCATATTTTTTGCTAACATTGGTTGTAGACTTTTAAACTTGTATCGAACGATCCATTGTAATACTTTGATGTTGATTTCAATTATACATTATTACTTTTCTTGGACTCTATTGTAGCAAAAGCTGGGAGTTTCCTAAATGATGTACTTGTGTGATGAATCGAGAGATCCACCAAATATTAACATACCACAAATGAAGAGAACCACGAGTTGGACTAAAATTAAGGCACTTCAAGGTTGAGATTTCTCTCTCCATGGTTCTTCTGAGTGAGTTGAGATTAAGATTCCAATCATAGTGCTATCATAGGGAGTAAATATTAGGAAGATATTTCAATTTTGATTTTTATGGGATTAAGGTCAATGGCTGACAGGGGCCCGAAAGTGCACGGGTTGTCGTAGTAACAATAGTACCCTGGTGAGAGGGTAGTCGAATCCACAGGGAGTAGAGATTGTAGATACAAGAGATTGCTATCTAGCTAATGCGAAGTATGGAAAGTGAGAGCAAGATCAATGTGTGTGTGCAAGAGTAATTAAAAAAAATAAGAAAATAAAAGAGAAGTATAGAAGACAGGAGCGTGCAAGCAAAAAGTAAGAGAGAAGAACAATCAATATGTAAAGTATGGTACTCGGACAAGCTACCCCTAGGATTAATGTTCTAGTGCAGGACGAAGTATTATGCTATCTTATTGATGTTTAATGATTCATGGACATCCTTAAGCACACGGTCTCAAACCTAAGGTCAACTGTGACTAATCCCAACATTATGACTTGGTATTAGGTTTCACTACGAGCCTTAACTCTTGCTAACCTGTCAACTAAGTCCCATGGCTGTCCATCTTCCTAAACCTCACACTATGTGGAATTGCATTACGTTTGAGGGATTCCAAGTGATAGACCCTGTTCCTAAGTATAGCTCTAAACTTTTTGTCCAGGGGGAAGAACCCTAGTCTTAGTTAAGCCCCAGCACAAGGATTCACTACAACCCTTCGCTCTGTCGCGTGCGCAACTAAGCCCAAGGGGAGTTCATCTTGAGTTCATCCCCAATAGCTATCTTCTGACGGGCTTCAATGTCGATGCCGAGAACTCGCTCCAATCCTCCACAAAGTCCTCTCCAAACCCTAGCCGCGACCCTCCAGAAGATAGGCGAAAAAATTCTCAAAAAGTCCCCAAAATTGCTACAGTGAATTGCTACAGTGCCGCTATAATACTCGCGCATCAAATGTTCCCGATTTCATCATTCTTCATCAAGTGTTCCACACGGCCGTGTGAAATATCCACACGGCCATGTGAGATATCCACACGGCCATGTGCTCTTTCACAAGCTTTCTCACAAGGGTGAGCACAAGCCCTTGTGTTTTCTCAGGATGGAAGGGAAATTTCTGTAGAATTTCACACGCCCATGTGGGAATTCCACATGATCGTGTGACTTAAGACATGGGTACTCATAGGGGCATCCAAACGCCCCTGTGAACTCTCGAGAAAGAGAGTATAAGTTCTGTAGGATTTCAAACAGCCGTGTGGAAATTCCACACGACCGTGTGCCCTTCACAGGGTCGCTCACAGGTGCAGCTACATGGCCCCTGTGACGCTCGTGATGGGCTTTAAGATGGTTCACACGACCGTGTGTTTTCTCTGGATGACTTAGAAAATTTACAGGCTCTGTAGAAAAATTTCAGAACTCAAATACAAAGTTCAGAGCCTGTATACATCATGAAATTACGACTAGAGATCCATGAAAACACACTCAAACGACCCAAAACTTCATCAATCAACATTTAGGCACACGAAAACATCAAAGGCCAATAATAAAATCACAACACATGTATATTTATGAAAAAGACACCAACACTATGACTCTTATTCATGCTAAAACGAAACTAACTCCTAGAAAAATAGTAAAAGCTTGGGTTGCCTCCCAAGAAGCACTTGTTTAACGTCACTTACCTTGACATACCTTGCCTTACCTCACGGGGGTTCATGAATAAAAGTTGCACTGTTCCCTACAACTTGAAAATATGTAAAATATAGTTTTTGTAGGGTAGAGGGGGAGTTGTCGAGTTTGTTACCACACAAGGGTGAAACACCCTTACTCCTTGAATGCTCATCCTCATTTGTGTTGGGGCTCTTCTTGTGGTGTCTTCTCGACCTCCTCATATTCCGAATCATCCTCTTCATGACTCCCGGGGCCGGCTTCACTTCCTCCACAAGACCAAGTGATAATACGTCTTCAATCTCCAAGTCTTGGTCTGGCTACCCTTCATACGGGTCCGGATTCATCATTTCCTACACATACTCATCTATTAGTTCATCAGTAGTATCAAGATAATAAAGAGTATCATCAAAGTCTAGAGAATGTCTCATGGCTTCGGCTAGGTAATAGGTGAGCTTTTCATCTCCAACCCTCAAGGTGAGCTCTCCCCTGTCCATGTCTATCAAAGCCATGGAAGTGCGGAAGAATGGCCTCCCAAGAATCAGCGGTACATCAACATCGTCATCGACATCCAACACTAGAAAGTCCACAGGAAAGATGTATTTGTCAACCTTGATGAGCATGGCTTCAATAATGCCCCTCGAATTTATAACTAATCGGTCCGCTAGTTGGAGCGTCATCCGAGTGGGCCTACGCTCTCGCAAGCCTAGCTTTTGAAAGAAGATGTAGACCATTACATTGATACTTGCTCCTAAATCTGCTAATGCCATCTTCTCACCCAAATCACCAATATTACACAGAATGATGAAGCTCTCGGGGTCTTTCCTCTTGCTCAGCATATTCTTTTGCAACACCGCCAAGCAAGTGGCATCTAGAATCACTGATGCACTGTCCTCCAACTTCCTCTTATTGGTCAAGAGGTCTTTCAAGAACTTCGCGTACTTAGGCATTTCTGACACCGCCTCCACGAATGAAATGTTGATGTGCAACTGTTTAAACAACCCCAAAAATTTCTTGTACTGCTCATCTTGTTGAGCATTCTTCAAGCGTGAAGGATAGGGGATTCTTGGCTTGTAAGGTAGGGGTGCCACCTCCTTCTCTTTCGATGCTTCCTCTACCTCCACAACTTTGGGTGCTTCATCACTTGTCTTCTTGAGAAGGAGATTGCTCCCAACCTCTCGGCCACTTGTTAAGAAGATTGCCTTCAATTGTTCCCTTGGATCTGTCTCCGTATTGCTTGGCAAACTCCCTTGAGGCCTCTCGGATAGAGACTTCACAATTTGGCCAACTTGGTTCTCCAAGATGTGTAACGATGCGGTATGGTTGCGAAGTGTAGACTCTACCGATTGAAATCTCACATCTGAAGATTGGACAAACCTTGTGAGTACCTTCTCAAAGTCGGTCATCTTGCTCTCTAGCCCCGTCATCTAATTTTTCAAATTTGGTTCTTGTTGTTGTTGAAAGCTCGATGTTGCATCACTCTTTTGTTGCCCTTAGTTGCTCCATGACAAGTTAGGATGATTCCTCCACCCCTGATTGTAGGTACCACTATAGAGATTCCCTTGACCTCTGAATGTATTGGCTACAAAATCCGCTTGCTCAACCGAAGAAGAAGTACCACCAATTGCAATTGGGCAATCAATTGAAGAATGTCCTCCCCTACATCCATTATAATTAGTGATGGCCACCATTCTTGGTGAAGTTAGAGTGTCCAACTTCTTACTCAATGATTCCACTTGGGCCGCCAACGATGTAACCGTATTTATCTCATGAAGTCCAGCAACCTTCTTCCTATCCTTTGAGTTCCATTGATAGCTATTCATAGGCATCTCTTCTATAAGGTGTCGGGCTTCATCGGGGGTCTTGCTTCCTAAGATACCTCCTGCCACCGCGTCTAAAAATTGCTTCGTACTTGGATTCAACCCGTTGTAAAAAGTGTGAATAATCATCCATTCGGGGAATCCGTGTTGTGGGCACTTTCGTAGGAGGTCCTTGAACCTATATGACACACCCCTTACGTGTGTGTACCGCAAGTGCACGGGCTTGTCGAAGTAATAATAGTACCCTGGTGAGAGGATAGTCGAATCTACAGGGTGTAGGGATAAAAAATACAAGCGATTTCTATTCAACAAATGCGAAATATGGAGTGCAAGATCAATTATGTGTGTGCAAAGATAATCGAAAACAAGAATGAAATAAAGAGAAATATGGAAGGTAAGAGAGTGCAAGCAAGAGTTATAAGAGAAGGACAATCGATGAATGAAATAGGGTACCCGGACAAGCTATCCTTAGGATCTATACTTCTAGTGCAAGACAATGCTATTATACTCTCCTATTGATGATTAATGAGTCGAGGGTATCTTTAAACACATTGTCCCAAGCCTAAGGTCAATCGTGACTAACCCCAACACTATGTCCCGGCATTAGGTTTCACTACGACCCTTGACTCTTGTTGACCTGTCAACTAAGCCCTAGGGGAGTCCATCTTCCTAAGCCTCACACTACATGGGATTTCTTTAAGCTCTAGGGATTCCTAGTGATTAACCCTGTTCCTATGTATAGATCCAACCCTTTGGTCCAGGTGAAAGAACACTAGTGTCAATTAAGCCCCAACACTAGGATTCACTACAACCCTTCACTCTGTTGCTCGCTCAACTAAAACCCAGGAGAGTTCATCTCCTACCACTTCGCTCTATTTCGACCGCTAAGAACTTGGGGAACATGGTGGTAGGGAAAATCACACCGGAGGGTAAAGGGGACGTTTCGCTACCTCACGACTTACCCTCTCAATCCTCTCCAATCTCAAGTAGTCTAACCCTATAGGAGTTGTCACACCTCCAAAAGATAACCTACACAATTCTAAACCCTAGTGTCATGGCTAAGGGAAAATCAATACAAGATGAAATTAAGATTGAAACTCAATTTTATTCATCAATAAAGAAAAGCATAATAACAAGTCATACAAACATAATCATCCTAGGATTTACAAGTCTGAATACCCACAAAGGGTTTAGCTCCTCATGAAGCTATCTAAATCCATCAAACTATGAGAATAAGCGTAAATCAAAAGCATAGATGAAAACCGCCTTGTGTAAAGTGTGGCCGCTGGACGTCGATGTCGATGCCGATGGCTTCGATCCTCCACAAAGTCCTCTCCAAACCCTAGCCGCAACACTCCAAAAGATACGAGAAAAGGTATGCCAAAAGATCCAGAAAAAGTCTCCAAAACCCCTTTAAATACTGTTGAGTCGCGGTTTCAAATCGGCTGAATCGGGATTTCACACGGCTGTGTGAAGTCTCTGTTTTGCTAAATTTCGGCAAACAGCGAACAGTAACTTGCTACTGTATTTTTTGCTGCAGTAACATGTTACAATACTGCTACAGTACTTTTGCCGAAATGCTCCCGAATTCATCGTTCTTCATTGAGGCCGTTGAATTGGGCACACAATCAATGGTAGGTCATGCCGATTGCTTCAATTCTCCTCATTGGCGAAGTTCACCTATGCTACATGAATTACTTATTGTGAATGTGACTACCTTTGTGCCCCTCCAAAGGAGGTTGGCACACACCCACATGTCTAGATTCGTGCATTGTTTCTTGCTTGGTCTGAGAACTGCCCAACAACGGCGAACACGATCTAACTTCGCTCTTTTACTCCAAACTAGCTCCACAAACCTACAATGCACCAAAGTACACAAATGCACACAATTAAATGATAAAACATGATAAAAGTAATGCTCAATGTAAGACAATAACATTTCGCATTATTATAACACAAGCACTTATCAAACTCCCCCACACTTAAGCTTTTGCTTGTCCTCAACCAAAAGTAAAACATTAAAGCACTTGGGAAGAACAATTGAAAGTGCTCGGCCTTAGGTTCACCAAAAGTATACACAAGAAGCATTCTACAAGTAAGAGGAAATCAAAACATTGCATAAAGATAGCATAGCTCTAGCTAAAAACTTGAATAAAAAAGGACAACAACTCGAAAATGTGTAAGTGTGTGCGAACTCACTTAAGATAACCCAAGAAGTACTCCTCAAACTCTTGTTTAAAAGGACTTATTTATATAGAAAAAAAGGAGGTAGTAGATTCACACAACCTCTAAGGTAGCCCTTTCCTAGGCGGCCGCCAAAGGTGGCTTTCACACTTCTGAGGAAGTAGCTCTTTCTACCGGGGTAGTAGCTTGCACGCATCCCATGAGATAGCTCTTTCTCTCATTAAGGCATAACTAGTATCCGACTTATGAGAGTAGCTACATACTTTATGGAAGGTTGCTCTTTGCACCCCAAATGCACAATTAAAACTAGACAAATATTCACAAGCTCACAAGTATTTTTTTTTTATGTATTTCTCAAAACAAAACTAAAAACTTAGTAAAATGATGATAAACTAGTCCTTAAAAACATCAAGGTTTGAGTTTCCAAAAGATTCCAAGAGTGAGTAGTGCAATATGAGATAATCGAGCAAAAATTCCCTAAAATTCAAGTAGAAACTAGAGCATGATGAGATACAATGTTAAAAATTCTCCTAGACTCTAACAATACTAACATTGCAACTAAGGTGAACCGCCACAGGCTACATGAGCATAAGCAATTGAACGCACAAGTAAAGGTGTGTGCAATATGAACTTCCCCCCACACTTAAGATGTACATTGTCCCCAATGTAAGCATGCAAGAACAATGAAAAGTAAAACAATCAACACAGTTAATGTAGGGGTAGGCAATTGAAACATTACTCCCCTGAACTCCAAGTGTTGCATTTGATGGAGCTAGGTTCATTGAGAGTTGAGTCTCAATTGTTTGTGGAGCACATGGTCCCATGACCGTGCCTATGACTATTCCTCAAATTCCTTACATCCAAGACCATCTACACACATGCACAAGGGGTTTAGTGTAGCTCAAGAAAAATAAAAATAAAACTCGAGTATATAAAGATAGAGAAATGAAATACAACTTGAGGAAAAATAAAAGAAATATGAAAGATAAACTCATAAGCAAAATCCTTTCTGAGTAATATAAACCCCAAAATAAGAAATAAAAGTACAGAATGAAAGAGAAAAATAAAATAAACTATAACGCCTCAGTGTCGGTGTCCTGTGGTGGAGCCTCTGGTTCTGTGGTAGGCTCTGAAGGCGCTAGTGGATTGATCGGTGATGATGTTGCTGGAAGAGGTAATGGAGTATAGGCTCAGGGTTGGACCACGAAAGGTAAGGTCATGGCTCGCTCGAGTAGCTGCTGGACAATGTCTAATCAAGCCATGATCTCTGTATGCTGCGTTGCCTGGGTAGCCTTGACCTCGGCCACCTCAGTTTGTAAGACACCCACAGCACACTCGAGGCGCTCAAGTCTGTCCTGGCCTCGAGAGGGCGAAAACATGCGCACTGGAGGTGGCTCCTGCGCTGTGGGTGGTGCCTGTGTATCTGTTTGTACGGGAGGTGGCTCTAAAGTCGGCTACGAGCCCTCCACCTGCTCACCATGTGCCTCGGCCTGATCAGACTGGGGTATGATCATGGAGTAGACTCCTGGTCCCAATTTACGGATCATCCCCATGAGTCTCATCGTCGATGCGCTAAGAAGGGTCAGTATAGTCGCCTTCTCAGCCCCTCGTACTCCGTCTAGGAGACGCATGATGATAAGGAACCTCGTGATTTAGGGGCCCGAGAAGATGACACCCACTCTAGCGTAATGGCTCTAATGGCGCAGGTACTCCGCTAAAATATGTCCCAAGTGCAGCGGCTTCCTCTGGACCATGGAGTGTAGATATAAAAACTCCTGCCTGCTCAACACTCCTGTGGTATTCCCCCTGCCACTCACTGATCGGGTCAACACTGCGTGTATGTATCTGTAAGCTGGGTGAGACAAGCATGTAGCCTTCGAAACCCTCGGCTCGTACTGCCCCTGGGCACATAAAGCTCGATATACTCGTTGGGGAGTAAGAATGCTCGGGTAGTCTGTAGGGAGTCGCTCGCACTCCTCGGTACTAGTGTATGTCGTGTCATATAACCCTAATCGGAGTGAAAACTGTGTGATGCTCATACTGTGGTGATGTCCGAGGGCTTTGAACTGAATAGCAACAACCTAGCCGAAACTGGAATACGAGCGATCGAACTCGAAGGATGCGAGGAACTCTAGTGTCAGTGCATGGATAGCTGGCTCGCTGATCTACAACAAACGCTCCCAGCCACCAACTAAAATAAGTCCCTCAACCTCCTCTGCAATATCCTCACCTCCCTGTAATGCTCTCAGTGCGCTTGAGTCAAGGCAGCGCGACTGACAAAATCGGAGTGTCGATAACTGCTTGAACCTATCCCGATGCTCTAGTATAGTGAATTCCATCTCCTCGGGTGTGGAGAAGGCTCACGAGGGCATTTCCCGGCCTGCTTCTTCACTCTGGAGGCCATATCTGCAAGATTGAAAAGACAAACGATCAAATCTGATTCAAAAACACAATCTGCAGAAAACCACACGGCCGTGTGAAAATTCCACATACGCGTGTGGATCTTCGGGCGGAACCAGCCGCACGGCCGTGGAGCTAAAATTCTGTATTTACACACTAATTTGTTCTAAATCCTTTCAAAACACATTCGCATACAATTTAATCATTCAAACAAAGAAAAATAATTGAAAAGAACGAATTAAATCAAAATTTATGAAGAGAAGAGTGAAAAGAGATTTACCAACGAAGTGAAAACCTTGAAATAGGTCGAAAAATCACTTCTAAATCCTCTAAAACGCGAAGAGATCGGGAAAGTGAGAGAGGGGTTTGGAGAGTGTTTGAGAGTGATTAGATGAAAAGGCGCAGATGAAATCAAAAGAAAACTCGCGGCTTTTGAAGTTCTGCACATTTACACGGCCATATGACTCTACAATTAGGGTTTACAGGGGCCATCACACGCCCCTGTGTGCTCTCTGATTGCTCTCTGAACTACCCCACATGGCCGTGTGCCTTCAGAAGGAAGCTTCACAGGGGTAGTCACACACCCTTGTGTGCTCTCGGGGAAATGCCTAAGGTCTCTGCGAAATTACACACGGCCGTGTAGAACTTCCACACGACCGTGCAGAACTTCCACACGACCATGTGCCCAACCTGGCCAAGAACACAAGGCCGGCCACAGAGGCACACACACACCCTTGTGGCCTCTCTGGTTTGGCCGAGAAATTCTAAGTGTTCCACACGGCCGTGTGAATACTCCACACGGCCTTGTGCTAGTCACAAGCTCTCCTACAGGGGTGGTCATACGCCTCTGTGTATTCTCTGGAAAGAAGGGAACTCTTTGCAGAGGTTCACACAGTCGTGTGGAAATTCCACATGGCCGTGTGCCTTAACACATGGGCACTCACAAGGGCATCCACAAGCCCCTGTGGACTCTCGGGAAAAAGAGTTCAAGTCCTGCAGACATTCACACGTCGGTGTGGAAATTCCACATGGCCGTGTGCCCTTCTCAGGGTCGGTCATAGGGGCAGCTACACGGCCCCTGTGATGCTCGGGATGAGCTCTGAGATGGTTCACATGACCGTGTGGAAATTCCACATGGCCTTGTGTTTTCTCTAGATGACTTAGAAAAATCACAGACTCTACAGAAAATTTCAGAAACACATTCATAATAATTAGAGCCTGTATAGACGATAAAAACACGACCAGAGATCCATAAAAACACACTCAAACGATCCAAAACTTCGTCAATCAACATTTAGGCACACGAAAATATCAAAGATCCAGGAGAAAATCACAGCACATGTATGGAAAATTCAGGACACCAAAACTAAAGCTCTTATTCATGCTAGAACTAAACTAATTCCTAGAAAAACAGTAAAATCTTGAGTTGCCTATCAAGAAGCGCTTGTTTAACGTTACTAAGCTTGACGTACCTGTTTAAGCTCATGGGGGCCTATGAATGAATGTTGCCTTCTTTCCTACCACCTGGAAACATGCATGACATAGCTTATCTAGTCTAGAGGGGGAGTTAGCGATTTTGTTACCACGCAAGGGTGAAACAGCCTTACTCCTTGCTTGATCATCCCCATTAACCTTGGGCTTTTCGTGTGGCACCTCCTCACTCTCCTTATCTTCCTTCTCATCCATTTCATGAGTCCTGGTTCCAGCTTGACTTCCTTCTTGACTAGACCAAGTGATGGTACTTCTTCTTTGATCTCCACATCTTGGTCCTGCCACCCTTCATACGGGTCCGGGTTCATCATTTCCTATGCATAATCATCTATTAGCTCATCAGTGGTGTCAAGGAAATACAAAGTATCATCAAAATCAAGAGAGTGTCTCATAGCTTCGGCGAGGCGGTATGTAAGCTTGTCATCTCCAACTCGCAGTGTGAGCTCCCCGCCATCCATGTCAATAAGAGCCTTGGAAGTGCGCAATAAAAGCCTTCCAAGGATCAACGGCACCTCTACGTCCTCATTGACGTCTAATACCACAGAGTCAACAGGAAATATATACTTGTCCACTTTCAGTAACACATCTTCCACAATCCCCCTCGGATGCCTCACCGATCGATCCGCAAGCTGAAGTGTTATCCGAGTCGGCCTAGGCTCGCCCAAGCCTAGCTTTTGGAAGAAGGTATAGCGCATGACATTGATACTTGCCCCAGAATCGGCCAATGCCATTTCTTTACCCAAGTTGCCAATGTTGCAAGGTATAATGACACTTCCAAGATCTTTTCTCTTACTCAGCATGTTCTTTTGTAAGACGGCCAGCAATTGGCATCAAGAACTATAGTTGCACTCTCTTCCAATTTCCTCTTGTTGGTCAAGAGGTCCTTCAAGAACTTCGCATACTTGGGCATTTGGGCTAATGCCTCCGCGAATGGTATGTTGATGTGCAACTGCTTGAATATACCCAGAAATTTCTTGTATTGCTCATTTTCTTGGTCATTCTTCAAATGTGAAGGATAGGGGATCCTCGGCTTGTAGCGCGGTGGTGCCACCTACTTTTCCTTTGACGCTTCTTCCACTACCTCCACGACCTCGGGTGCTTCCATTGTCTTCTCTAGAGGGAGATTTCTCTTGACCTCTTTTTCACTTCTCAAGGTAATTGGCTTCAATTGCTCCCTCGGATTGGTTGCCATATTACTAGGCAAACTACCTTGGGGTTTCTCGGCCAATGTCTTCGCAATTTGCCCCACTTGATTTTCCAAGTTGTGTAGTGAGGCGATGTGATTACGAAGTGTAGCTTCCACCGATTGAAATCTCGCATCCGACGAAGAAACAAACCTTGTGAGGGCTCTCTCTAGATCAGTCATCTTTCCCTCTAGCCTAGTCACTCGGCTCTCTAAGTTCGGCGCTTCTTGACTTTGAAATCCCGGTGGTGTATTGATCTTTTGTTGTGACTGCCCTTGGTTGCTCCATGAGAAGTTTGCATGGTTCTTCCACCCCGGGTTGTAGGTTCCACTGTACGGGTTACCTTGGCCTTGTCCTCTATATGCATTGCCAACAAAATCGACCTGTTCCACCGCACTAGTGCCCCCCATAGCAATAGGGCAACAAAATCGACCTATTCAACTGTTAGAACTAGTGATGGCCACAACTCTTGGTGAAGCTAGTGCATCTAGCTTCTTACTCAATGATTCCACCTGTGCCGCCAACGATGTAACAACGTCAACTTCATGAATTCTGGCCACCTTCTTTCTGTTCCTTGTGTTCAATTGATAACTATTCATAGCCATCTCTTCTATAAGGTGACGGGCTTCACCGGGAGTCTTGCTTCCTAGAGTTCCTCCTGCCGTTGCATCTAAGAGTTTCTTGGTACTCAGATTCAACCCATTATAGAAAGTATAAATGATCATCTACTCGGGGAATCCATGTTACGGGCATCTTCGAAGGAGCTCCTTTAACCTGTCCCATGTTTCAAATAGAGACTCCAATTCCATTTGCATGAAGGATGACATCTCATTCTGGTGCCTCATTGATTTTACTGGAGGGAAGTACCTAGCCAAGAATGCCTCGGCTATCTCCTCCCAAGTAGTGATAGATGCTCGGTAATGAATAAAGCCAATGTCTTGCTTTTCTCTTCAGTGAAAATGGGACGGCTCTCAAACGAATCACGTCATCCCTCACTCCACTAATCTTCAACATGTCGCACACTTGAAGGAAGTTCTCTATATGGTTGTTGGGATCTTCATTCGCCAACCCATTAAATTGTGCGGACTGCTGCAACATCTGAATAAATGACGGCTTTAACTCAAAATTCATTGCTGTAATCAGGGGCCTCACAATGCTTGATTGGGTCCCCATGACTGTGGGTCTAGCAAAATCGGACAAAATACTCTGCTGTTCATTCTGCTCTGCCATTGTTTCTGACCCTTCTGTTTCTATATCGTCTTGATCTGAAGATTCTTGTACAGGTACTTTCCCTTTTCGATGTGTTCTTCTACCAATCTCCGGGTCTCCTTCAACAAGAATGGAAGGGTTCACGCGGGTCATAACATGGAGCCGAAAATAAAGAAAAGAAAAAAAATAAGAACGTTGATAGAAAAATAAAGTGTGAAACAGAAAGTGAAGTGAATAGCTAAAATAGCAAAAACAAATATCTAAAATACGCATTCTCCCCAGCAATGATGCCAAAAACTTGATACACCCCTTGCGTGTGTGTACCGCAAGTGCGCAGGCTTGTCGAAGTAATAATAGTACCCTAGTGAGAGGATAGTCGAATCCATAGGGTGTAGGGATCAAAGATATAAGCGATTGCTATTCAACTAATACGAAATACGGAAAACGAAAGCAAGATCAATTATGTGTGTGCAAAGATTATCAAAAACAAGAATGAAATAAAGAGAAATATGGAAGGTAAGAGAGTGCAAGCAAGAGTGATAAGAGAAGGACAATCGATGAATGAAATAGGGTACCCGGACAAGCCACCCCTAGGATCTATGCTTCTAATGCAAGACAATGCTATTATACTCTCCTATTTATGATTAATGAGTCGAGGATATCTTTAAACACACGGTCCCAAACCTAAGGTCAACCGTGACTATCCCCAACACTATGCCCCGGAATTGGGTTTCACTACGACCCTTGACTCTTGTTGACCTGTCAACTAAGCCCTAGGGGAGTCCATCTTCCTAAGCCTCACACTACGTGGGATTGCTTTAAGCTCTAGGGATTCCTAATGATTAACCCTGTTCCTATGTATAGATCTAACCCTTTGGTCTAGGTGAAAGAACCCTAGTCTCAATTAAGCCCCAGCATAAGGATTCACTATAACCCTTCACTCTGTTGCTCGTTCAACTAAGCCCCAGGGGAGTTCATCTCCTAGCACTTCGCTCTATTTCGACCGCGAAGAACTCGTGGAACATAGAGGTAGGGAAAATCACACCGGAGGGGAAGGGGACATTTCGCTACCTCACAACTCACCCTCTCAACCCTCTCCAATCTCAAGTAGTATAACCCTATAGGAGTTGTCACATCTCCAAAGGATAACCTAGACAATTCTCAACCCTAGTGTCACGGCTAAGGGAAAATAAGCGCAAATCAAAAGCATAGATGAAAACCCCCTTGTGTAAAGTGTGGCCGTGGTCTTGTGCGGCCGCCGGACGTCGACGTTGATGCCGATGGCGCGCTTCGATCCTCAACAAAGTCCTCTCCAAACCCTAGCCATAACCTTCTAGAAGATAAGAGAAAAGGTATGCCAGAAGATCCAGAAAAAGTCTCCAAAACGCCTTTAAATACTGTTGAGTCGTGGCTTCAAATCGTCTGAATCAGAATTTCACACAGCCGTGTGGAATTTCCACACACCCATGTGAATTCTATATTTTGCTGAATTTCAGTAAACAGAGAACAGTAACTTGCTATAGCATTTTTGCTACAGTACATGCTACTGTGCTTGATAAGTGCTTGTGTTATAATAATGCGAAGTGTTATTATCTTATAATGAGCATTACTTTTATCAGATTTTATCACTAAATTATGTGCATTTGTGTGCTTTTGTGCATTGTAGGTTTGTGGAGCTAGTTTGGAAAAGAATAACAAAATTAGATCGTGTTTGCCATTGTTGGGTAGTTTTCGGACTAAGTAAGGAACAAGGCATGAGTCTAGACTTGTGGGTGTGTGCCAACCTCCTTGGAGGGGCATAAAGGTAGTCATATTCCCAACAAGTCTAACTCGTGTAGCATAGGAGAACTTCGCCAATGAGGAGAATTGAGGCAATCGGCATGACCTACCGTTGATTATATGCCCAATTCAACGGCCTCGATGAAAAACGATGAATTCAGGAGCGTTTCAGCAAAGCACTTGATAAGTGCTTGAGTAGACATGTTTTATGCACTTGTTTTACATGCATTGCGCATCATTTTACCATGGATTATGTCTCATAAAGTGTATTTTGGTGTTCTTTTATGCAATTAGGTTGTGAAAGTATTGAAGAAGGAAAAGGAAGCAAAGATAAGTTATAAAGACCTATTGTTGGGAGTTTTTGTACAACACAAGTGTCAAAACATGAGAGGGGATCATGCACATGAGGGTGTGTGCTAACTTCTAGAAGAATTCAAGCCAATTTGTGTGATGGAAGGGCACAAAGCAGTCACACATTCATGTCCCTTCTTGTGTGAAGATATCTAAAGCTTCCAAATGATGGTTCGATGGAGGAGAAGTCTTATAACTCACCACATGGACGTGTGCCCGACCATGTGGCCTTAAGATAAGAGAGTTTGGATCACGATTTATGAAGAGCACTGTAGCAAAACAATGTTCGTTTACTGTAGCAGAAATAACTGTTCGCGCGACCGCGTCAAAATCCCACGCGACCGCGTGGGATCTCACGTGGTCGCGTGAAGACACATGACTAGCGTGTTTCCAAAGTAATAAATACCCCGTTTTGCCGATTTTTAGAGACTTTTTTGCGCACGTTTGAAGGCAAGAGCGGCTAGGGTTTCAAGGATGAGGTCTTTGGTGATATTGGGAGTCGTTCTTCACCAACTTTGAAATATCCTTTGACGAGATAGCATCGGGGAGCCATTGGCGACCTAGCTTCGGAGAAGGTTCCTTCGAGATGTTGAACGATTCATCAAGGCCAATATCACGAATTCGAGGAGGTTTACTTTTATGGATTACATTGCTCTATATGTCATTATCTTTTATTTTGTAATAAACCCCATGGAGGGCTAAACCCTAGTAGATACTTGGGCATGTGAACCTTAGGTTTTGATTCATGTATTGACTTTCTTATTGCTTTCTTTTAATTCTGAGTTAATTTGAGTTTTAATCTTGTTTAATCATTGCTCGCATGCCTTATTGATTCGTATGGTTATTTGGTATGCTTGATTTATTTCCTTGGTGAGAGAGAGGTCTCCATTGGGGATTAGAACATACAAGGTTAAAGAGGGTTGAGAGGATGAGTCTTGAGATAGAGGAGTGTCCCCTTTCCCTTCCGATCGAATGTTTCCTATCTCCGTATTCCCTAAGTTATTATGCAACCATATGGGGTGTGAGGCGTGAGATTGATAGATTTCTCTGCCGGGACTTTGTAGGGGGTTAAGGATCTTTCACCTAGAAGTAGGGTTAGATCTAATTTCAGGAATCGGTTTCACTCTTAGGTATCCCTAAAGTTCATTGCGGTCATATGGGGTGTAAGGTGTTGAGATTGAGCGATTTCTCCGCCGGGACCTTGTAGTGGACTAGTATCGGTGGCCTGGAGACAAGGACCGATTATTCTTGGATTATCTCGACTCATAGAACTCGGTTTAGAAGCATTTAGTTAGTCTTGCACTTCATGATAGAGCCTAGGGGGAGCATTACCTGGGTATCTCATCTTCATTGATAGAGATCTCCTTTACCTTTCCTTTTACTTGCTTGCTTGCTATTTTCTTATTTTACGCATTACATCCATTGCTTCATATTATTGATTCGACTAGATAATTGAGAATTAGTTATTACTAGTACTTCCGTTCCCTGTGGATTCGACTACCCACTCACCGGGGTAATTATTACTTTGACAACCCGTGCACTTGCGGTACACACACGCAAGGAGTGTGTCAGAACTATAGCAAAAGTACTGTAGTAAGTTACTGTTCACTGTTTGCCGAAATTAAAAAAAACTGAAACTTCACACGGCGGTGTGAAATCCCGATTCAGCCGATTTAAAGCCGTGACTCAACGTTATAAAAGCCCGTTTTGAAAACTTTTTCTATATCTTTTTGCCAATCTTTTCTTCTATCTTCAGTAATGTTGCGGCTAGGGTTTCGGAGAGGACTTTGTGGAGGATCAAAGCGCATCATCGACATTATCATCGACGTCCGGCGGCCGTAGAAAACCACGGCCACACTCGACGCAAGGGGGTTTTCATCTATGCTTTCAATTTGTGTTTACTTTCACAGTTTGATGGATTTGTATAGCTCCATGAGAAGCTAAACCCCTTGTGGGTATTCGGACTTGTAAACTCTAGGATTATTATGTTTCTATGACTTTGTTATTATGCTTTTCCATTATTGATGAATAAAATTTAGTTTCAATCTTAATTGCATCATGCAATTGTTTTCCCTGAGTTGTGACACTAGGGTTAAGAACAATCTAGGTTATCTTTTGGAGGTGTGACAACTCCTATAGGGTTAGACTACTTAAGATTGAAGAGGGTTGAGAGGGTGAGTCATGAGTTAGCGAAACGTCCCCTTTCCCCTCCGGTGTGATTCCCCCTACCTCCGTGTTCCATGATTTCTTAGCGGTCGAGATAGAGTGAAGTTCTAGGAGATGAACTCCACTGGGGCTTAGTTGCACGAGCAATAGAGTAAAGGATTGACGTGAATCCTAGTGCTTGGGCTTAATTTGGACTAGTGCTCTTCCACCTGGACCAAAGGGTTAGAACTATACATAGGAACAGGGTTTATCACTAGGAATCCCTAGAACTTAAAGAAATTCCACATAGTGTGAGGCTTAGCAAGATGAACTCCCCTAGGGCTTAGTTGATAGGTCAACAAGAGTTAAGGGTCGTAGTAAAACCTAACGCCGGGGCATAGTGTTAGGGTTAGTCACGGTTGACCTTAGGTTTGGGATCGTGTGTTTAAGGATATCCTCGACTCATTTAACATCAATAGGAGAAGTATAATAGCATTGTCTTGCACTAGAAGCATTAATCCTAGGGGTAGCTTGTCCGGGTACCCTACTTTATCCATTGATTGTCCTTCTCTTATTACTATTACTTGCACTTTCCTATCTTCTATATTTCTTTTATTTGGTATTCGTTTAATTGCTTTGCAAACACACATTGATCCTATTCTCACTTTTCCGTATTTCGCATTAGTTAAATAGCAATTACTTGTATCTTTGATCCCTGTTCCCTGTGGATTCGACTACCCTCTCACCAGCGTACTATTATTACTTCGACAAGTCGTGCACTTGTGGTGCACACACGCAAAGCGGTGTGTCAGTGCTGCTGCAGTACTTTTGCGGAAACGCTCCCGAATTCATCGTTCTTCATCGAGGCCGTTGAATTGGGCACACAATCAACGCTATGTCATGCCGATTGCTTCAATTCTCCTCATTGGTGAAGTTCTCCTATGCTACATGAATTAGACTTATTGTGAATGTGACTGCCTTTGTGCACCTCCAAAGGAGGTTGGCACACACCCACAAGTCTAGATTTGTGCCTTGTTCCTTGCTTGGTCGGAGAACTCCCCAACAACCGCGAACATGATCTAACTTCGCTCTTTTCCTCAAAACTAGCTCCACAAACCTACAATGCACCAAAGTACACAAATGCACACAATTAAATGATAAAATCTGATAAAAGTAATGCTCAATGTAAGACAATAACACTTCACATTATTATAACACAAGAACTTATCACTATCCCATGTCTCAAATGGAGACTCCAATTCCGTCTGTACAAAGGAAGAAATCTCATTCCTAAGCTTCGCCGATTTTCCGGGAGGGAAGTACCTAGCAAGGAAAGCTTCCGCCATCTCCTCCCATGTAGTGATAGATGCTCTAGGTAATAAGTGTAACCATTGATTCGCTCTTCCCTTCAGGGAAAATGGGAAGGCTCTCAAACTTATGGCATCATCCATTACTCCATTAATTTTCAACATGTCACACATCTCTGAAAAGTTCTCAATATGGCTGTTGGGATCTTCATCGACCAACCCATTAAATTGTGTGGTCTGCTGTAATATTTGGATGAAACCCAGCTTTAGCTCCAAATTGTGAGCTGTGATTAGGGGCCTCACATTGCTTGATTGTGTCCCCAAGACTAAGGGTCTAGAAAAATCAAATAAGGTTCTCTGCTATTCATTTTGTTCTGCCATTGTTTCTAACCCTTCTGTGTCTATGTCAGCTTGATTAGACTGTTCTTGAACATGTTCTTTCCCTTTCCAATGTGTTCTTCCAATGTCCAGGTCTCCTTCAACAAGAATCGAAGGGTTCCCACAAGTCATAACCTGGAGCAGAAACCAAAGAAAAGAAAACAAATAAGAACAATGATAGATAAAGAAAGTGTGAAATAGAATGCAAAGTGAATAGCTAAAATAGCAAAAAGCAAATATCTAAAATATGCCTACTACCTGGCAACGGCACCAAAAACTTTGACAGGGGCCTGAAAGTGCACGAGTTGTCGTAGTAATAATAGTACACTGGTGATAGGATAGTAGAATCCACAGGGAGTAGGGAGTATAGATACAAGAGATTGCTATCTAGCTAATGCGAAGTACAGAAAGTGAGAGCAAGATCAATGTGTGTGTGCAAGAGTAATTAAAAGAAATAAGAAAAATAAAAGAGAAGTATGGAAGACAGGAGTGTGCAAGCAAAAAGTAAGAGAGAAGAACAATCAATATGTAAAGTAGGGTACCCGGACAAGCTACCCCTAGGATTAATGTTCTAGTGTAGGACGAAGACTTATGCTCTCCTATTGATGTTTAATGAGTCGTGGACATCTTTAAGCACACAGTCCCAAACCTAAAGTCAACTGTGACTAATCCCAACATTATGTCTCGATATTAAGTTTCACTATGACCTTTAACTCTTGTTGACCTATCAACTAAGTCCCATGGGAGTCCATCTTGTTAAACCTCACTCTATATGGAATTGCATTACATTTGAGGGATTCCAAGTGATAGACCATGTTCCTAAGTATAGCTCTAAACCTTTGGTCCAGGTGGAAGAACCCTAGCCTCAGTTAAGCCCCAGCACAAGGATTCACTACAACCGTTCACTCTATCGCTTGCGCAACTAAGACCTTGGGGAGTTCATCTCCTAGCACTTCACTCTACTTTGACTGCTAAGAACTTTTGGAACACAGAGGTAGTGTAAATCACACCAGAAGGGAAAGGGTTGTTTCGCTAGCTCACGACTTACCCTCTCGATCCTCTCCAATCTCAAGTAGTCTAACCCTATAGGAGTTGTCACACCTCCAAAGGGTAACCTAGATGATTTTCAACCCTAGTCTAAGGGAAAATCAATACAATAAGCAATCAAGATTGGAACTCAATTAAAAGCATCAAATTAAGAAAGCATAATAAAAGTCATAGAAACAATGTCATCCTAGGGTTTACAAGTCCGAATACCCACAATGGGCATAGCTCTCCATAGCGATGGTCTTGTGAGGTCATTTCATCTTCTCCACCAAGCTCCTCGTTAAGCCTAGGGCACACCTCGCCAGATCGGTGCCAATGAAAGCTCCCCCAATAGTTATCTTCCGACGGGCTTCGATGTCGATGCTGAGAACTCACTGCAATCCTCAACAAAGTCCTCTCCAAACCCTAGCCGCGGCCCTCCAGAAGATAGGTGAAAAGATTCTCAAAAAGTCCCCAAAAAAGCCTTTAAATAGTCTGAGTCACAGCTTAAAAATTGGCTGAAATCGGGCATCCACACGGCCGTGTGGAATTTCCACATGCTCGTGTGGATTTTCTAGATTCAATTTTTTCGCACGTATTGAACCGTAATTTCTACAATGAATTGCTACACTGACCGCTACAGTACTCGCGCATCAAATGTTCCCGATTTCATCGTTCTTCATCGAGGCCGTTGAATTGGGCACACAATCAACTGTAGATCATGTCGATTGCTTCATTCTCCTAATTGGCGAAGTCCTCCAATGCTACACGGGTTAGACATTTGTGAATGTGACTGCCTTTGTGCCCCTCCAAAGGTGGTTGGCACACACCCACTAGTCCAAACTCTTGCCTTGTTCCTTGCTTGGTGTGTGAACTTCCCAACAATGGCAAACATGATCCAACTTTGCTATTTCTTCACTAAGTTTACTCCATAACCCTACAATGCACAAAAGAACACAAATACACACTAATTAATGATTAAATCTGAGAAAAGTAATGCTCAATGTAAGATAATAACACTTCGTGTTACTATAACACGAGCACTTATCAATGGCCTCCACAGAGGGACTGACTACTCACTGAATCTGTGTCTTCTCTTGATGGAGTTCACTGAATGCAACATGATCATAAGGTAGTCTGTATAAAACGTCTTATGAGACTAGTTATTGTTCACCTTGAGAAAGAGGACAATATGATTTAGAAACTCTCTCTGTTTTCACTATATTGTAAAATCTAGTGCAACCTTATTTGCAGCTTAACTATTAAGTGCTTGAATGAATGTATTTGATTATTATTTATAGCACTTTGTGTGTAATTGTTGAATATATGATTGAATTTCTTGCTTAATTCTCTTGTATTTCATATCTAGGATTAAATGAGGACATAAAGATCAAGAGGAACAAGTTTATGATTTAAGCCAACTTTGGAAAAAACACAAAGTTTTCAGAGTGACTTATTATTGGGTTTACGGGTACTATTATAGGAGATTACTATAGTAATAAACTATTCATGGTAATGTAGCAAATCACTATTATGGGTACTATTACGGGCGTAATACCCATCTCGAGAAGATTAGGAGCACTGGTACAGGTACTATTACAGTCATAAGTGTTGGGCTACAAGGACCTCTTATGGCAGTAATAACCTCGAATTTGTAAGTTATAAAAGCCTAGAAACTAGAGCACTTGGGAGATCTTCTTCTATACTCTTTGGCCGCTTTTAAGTAGTGCTACATATTTTCTCTGAGGGAAGAAAGCAAAATGGAAAGACCAGACGAAGGTTCAAAGCATTAAGGGAGTCATTTGTGGAAAGATCTCAGTGGTGATATTAGGGAATCTTCGAAGAACTTCATCCATCAAAGGAGATTGCGAGCCTTGAGGTGAACTAATTTGTAGGTGTTTGGGTATAAATGAATTCTAGGGTTTATGATTTGATTGACTTTGTTTGTGGATCTTTCATGCTTTTACATTGATTGTTAATTGCAATACTTTCTTATTGAGTTCAATTGCATATATATATATTGTTATGAATGCTATTATGGTAAGATCCCTAGATTCATGATTGATGTGCTTGTGTGACTAGTTGGGAGATCCACTTAGCATAGGCAAGCCGTGATTGAAAGGGATTATGAGTACATCTGGAGATAGGGTATTTTGGAGTTTAGAGTTCTCCTTCCACAATCCTTGTGAGTGAATTGACAAGTAATTCCATCCTCTTTGCAATTGTCGGGAATAGTTTTGGAGAGAGGTCAAGTTTCCACTTTGTATGAGATTAGGGGTGATTACATCAAGAGAAGAATTGTCTATATTTTGAATACTTGTTTGTTCTTGTTAAGAGTTTATAGAGTGCACTGTAGTCGTAGGGTTGCCTGTATCAGAATTGTAAGGGATCAGCTACTACTCACATTGAGAAAGGGATAGTATAATTTAGGAACTCTGGGTTCAATTTGGATTGCTAGACTTATACAACCATAGTCCTGGACTTAACAAACCCTAGAGGAAATCTATTCCCGGACACCTTTGTCCCAAGCTTGATTTAGCCCTTGTTAGCTTTTGTCATTAATTTTACTTTAGTATCTTTGGCTTTGTTCGACTTTGTTCACCGACTCTTACTTTCGGTTAGATAGTAGGACGAATGTTAGTACCAGTATTTCCTAGTTTCTCAGTTTCTCATAGGATTGAGAACCTTCACTACAAGAAAACAACTCACTACCGATGGAGGTATTCCGACAGATTCATTTCCATCGGTAATATTTTCTTTTACCGACAACATTACCGACAAAATACAGACAGAGATTCGTATGGGTAAAATTTTTAATAGCAACCACATTGCGGACGATGACACCAACAGAGGTCTGTCGGAACATTACCCGCCATATTTTTTTCCTTGGCGCCAAAGGATTACCGACACATAGGTTTTGTTAATAGTGTTGGAATTCCGTTGGTCTAATTTAATAAAATTACCGACGTATCATTGCCGACAGAATTCCGTTGGTATTGTTGGGTCCCTACAAAATTTGTTGGGCTAAAGTTTTACCGATGAATATGTTCATGTTAAGACCGATGGAAAGCCATTGGTAGAAGTTTATAATAATACCGACCTACATAAACTGACGGAATTTCGTTGGTACTCTACGCTCCATACAAAATTTGTTGGCACCCAATCTTACCGACAAATATCTTTATACTATTACCAATAGAATTTCGTCGGTATTAATATTTATTATTACTGACATACGAATACCGATGTAACGTTGTTCGTATGTTGTGGGTAGTCCTAAGTTTTTTGGGTTATCGATTTACGAACATATATTTTGAACTTGTTGCCAATAGAAATCCGTCAGCATACGTTTTTACTAATACCGACATACTATTATCGACGGAATTCCGTTGGTATGGTTTTGAATAAATGCAGTTATTTTTTGGCAATAGATTTTAAAAAAATACTAATTTTAAATAATTTTCATGTTATGACTAAAAAATATTTGTTAATTATATTAATTATTAATATTAAATAAATTTAAAATTATATTAATTAGTTAAGTATATTAATTATATTAATTTACTAAAGAGATGAATATAATTATTTATGTGCACAACAATATTGACAAAGTAAAACGGCAAGTTGTAAAACTAAATAAATAAATAATTTTCTTATAAGGTTGGGCTTTGTTCGTGTTAAACAAATCAAAAGAAGGCTTTTTCATGGGTTTACGGTTTCACGGCAAACACCGCTCAGCTATTGCACCCACGCGCGCTAAAAAACTATTGAACTTGGTCACCATCCACTCGGATACGGCGTGCTTCGCAAGCTCTCCAGGAAGAACAAGATGAACATAGGTCTAGATCTGACGCGTTCTCTTTCATCAATTCTACACCCTAAGGTATTGATCTCTTGCCGATCTCTCTTCCAAAATTCATCTCCATTCTCATCCCAAACACTTGTTTAGTTCTTTTGTGAAGCAATAACTCAAATTCCCAACCTTCTTCCTCTTGTTAGCCAATGGTAGGTGATTTTTTATTTATGGATTATAGAACTGATGTTTGATTTTGTTTATGAGATTTTATCAGTGGCTTTTTTTCAGAAGGGGAATCTGCTGCTAAAGTATATCTATTCCTAGATTATTTGATGGCAAAGGTTCTTGTGCTCTTTATTTAAGGTATTTTGCTCTTCTTTTTCTTAATGTCATAAAATCCAATGCTCTGAATTTTAAGATCTTTTGGTTAATGCTGTTTATTAGGAATATTTGTTTGTAGATCTAGTTTTTGGAGTTTTCAATTGTGATTTTAAGATCTTTGATTTTTAATTATTTTGTATTTTATTTATTTTATTTTAGTTAGAAGTGTCACCAGATGGATATAAGTTTCTTCCTTTTCCTTGAAATATATTTTTTATTTTTGTTTTCTATGCTTGTTTTTTAGAATGACTGTCGAATGTTTGTTTCATTTTTTTTTTAGTATTATTTGTTGTTTTTATATTAAAATGAGGAGAAGAGCCATTTGATGGGTGAAAGTTTCTTTTTTGGAATGTATAGAACGACTTCCAGATCTAGTTGTTTTTGCAGTTGGACTATTCTAATAAGTTTTCTGTGATTGAATTTACATTGATACTGTCTTTGCACAAAATTTCATGTGGCAAACTAGCTATGTTTTCCATTTTGGTTGAATGTGTTTCATATCCATGAAATTTTTGGTTCACCAGTTATGCTCTTGCATTATTATGTGATGCAAACCCAATTGTAGAAGATGATTGGCGATATTCTTCAATCACAATACCACTCTTTTGATCCACTATATATATATATATATATATGGTGTTGTTTTCTTTCAAGATGTGAAGTATTTTATTAATGTCTGTTGAAACCCTATCAAATTATCAATATTTCATTGTTAGCTCACCAATCTTGTCTCCTGCCACGTTTTTAAATTTCTTTTCCTTTTCTTTTAATTATGTTACAATATAATTCCATAACAATTATATTTATTTATCAAAAGTTTCTAACTCCGTGGTAATGATCTCATTCTAAAAAATATGGTGTGAAACTTTTAAATATCAGAGTTCAAAATTTGTTTGATGTATGTGGTGGTAAGTCTAGTAATGAGTCCCCAATGTGAATATATACTGACAGCTAAAAACTCTATATCATTGAGTGAAGGTGCATGGGCAGGATAATCAATTACTGAGCCATGCAAATTCAATGTGCCTGTCGCATTTATGAGAAGAAAAAAAATAAAAATTATATATATATATATATATATATGTAGAGAGAGAGAGAGAGAGAGAGAGACACACACACACACACACAGAAATACATACATTTATTTTTTACACACAGGTTTCTTAGGAGTGACATAATTTAAATAATTCTAAGTGAAGTACTAAAAGAGCTATAAAGGTGTATAAATAATACAATTTCTTTTAATTTAGTTTTTACTTTTTTATATTTTTTATAATAGTTTTAGAGTATTTTATTCATTATATTGATTATAATTCATTTTGATTATTTTTAAACATATATTTACTAGAGTTTTTGTATATAATCATTTTTTATATTTTATTGTCATCATGTTTATGAAAAGTGGATGGATTTTATCATGCAAGTGTCTTATTAAGTTTCTGCCTTCTTTCTATTGAAGCTTGCCTTGGTATGGAACTTTTATTTGCAACTCGTGGGTCTACCGACAACTATTGATGTGTCTTTCATCATTTTGAGTAGTTGGTTTGTGAAGAACAATAAAATCCAAACCCTACTTGCATTGTTTCTACTTTTCATTGATATTCATTTTGAGAGTAGTATGTTTTGATGGAATTTGTAAGCGTATGTTTTTATTTTCATCATTATATTTGAAAATATTGCAATCGAATAATACTTGTCCTGTTGTATTCATTTTATATATATTGATCTCTATTTCATGAATCTATTGACATGAATCTAAATCATGAATCTAAATCATAAGTGATTTCCTATTGACTTTTAGGTATTTCTAGTTTTCCAAGTTTTCCATAACATGACATGGTTACTTAGAAACTTATCTTCACAGGTGAAGGACATAACTAGGATTCTTGATTACTTTAATATAGCCAAAAAATGGATAGAGAACGTTCTTGGATGTATTTGAGATTGCAAGGTGGATTCATTACTTCTAATTCCTTTAATAGAGTGGAGAACTTTATTTCTTTTGTATTTTCTCAACATAATTTCATGCGGGGAGTAAAATTCGATGTCCATGTACTAGTTGCTAGAATAGTAAGTGGCAAGTTGTAGACGATGTTCGTAGGCACCTTTTTCTTAAAGGTTTTTCTTATGGCTATGACAGGGGCCCGAAAGTGCACGGGTTGTCGCAGTAATAATAGTACCCTAGTGTAGTCGAATCCACAGGGAGTAGGGATTGTAGATACAAGAGATTGCTATCTAGCTAGTGTGAAGTACGGAAAGTGAGAGCAAAAAATCAATGTGTGTGTGTAAGAGTAATCGAAAGCAATAAGAAAATAAAGAGAAATATGGAAGATCATAGAGTGCAAGCTAAGAATAAAAGAGAGAAACAATCAAGAGTGAAATGGGGTACCCGAACAAGTTACCCCTAGGATTAATGTTCTAGTGCAGGACAATGTATTATATTCTTCTATTGATGTTTAATGACTCGTGGACATCCTAAAATACATAGTTCCAAACCTAAGGTCAACTGTGACTAATCCCAATCATTATGGCTCGGCATTAGGTTTCACTACGACCCTTAACTCTCGTTGACCTGTCAACTAAGTCCCAGTGGAGTCCACCTTCCTAAGCCTCACACTACATGAGATTGCTTTACGTTTTAGGGATTCCAAGTGATTAGCCATGTTCCTTAGTGTAGTTCTAAGCCTTTGGACCAGGTGAAAGAACCCTAGTCTCAATTAAGCCCCAGCACTAGGATTCACTACAACCCTTCACTCTGGTGCTCACGAAACTAAGTCCTAGGGGAGTTCATCTCCTAGCACTTTGCTCTATTTTGATCGCTAAGAACTCTTGGAACACGGAGGTAGAGAAAATCACATCGAAGGGGAAAGGGGACGTTTTGCTACCTCACAACTCACTCTCTCGACCCCGTTCAATCTCGAGTAGTCTAACCATATAGGAGTTCTCACACCTCCAAAGAACAACATAGATGACTCTCAACCCTAGTGTTACATCTACGGGAAAATCAATACAAGAATCAATCAAGATTGGAACTCAATTAAATTCATCAATTAAGAAAGCATAATAACATGTCATAGAAAAAAAATCATCCTAGAGTTTACAAGTCTGAATACCCACAAAGGGGTTTAGCTGCTCATGAAGCTATACAAATACATTAATATATATGAATAAACGCAAATTAAAAACATAGATGAAAACCCCTTGTGTAGCGTGGTTGTGGTATTGTGCGGTCGATTCGCCTCTTCACCAAGCTCCTCGTCAAGCCTAGGCCACACCTCGCCGGATCGGTGTCGACGAAAGCTTCCCCAATAGCAATCTTCCGACGGGCTTCGATGTCGATGCCGATGACGCGCTCCAATTCTCCACAAAGTCCTCTCCAAACCCTAGCCGCAACCCAGCAGAAGATAGGCGAAAAGATCCCAAAAAAGTCCCCAAAAAGGCCTTTAAATAGTTCTGAGTTGCTGTTATAAATCGGTTGAAATCTGGATTTCACACAGCCATGTCGAATTTTCACATGTCCATTTGAGTTTTCTGAATTCAATTTTCTTGTGCACAGTGAACAGTAAACTGCTACAGTGATAGCTACAGGGATTTCCTACAGTAATTGATACAGCCTTGAAAGTGCTCAGCCTTAGGTTCACCAAAAGTATGCAGAGGTAGCATTCTACAAGTAAGGGGAAATCAAAACATTGCATAAAGATATCATTGCTCTAGCTAAAAACTTGAATCAAGAAAGGACAAGAACTCGAAAATGTGTAAGGACAAGAACTCGAAAATGTGTAAGGACAACAACTCGAAAATGTGTAAGTGTGTGCGAACTCACTCAAGATAACCCAAAACGAACTCCTCAACTCTTGTTACAAGGACTTATTTATATACAAAAGTAGGGAGGTAGTAGCTTCACACAACCTCTAAGGTAGCCCTTTCCTAGGCGGCCGCCAAAGGTGGCTTTCACACTTTCGAGGAGGTAGCTCTTTCTACCGGGGTAGTAGCTTTCACGCATCCCATGAGATAGCTCTTTCTCTCATTAGGGCATAACTTGTATCTGACTTATGAGAGTAGCTACATACTTCATAGGAGGTAGCTTTTTCCACCCCAAATGCACAAATAAAACTAAACAAATATTTATAAGCTCACAAGTTTTTTTTTTTATGTATTTCTCAAAACAAAACTAAAAACTCAATTAAAATGATGAAAACTAGTCCTCAAAACATTGAACTTGAGTTTCCAAAAGTTTTCAAGAGTGAGTAGTGCAAAAGAAATAATCGAGAAAAAATTCCCTAAAATTCAAGTTAAAACTAGAGCGTGATGAGATACAATGTTAAAAATTCTCCTAGACTCTAAGAATACAAATGTTGCAACTAAGGTGAACCACCACAGGCTACATGGGCATAAGTAATTGAACGCACAAGTAAGGTGTGTGCAATGTGAACTCCCCCCCACACTTAAGATGTACATTGTCCCCATTGTACGCATGCAAGCACAATGAAAATTATAGCAATTCAAACAATTAATGTGGGAGTGGGCAATTGAAACAATACTCCCCTGAACTCCAAGTGTTGCGTTTGATGGAGCTATATTCATTGAGAGTTGAGTCTCAATGGGTTGTCGAGCACACACGGTCCCATGATCGCGCCTATGACTGTCCCTCTAAATCCAAACATCCAGGACCATCTGCACACATACACAAGGGGTTCAGTGTAGCTCAAGAAAAATCAAAATAAAACTCGAGTATATAAAGATAAAGCAATGAAATACAACTCAAGAAAAATAAAAGCAACAGAAAATAATCTCAGAAAAAGGATCCTTTCTGAGTACTACAAGTCCAAATAAAAGAAATAAAAGAACAAAATGAAATCAAATAAAAGAAACTAAGATGCCTCAGCGTCGGTGTCTTGTGCTGGAGCCTCTAGTGCTGCTGTAGGCTCAGCTAGTGCTGGTGGATCAGATGGTGGCGATGCAGGTGATGGTGACACAAGGGATGCTCGAGGACGCATCACGAATGAAGAAGTCACAGCTAGCTCAAGTAGCTGCTGTAGACTGTGTAACCAAGCCATGACCTCGTTGTGCTATACAGCCTGGGTAACTCTAACCTTGGCCACCTCTGTCTGCAACACCCCCACAGCAGTCTAGAGTCGCTCAAGTCTGTCTTGGCCCTGAGAAGGAGAGAAAATGCGTGCAGGCGGTGGTTGCTGCACTGTGGGTGGTATCTCGCTTTCGGGTGGTGCTGGGAGCAGCTACAATGTTAGCGCTGCTAATATTTCCTGTCCATGCCCATCTATCTCAACATCTCCAAGCTAATGGGGGAGGGTATGACTGTCTTCTCGATCTCCCTAATCGCCTCCCAGAGGCCCATCCCCTTAAATAGTCTCGTAATGTATGGTCCTGAAAAGATGGCCCTAAGCCGAGGATACTGGCCCTGATGACATATGTACTCTGCAAGAATATGGCCGAGGTAGAGTGGCTCACTCTGTATCATCGAATGAAGATAAAGGAGTTCCTGCCAGCTTAGGACTCCTGTACTGTTACTAAGGCCGTTTACTAATCTGCTCAAAAAGACGTGAATATACCTATAGGACGGCCGTGATGGACAAGTAGCCTTTGATATCCCTAGCTCATACTACCCCTGTCCACATAACACTCGATAGGCTCCCTAAGAGGTCAAACTACCGGGGTAATCAGTCGGGAGGTTCTCTTACTCATCTGTCTCAGTAAAGGATTCATCGTATAAACCCATACAGATGGAGAACTGCATCACTAACATACTGTAACAGTACCTAAAAGCTCTAAACTATATGTTGTCGGCACTCGTCAAATCTCTATATGATCTGTCAGACTCAAAAGACGCGAGTACCTCCAGAGTAAGCGAGCGGTTAGCTGGCTCTCGAATGGACAACAAACGTTGCCAACTCCCCACTGCTATAAGCTCTTCAATATCATCCGCCATATCTTCACCCCACTCAGCTGTCCTCAAACAGCTTTAGCCTATGTATCGAGATTGTCCGAACTTGAGTTTTGCCAACCTCTCATATCTTGCCGAGTGCTCAGGTGTGGTGAAGTCTATCTGCTCTGTAGAGGGCTCACAGGGTCTCTTACCGGTCACTTGCTTCGACCGAGGTGCCATTCCTGCAAAAATTTAAAGAGAATCGATCAAACCATCATTAAAATTCATTCTGCAGGAATCCACACGGCCGTGTGAAAATTCCACACGCCCGTGTGGATCATCGGGGCACAGTAGAGACATGGCCGTGAGGCCAAAATCTTATACAAATAGCTCCGAATCATTTTGAAACTTTCCACTCTTTCATAAGGTATATACGCATGTAAAACTCATGAAAATTTATTCAATAAACTAAAAGAATCAAGTTGACAAAGTAAAAAGAAAAAAGAGAGGTTTACTGATGATGAGAGAATAAAAAACTTAGAGCTCGGCCGGAACACCCTCTAAAACCATTGAAATCGTTAGAGAGATAGTTAGTAAAGTGGGTAGGAATGTTCTTCTAAGCGTAGATGAGTTTAGAAGTGAAAGGCCAAAGAAAGTATGAATGAAGAATTCCGCCCTTTTGAGTTCTGCTCATCTACACGGCAGTGTGGATAGACCACACGGCCGTGTGCTTCTATTGAGAGGGTTCACAGGGGCAGACACACTCCCCTGTGTTTTCTCTGTTTGGTCTCTAATCACCCAACATGGCCGTGTCATATCTCACACGCTGGTGTGCCTTCACAGGAGAGCTTCACAGGAGCAGTCACACATCCCTGTGGACTCTCGGGAATGCCTAAGGCTTCTGCTCACAACCACACGGCTGTGTGGAAATTCCACACGATCGTGGTGCCGAACCTGGCCAAAAACACAAAGCCGGCCACAGGAGCACCCACACGCCCTGTGGCCTCTCTGGATAAACCCGAGAAATTTCTAAGTGTTCTACACGGCCGTGTGAGAAACCCACATGGCCGTCTGCCTTTCACAAGCTCTCTCACAAGGGCAGCCACACGCCCTTGTGTTTACTCGGGATGGAAGGGCAGTCTCTGCAGAATTTCCCACAGCCGTGTGGAAACTCCACACGGCCGTGTGCATTAATACATGGGCACTCACAGGGCATCCACACGCCCCTGTGGACTCTCTGGAAAGAGAGTTTAAGTTCTACAAGATTTCACACGGCCGTGTGCCCTTCACAGGGTCGCTCATAGGGGCAGCTCCATGGCCCCTGTGATGCTCGAGATGAGCTCGAAGATGGTTCACACAGCCGTGTAGAAATTCCACATGGGCGTGTGTTTTCTCTGGATGACTTAGAAAATCTATAGGCTCTGTATAAAAATTTCAGAACTCAAATACAAGGTTCAGAGCCTACATACATCATGAAATTATGACCAGAGATCCATGAAAACACACTCAAACTACGCAAAACTTCATCAGTCAACATTAGGCACAAGAAAAACATCAATGATCCACATGAAATTCACAGCACATGTATGTATGAACAAGACACCAACACTATGACTCTTATTCATGCTAAAACGAAACTAACTCCTAGAAAAATAGTAAAAGCTTAGGTTGCCTCCCAAGAAGCGCTTGTTTAACGTCACTTAGCTTGACGTACCTGGCCTTACCTTACGGGGGTTGAAGAAAGAATACCTCCTTGTTATTGCTACAAACCTCGCCACCAAAGTATTGCTTTAGCCGATGCACGTTTACTTTGAATGTACCCTTCTCCTATTGAGTAATCTCAATTGCTCCATGAGGTGATACTTGAGTGACCGTGTATGGGCCAAACCATCTAGACTTTAGTTTTCTGGGAAAAAGTCACAACCGTGAGTTGAATAACAACACTTGGTCACCCACTTTGAACTTCTTGGGCAACTTAATATGCTTGTCATGCCATTTTCGAATCTTTTCTTTATAAATTTTAGCATTCTCATATGCCTTCAACCTCCACTCATCGAGCTCATTAAGATGAATCAATCTTTGTTCACCGGTTTTTCTCAAATCAAAATTCATCACCTTGATCACCCAATATGCTTTTTGTTCAAGTTCCACAGGTAGGTGACATGACTTTTTGTAAACCAAAATATATGGAGTAGGTCCTATAGGTGGTCTTGTATGCTGTTCGATGAGCCCAGAGTGTATCATCTAAATGCTCAGACCAATCTCGCTTCCCTTGCTCTGCAGATTTTGTCAAGATCCTCTTGAGCTCTCTATTTGTGACCACCACTTGTCCATTATTTTGCGGATGGTAAATAGTGGCAAGGCGGTGATGTACTCCATATCTCTTCAATACTTTCTCCAATTGGGAGTTGCAAAAATGGGTTCCTCGATCACTAATGATAATCCGTGGAGTTCCAAACTGAGTAAACAACCTTTTCAAAAATTTTACCACAGTTCTAGCATCATTAGTTGGCAACGCTTGAGCTTTAACCCATTTAGAGACATAGTCAACTACCACTGAGATGTATTGGTTCCCATTGGATTTCATAAACGGCCCCATAAAGTCAATGCCCCAAACATCAAATACCTCACAGAATTGCATAGGGTTCTGGGGCATCTCGTCCAGCCGAGATAGATTTCATGCCCTCTGGCAACTATCTCATCGAAGAACAAACTAGTGTGCATCCTGAAAAAGAGTCGGCCAATAAAATCCCATAGCCAAAACCTTTTCTGCAGTTCTACTTGATGTATAATGGCCTCCAACAGGTCCTGAGTGGCAATAAGCAAGGATATCGGATCCTTCTTCCCTTGATACACATCTCTGAACTACACATCATTAATTTCCTTTCTTGATAGCTCTTGTCCCACACTTTCCTCTAATCGAGACAAGTGGTCCACCCCACATTTTCAGTCCCTGTCTTATCCTTTATCTCCATATCAAACTCTTGTAGGAGTAATATCCACCGAATCAATCTTGGTTTAGCATCAGCCTTGTTCATGAGGTAACGAAGAGCTGAATGATTTGTAAACACAATGACCCTTGACAAGATGAGATACGGCCTGAACTTGTCGAGGGTGAATACAACTGCTAATAACTCTTTCTCTGTAGTGGTATAATTCTCTTGAGCACCTGTGAGAGTCTTACTAGCATAATATAAAGGTTGGAACTACTTGCCCTTTCTCTACCCAAAAACTGCTCCGATAGCATAGTCACTTGCATCGTAGATAAGCTAGAATGGTTCATTCCAATCCAGTGTGATTAGAATTGGAGCTTGAACTAGCTTCTCTTTTAACACATTAAAAGCTGCTTTACATTCCTCTCCAAAATCGAATGGAGCATCCTTTTCAAGGAGTTTAGTCAACGGTTGTGTGATTTTCGAAAAATCCTTAATAAATCGCATGTAGAACCCTGCATGCCCCAAGAAACTTCGAACCCCCTTAACATTTTTCGGTGGAGGAAGATTATCTATTACTTCGATCTTTAGCTTATCTACCTCCATACCCATTCGAGAGATCTTGTGCCCTAGACCAATGCCTTCTTGAACCATGAAGTGGCACTTCTCCCAATTAAGCACAAGGTTTGTCTCGTCACATCTCATCAACACTCTTTCCGAGTTTTTCAAACATATATCAAAGGAGTCGCCGAACAATGAAAAATCATCCATGAATACCTCCATGATATCCTCCAACAGATCATCAAAAATAACAGTCATACAACATTGGAATGTCGTTGGTGCGATACATAATCCAAATTGCATTCCTCTATATGCAAAGGTCTCGTAAACACAAGTAAATGTTGACTTCTCTTTATCTTCTAGGCAATAGAAATCTAAAAATATCCTGACATCCCATCTAGGAAATAGTAAAACTGATGCCCTACTAATCGCTCCAACATTTGATCAATAAAAGGTAATGGGAAATGATCCTTTCGGGTTGCATCATTCTGTAATCAACTATAACCCTTAACTCTCGTTGACCTGTCAACTAAGTCCCAGGGGAGTCTATCTTCCAAAGCCTCACACTATGTGGTATTGCTTTACGTTTTAGGGATTCCAAGTGATTAGCCATATTCCTAAGTGTAGTTCTAACCCTTTGGTGCAGGTGAAAGAACTCTAGTCTCAATTAAGCCACAGCACTAGGATTCACTACAACCCTTCACTCGGCTGCTCGCGCAACTAAGCCCCAGGGGAGTTCATCTCCTAGCACTTCACTCTATTTTGACCACTAAGAACTCTTGGAACACAAAGGTAAGGAAAATCACACTGAAGGGGAAAGGGGGCGTTTCGCTATATCACGACCCACCTTCTCGACTCTCTCTAATCTCCAGTAGTCTAACCCTATAGGAGTTGTCACACCTCCAAAGGACAACCTAGATAACTCTCAACACTAGTATCACATCTTAGGTAAAATCAATACAAGAATTAATCAAGATTGGAACTCAATTAAATTCATCAATTAAGAAAGCATAATAACATGTCATAGAAACAAAGTCATCCTGCGGTTTACAAGTCCGAATACCCACAAGGGGTTTAGCTCCTCATGGAGCTATATAAATCCATCAATGTATATGAATAAACACAAATCGAAAACATATATGAAAATCCCCTTGTGTAGCATGGTTATGGTCTTGTGCAGCAGATTCATCTCTTCACCAAGCTCCTCGTCAAGCCTAGGGCACACCTCGCCGGATCGGTGCCGATGAAAGCTCCCACAATAGCTCTCTTCCGACGTGCTTCGATGTCAATGCCGATGACGTGCTCCAATCCTCCACAATGTCCTCTCCAAACCCTAGCCGCGACACTCCAAAAGATAGGTGAAAAGATCCCGAAAAAGTCAACAAAAAGGCCTTTAAATAGTGCTGAGACGCGGCTGTAAATCGGTTAAAATCAGGATTTCACACGGGCGTGTGGAATTTCCACACACCCGTGTGAATTTTCTAAATTCAATTTTCTGGCGCGCAGTAAGCAGTAAACTGCTACAATAATCGCTGCGGTAATCTTCTACAGTAACTGCTATAGTACTCGCGCATCAAATACTCCCGATTTTATCGTTCTTCATCGAGGCCGTTGAATTAGGCACACAATCAATGGTAGATCATGTCGATTGCTTCAATTCTCCTCATTGGCGAAGTTCTCCAATGCTACAAGAGTTAGACTTATTGTGAATGTGACTGTCTTTATGCCCCTCCAAAGGAGGTTAGCACTCACCCACAAGTCTAGACTCGTACCTTGTTCCTTCCTTGGTCCGAGAACTCCCCAACAATGGTGAACATGACCTAACTTTGCTCTTTTTCTCCAAATTGGCTCCACAACCCCACAGTGCACAAAAGCACACAAATACACACTAATTAATGATAAAATATAATAAAAGTAATGCTCAATGTAAGATAATAACACTTCGCGTTACCATAACATGAGCACTTATCAGGTTAGACTACTTGGACTTTACACGGATAATAAGAAATTGGAGAGTCATCACAGAACTGAGTTGAAGATGAACCAATGTGTCAGTGCAAAATGAAAATCCATATGCTCGTATGGTTATGGATGCTGCATTAGGGAGTTTTGATTTTGATGTTAATCAAGGTAGTGAACCAAGGGTAGATGGTGAAAGTCCAAATCCAAGTGCTTCCAGCTTTTATTATTTATTGCGAGATGCAGATGAAGCTTTGTGGTTTGGATACTTGAACCATACAGAGTTATCTACTGTCTCTCAACTTTTAAATTGCAAGGCTGAATTTAACATGAGTGAGTCATGCTTTAATCGACTCATAATAGTAGTGAAGATTATGATGCCAACAGATGAATGTTTGCCAGAAGATTATTATATGATGAACAAGAAATTGACAAAACTTGGACTTGGTTATGTCCAAATTCATGCTTTCCCAAAAAATCGCATGTTGTTTTATGGTGAAATAAATTAAGTTTCCTTTCAAATTTTATGTTATTTTCCACTTATACCAAGGCTTCAAAGGCTTTACATGCCAGCCAAAATAGCTGAACACATGACGTGGCATGCATATAACCAAAGTAATGATAGAGTTCTTCGACACCCTGTTGATTGTGAAGCTTGGAAATACTGTAATCTCATGCATGAATCATTTGCTATGGAACCTCGAAATGTGTGACTTGGGTTGTGTGCTGATGGGTTCAATCCATTTAGGCCAGCTACAAAACCTTATTCTATTTGGCCAGTAATGCTTGCTGTGTACAACTTACCACCATGGATGTGTATGAAAAATCCCTATATATTTCTTAGTATGGTCATTCCTGGAAATCCAAACTTTCTATGGCCTCTAATAGATGACTTGAAAAAATTGTGGAATGATGGTTGCATGACATATGATGCATACAAGAAACAAAATTTTGTGTTACGTGCTGCCTTATTATGGACAATTAATGATTTTCTAGCTTACGGAATCTTGTTTGGATGGAGCACTTATGGAAGATTATCTTGTCTGTACTGTATGGAACATATAAAAATCTTTTAAATTAAATCATAGTAGGAAGCCATGTTTTTTTTACAATCACCGTCAGTTCTTACCTTCTGATCATCCATTTAGGAGGCAAAGAGATAAATTTAAAATTCGATTGGAGCATGATTCTCCAATTCCCCGATTATCAGGGGAAGAAATTTGGATGAGACTTAACTATCTCCCTAATCTCACATTTGGCATAAATGTCAGTAATGAGAGGATTCCAGGATATGGACACAATCATCATTGGGTGAAGAAGAGTATTTTTTGGTAGTTAGAATATTGGTATACCAATCTTATCCGCCATAATTTGTATGTAATGTATATTGAGCAAAATGTTTTTGAGAATGTTTTCAACACAATCATCGATGTAAAGGATAAAACTAAAGACAACATTAAGCCCGAAAGGATTTGGAGGTGTATTGTAAACGACCACAATTGCATTTGGTTGAATATAATGGCCATATTTTCAAACCTAAAGCCTCTTATTGCTTGAGCAAAGAGCAAAAAAAATGTGTTTGTGCTTGGGTGAAACAGTTGAGACTTCTGGATGATTTTGCATCAAACATATCACATTGTGTAAAGGAGGCTCAAAGCCAATTATATGGGATGAAGAGCTATGACTGTCATATTTTCATGCAACGATTACCCTTAATCGTATTTCAGGGTCTTCTGCCAAATTCAATTTGCGATGTGATTACTAAACTATCTCACTTCTTTTGAGATATTTGTTCAACTAAGGTAGATGTTGATCATATGAAAGTATTGGGAGGCAATATTGTTGGAACACTTTGTAAAATGTAAAAGATCTTTCCTCCAGGTTTTTTTGATAGCATGGAGCATTTACCTATACACCTACCGTGTGAGGCTAAGGTGGGTGGCCCTGTACAAAATTGGTGGATGTATCCATTTGAGAGGTGCTATAGCTTTCTACCTTCAATTATTTTTTCCTTATAGTTAATGTATTTGATATATTGACTAGGTAAATGCTTACACTGTCTTATTATATATAACGCTCAGATTTTTACATCATATCAAGAAAAAGATGAAGAGTCTTGCTTGTGTTGAGGGATCCATCTGTGAGGCATACATTATTAAAGAAATTTCATTTTTTTTTGCTTGTTATATTTTGAACCTACTGTTGAAACAAACATAAATCGGGTTCCACGTAATGATGATGGTGGTGACATAGAACCGATGGGACGTTTACCAATTTTCACACATCCTGGGCAATTTCTCGGTGCTAAACCGTTCATTCGGTAACTTAAAGATGACGAGTACTATATTACAGAACTATATGTTCTAATGAATTACATCGCGGTCACCCCTTACATTGAGTAAGTTTTAATATGAATTTAGTGCTTATAGTTTATATGCTAATTAAGCTAACAATAGTATCTTTATAATGATAGCATATTTGACAAAATGGTTAAAAGAGATTCACCACATATAACTGAAAGTGAGTTAGAGAAAATGCAAAATGCAAGATTTGCACAATGGTTCAAAAATTATGTAAGTTCTGTTATAAAGTCAATATTTCATAACCTTATTGATACCTAGTAACTTTTGCATTGCACTTCAATAGGTTCAAATGCATACCGATGAAATTGATCATTGTCTTGTTGAGATTTCTTATGGCCCCGCTCGCAGGGTACAATGTTACAAAGGATATTTTGTAAACGGTTTCAAGTTTCATACAAAGGATTATGGAGAAACAAAAAAAAACCATGAATAGTGGAGTGCTTGTAAAAGGGAGTTGCTATAACGACTATGATCATGACTTCTATGGCATTTTGATTAATGTTATTGAGTTAAAATATTTTGGTGTTCGAAACAGAGTTGTACATTTTAAATGCCACTGATTTGACATAGAAAAAGGAATTAGAGTATACCCCATGCATGACATTGTTGAAATCAAATACACTTCGGTTCTTCATAGTAATGAGCCATTTGTTTAGGCTACACAAGCTACACAAGTTTATTATAGCAATTATCCCTCAACTATGAAATAACGACAAGATTGGTGGGCAGTATTCAAAACAAAGGCTAGGAGCACATTTAATCTTAGCGCTATTGAAAATGATGATGAAAATGTGAATGATCTTCATAGAGGTGTATATCAAGAAAATGACACATCTTTTCAAAGATTAATTGCTCCTTCAGAAGAACTTGATAATCCTGCAGTTCTAGTTGATAATGAATTCAAAGAGGTTAATCCTTCAATACTTGTGGAAGATGATGGAGATGATGGATCTGAATAAGAAAATGAATATAACGATCAAAGTGATGAAGCCAATGAAAATGAAGATGAATTGCAACATGAAGAGCATGAATTCGCATCTTTTGATGATGATTAATCTTTTGAAATGATCAAATTCTCTTTATTTTTCTCAGAAATTAGGAACTATTACTGTGTTTTGTAATATTTTCCTTACAATGAACTATGTTGGTTATATTGTCTACTATGTTTTATTGGTAATATTTTGTTGGTGTGTTTTTTCTTATTGGTTACTAAATATTGTGTTGTTGTGCTTTTTGACATATGTTACTTCTATCATTTTGTGAATATTTTGAAACATTTCTGACTTTTTCATTTTATATTTTCCAACAAATAGGTTTAAATTTAGTAACATGAGAAACTCGAAAGACCAAACTAAAGGAAAGGGTAAAGGTAAAAGTGATGTTGGATTAAATCATGAACTAATGCAACGAACAATCAAGGCATCCTCAGTATCTCTACCCGTCATTCTTTTATCTACTAAGATATCTTCAGCTCCTGAGATATCTATAGATTTTCCATCGGCTTCCAACCCTAGCCTAATCCCTTACTCGAGCCCTATTTGTAGGCGATCTATCACAAGCGGAAACGATGGGCGTACAAGCTCTAATAGTAGGGGGCTAGCGTGGGATTACCTTACCCTCTTAATCCGAGTGATAGAGTGCATCTAAATCCAATAAATGCAAAGTAAGATTTAATTTATTTAACTTTTTTTTAATATTCATATTTGTAATAATAGGGATTTATTTAGTTTAGTATGTAATATATTTCTTTGATTATGTGTTAGTGTTTTTGTTGAGAGGGGGGTCACCACGACAGTTACATGTATTATAAAGAAAAGCATTTCAAAGGTCCATGGCTGACATGGAGAAAAGTTCCTAGTGATGTGAAGGAACTGATGTGGAAAACATTTTAGGTATAACTTTTATTATAGGTTTGCACATTGCTTATATTTTAGTATTTGTTTAAAGTATTATTTTTGTTAACATGTTTTCTTCTTAGGAGTATTGTAAATGGAATCAGAACATAACAATAAAATAAAAAATGTATTTGTTAAGAACAGCAAAACACGATTAAGGGACATGCTATCAGATGAGAGGATGAAGGCAATGAAAGAGGCATGCGTTATTAACATTAAAGAATGCAAAGGAATGGAAAGGGAGTGGATCACCAACGATGTGTGGGATGCCCTCATTGATAATGAATGGGGTACAAATGCATGGCAATCCAAATCAGGAAAAGCAAAGGCAAATCGACTAACAGAAAAAGAGGGAAGCATTGCAAAGCATACAAGTGGTTCACGGCCTTTTGTTGTTCATGGTATCAAGCTGGTATGCATTTCTGATATAGTAATATTTTTAGTAATATTTTCCAAACTTTTCATTGATTTAATGAAAACCTTTATTACTTTTTGTTTTTGTTATATTATAATTAGATCTGATTTTCTTCTTGTTTCTATCATAATCAGTATGATTTTCAATGATATTTGTCTTCATTAATTGTTTCTATTGTAATTACATGCTAGTATTTTGGCTGTTGATTGAGAATTCATTAATTGTTATTGCTTTTCATTCATTATTTGTTAGAGCTCACTATATGCATGATAAGAAAGATTACTTTTTTTTTGTGTGATTTTTTTAGGAAATGGTTGTTGATTTCAATGCGTGATACTTGATCCGTTTGATGTATATGCTAGAATTGTTGGTTTTATATTGACTTTGCTGCTTATATTCAAGTTATGTCTCCAACATTTTCCATTGGTGCATGCTATGTGACCTAATGACATGCCTATATGTTCAAGTTATGTTTGCTTTGCATTCTTTCATTTGTAATGTAAACACAGAGGTTGTATGTTATGTGACCTAATGAATAGCATTAGGTAATGTAAAATAGAGGTTGTAATGTCTTAAGGTTTGTTTGTGTTAATTTTAAGTGTTTAAAAATTCAGAATATATGAACTAATGACTAGCACTTGTTATGAAATCATGAACTAAGTAACAATTGTGTTTGTCCATGCTAATGCTATCTTTTATTTATGTGTTATTTACTTGGAATACAGGCTGAGAAGCTAGGTAGGGAGATAGGATATTTTGAAATTTTTTTAGGTTACACACAAGCGCAAGGATGGCGAGGGGGAATTTGTCGACAACAAGTCAATAGTTGTTAGTGTATGTAAAGTTTTGCCATTTATACACTTTTTTTGTATTCATATTATATTATCTAAATTATATATGATAATATTTTCTTTTAAACATGTTACAGGAAAAATATAATGTTGCACTAGTTGACAAATATGGCGATGATACATCCTCCCATCCAAGTTTCGATGGTCATTTATGGTCTGATGTAATTGGCGGATTGAAGACTACTCGCATAAGTGTTTATGGATTTGGGAGTAGGGTGGACTCAAGGCAATTGTTTAGTGCACCATCTACTGGGCCTTCCACATCTGATTCAGCTTGTGGACCATTCACATATCAGTCTTTCGCAACAAATGAACCTATATTATAAAACCAACTTGCGGAGAAATTTGAAAATTTAGAAAATACATTTTTGGGTATTCAATAAGGTCAAGCAGGGTTGCAAAGTAAGCTGGACAAAATCTTAGAGTTGGTGGAGCGCGGACATCCAACATTATTTTCCCAAACAAGCCAATTGGGAATTAATTCAAGGGATGCCGGTGTAGAAGCCATTGAACGAGGTGGAGAAGGAGAAGATGCGTAAGGAGATGGAGATGGCATTTAGTTTGGTAATCTTACTTTGTTTTTTGTTGGACTGCATTTCAACTTGTCTTAGTTTTTTGGATGTGTGTTTAAAACTTTATAATTTGTAAGATTTTATCATGTGTGGTCGGATTGTATTATGAATTTATAGTTTTATGGTTGACATGAACAAGTGATTCTATTATGTTTTGTTCAATAGTTCAATGCATTTGATATTATGTTTGTATCATGCACCATACAGGTTTAATATGAAAATTTTGTATAAATAATAAATAAGTAATGTTTTACTAACAGAAAAAGGATATGTTTCCTGACGGAATGTATTCTTTACCGACATAAAATGTAATGTTTGATAATAAACCGATGGAATTCTTATATATTATTATCTTTTACCGACAAACAATCTACTATTACTGATGGAATTTTATTAACAAATATGATTTATTGCCCAACAGTAATACTTTTGCCAATAGAAAAATATTTTTTTCCGATGAATATTTTTTAAATTCATGCCCTTTGCCGAGGGATGAAAATGTCTTTACCGACAAAAAAAATCTTCACTGGAAAGAATCTCATAAATGGATACTTTTTAGTGACAAAAAATAATACTTTTCACAAACAGAAAAGTACCTTTTACCGACGGGCATATATATTAAATTAATAATCAGCACCCACGATCAAAAATACTTTTTGCTGACAGAATCATTTTAATGAATATATTTTAAAAATTCAATACCGATGGAAATATAAACATCACCGACAAATATTATTGTCGGTAATGTTTTATTTTTACCGACAGAATTTACTTCATCGACGAAATGGCATTACCTACATGGTATTTAATGACAGATTATTCCTGACCAACATTCCCTCAGTAATGAAATCTACCTATGGAATGTCTACCATTACCGACGAAAAATTTTGTCGGGTTTTGAACTGCTTTCTTGTAGTGCTTGCTTTTAGGTACATTATATCACTTGATCGACACGTGTACATGCCTTTCATAGGTGAAATCAGTCCCTATCATTAACCAAACCTAGAAGAAATCTAGGCCTGAATACACTTATTTCATGCTTGGCTTGCCATGATTCTATTTTTGTTTTAGTTCCTAGCTTTCATTCCATATTTAGCATCTATAACTTTAGTTTAGGCTAACTGACGAGCTATAAATGAGTACTAGTATTCCCTAGTTCCTTGTGCATCGACAACCCTACTTTTATCACATTATAATACTTGATCAGCATGTGCACTTGCATTTCATAGGTCACATTAGTCCGTATCAAGTTTTTAGCACCATTGCCGGGGAGCTTAGGTATATTTGGAATATTTCTTTTGTCTTGTTAAATTAGTCATTTCTTTTATTTTTCTTTCCCACTCTTTTATTTTTCTTCTCTTACACATTATGATTTATGCTTTATTTTTTAATTTTCAATGCATACTAAGGAGTAAGTCATCGAGGATAGTGGAAGATGATGCCAGCATTGAGCAGTTGATCGGAACAACGATTACATACATCACTTTTGAGTGAGATAGGTTCAGTAGCAGTAAGTATAGAAGGAGAATACTCTGATGCAATGAAAGAATAGTGAGACTGTCAAAGAATCCTATTTGACTATGTGATACACCCTTTGCGTAACCGCAAATGTATAGGTTATATAAGTTATAAAGTGTACCCGAACAGGTCAGGTAGTCGAATCCTCATGGACTAGTATAGCTCTCAATACTTATTCTATTTCTAATATCCAGTTGACTCAAGGGATTGGTTAAAACTAGTTTAAGACAATTAAAGAAATACGAAAAAGAGAAAGAAAAAAGGGACAGGGTTCAGGTTGACAGACAGTAATGGAAAAGACAGTGCCTCGGATTAATCCCCTTGACAAATGTATTGAATTGGCAATGATTACATGTACATATTCTTGGACGATGGTGACCAACTACCAAGGGTTTGATAACGTAAGACCTCACTCAAGGCTCGGATCGGACTCAACCCCTTCCCTAATATGTGCCCTAGCTAAATGGATTATTCATTCACCATCTAGAAAGCAGGTGTGCAACTAAGGTTTTTGACTGAAATTGCAACTATGGGAACATGCACGCCAAATCAATGCTCACGCAGCTAGTCACAATTCCCACATCGATTTTTGCAACATACAACATCAAGTTAATCAACACAAAGATAAGTAAATTATATAACAAAAGGAATAGTACTTAGAAACTCAATAATCAAAGCAACTAAGTCAATAGATCACAAGTCAAGGATTATAATTTGGGGCACTAAATAACAGTTAGCCCCTCATGTTTCTACAACGCATCAAAGAAAAGCAACAAGAGAAAGAAATGCTATCCATAAAACTCCCTTCTTGCTTCATAATCCTTATTGGAGAGTGATCTATGAGGATCTTCGCGGTATTCCTCCGTTTCTATGATGATCTCTATAACCAGATCTGACCCTTAATGGAGCCTAGCTTTGCCCTAACCCTTGTCTCACAAAGAAAGGAAGAAGATCCCTTCAAAACTTAAATTTAGGGCTTGAAAACACTGTTCCAAATGCAAGCAGAGCCATGCTCTTGACTATGCCTTACTCGGGTTATCTTGGACTTTGTTCTCAACGCAATTGTAGCCCATCCTGAAAAGTGCACGGCCATAAGCACTCCCGTGCTTGTTGCCTATGCTTGAAGAGCACGCTATTGCTAGGAGTTGTGCTCTCTTCTCTGTGCAAATCCTAGTAAAGTACATGGGCGTAAGCACGCCCATGTTTACTAACCATGCTTCCAAGCACGAGTGTGCTTCCTCAGTTAGGCTGAATTTTTGTAAGTCCTGAAAAATGTACGGTCGTAAGCACGAGCATGCTTACCGACCATGCTTGTCCTAAAAAGTGCATTCCAACTCCATTTCATGACAAAATTAATCTCTATTTATTCCTTTCAATCCAAGACCTAATTATCTGCATCATTTAACAAATATACCCCAAATAGCATCAATTTATAATAAAAAAATGCAAAAAAAAAAAAAACGAGTAATTCATGCAATAGGGTATATGAAAATGTCTATATAAATGCACTCATGACTATGCTAAGACAATTTTGAATGGATCCCAATCCAACATTGTTAGAGCACTCATGAAAATCAACAACTTTGAGTTGAAGCCCACATTTGTTCAACAATCAGTTCAATTTCATGGTCTACTATATGAAAATCCTAATAGTTATACTGGGGGATTCTTGGAGGTGTATGACATGCTTAAAAGTAATCATCTGTTATCATTGAAGAGGACCTAAACAATGGATACAAATATTTCCTCAAGCGTCTATCACCACTTGGGAATAGTTGGTTAAAACATGTCTTCCACGATATTTTCTTCTAGGTTGGACAACAAAACTTACGCAAGAAATCACTTTATTTACTCACATGGTTACTGTGCCATTGTTTGAGAGATGGGAGAGGTTCAAGGACCTCTTGAGTAGGTGTTCACAGCAAGAGGAAGTAACTATCAGGGTAGTTGATAGATTCAGCAGCAAGAGGATCACTTGGTAGTTGATGGAAGTTCAGGTTTTTTAATAGGGCCTTAATCAGGGTAGTTGATAGATTCAGCATCAAGAGGATCACTTGGTAGTAAGACCGTGGTGGTAGCCAAAAAATTGATTGAGAAGATAGCCATAAGCAACTATCAATGGAATTATCGAGGAAAACAGACATCTAAGATAGCCGGGTATTGGAAGTTAGTGAGGTAACGCACTAGTAGCTCAAGTGGAAGCCTTGAGTAAGAAGATCGACATCCTGTTGCTCCTAAAGATTGTGACAGTCATGGCTTGCTAAACATGCAGAGCTAGACATATAGTTATCAACTGCCCACCGGTAGGACCAGTGCATGGACCCAACAAGCAGGTGAATTTCATTGATAGTGCTCTCGGACCATAAGGAAACCCCTACTGTAACACTTATAACCTTCGATGAAGGAATTACCCAAACTTTTCATGGAGAAATCAAAGACAACAACAAAACCTCCACCAGGATTTCCATCTCATCCACCGTAAGACACGAAGCCTACACTTGAGGATATGTTGACCTATTTCATTCAGACTACTAATACAAGTTTTAACAATCTGTTGTACATTTTTAGTGTATTGAATCAACCATGAGGAACCAAAATGCATCACTGCAGAATCTAGAGAATTAGGTTGGTCTAAAATGGCAAGTTACTGTTCAAGTAGACACAGGGTAGTTTACAGAGTAATACTGAGGCCAATCCCTGAGAGCATCTCAAGGCCATCACTCTTAGGAGTGGAAAAAAATTTGAGATAAGAAAAGAGACAAATGTTGAAGATTGAGAGGTGTCGATACAAGAGGGAAGCCCTAATACAAAAAGGGAAATACTAGGTCCCCACTAGTCAAGGAGTATGTTCCCTGCCAACCGTATCATTCAAGGTTGAAGAAGGATCAAGTAGACGAGTAATTTAAGTGATTCCCAAGTTTGGTCAAGTAATTGCATATCAATGTCCAGTTTGTTGAAGCCTTAGCTAAAACGCCAAAGTACACCAAATTTCTCAGGGATTTTCTTACAAATAAGCGGGAATTTGAAAAATTATGCACGATCATATTGAGTGAGGAATGTTCAGCGATAAATTATTATTGAGGATTCATTAGGCATCCTAGGGTTATTATTGAGGATGTGTTAGTCAAAGTTGATAAATTATTTTTCCCATGGATTTTGTCATTTTAGATGTGAACGAGGATGTAAAGGTACCTTTCATTTTAGGTTGGCCATTGTTAACCACCTCTCAATCCCTAATTGATGTTAGCAATGAGAAAATGACATTTAGGGTTGGTGATGAAGAGGTTGTTTTTGCATTGTAGGATGCTTATGAAGCATTCAATTGATTCTAATGGCTATTGTTTTTATTTGGATGCACCTGATTTGATTGTTGATGACTATGTGCAAAAAATGGTGCATCATAAGCCTTTCGAGGAATTATTGGATGATCCTCAAGAAGAAGACGTACCCTCTATGCCTAATAAGGATGCCACATATATACAAGTCCATAAAAGCAATGAAGAGCAATCACCCATGGTAGGAAATCATTGTGCAATTGTAGAGAGCTAGTATTAGGAAGAGATTCCAATCTTGCTTTGTATGAGATTAGGGTTAATGACCTTGAGAAAGGGATTAGGTACTTATTGAATCCGTGTTTTATCTAGATAGAGTTCACCAAGTACAATGCTGTCACAGGGTAGTTTGTATTAGCACTATATGAGACTAGTTATTGTACATATTGAAAAATGGGGCAATACAATTTAGGAACTCTCTTGATTTAACTGTATTAGAAAATCTAGTGTAACCTTGTCTAGAGCCTAACCAAACACTAGGGAAAACCTATACTTGAACACCCTTCTTTCATACTTGACTTGTCTTGATTTTTATTTATGTTTTAGTTCTTAACTTCCATTCTAGATTTCACATCTATGACTTTAGTTTAGAATAATTGGTGAGCTGTGAATTGTTACTAGTACTCCCTAGTTCATATTCCATAGTTCCTCATGCATCCATAACCCTGCTTTTAACACACTATATTACTTAAGCGGCAAGTGCACTTGCTTTTCATAGGTGACCATAGTCCCTATCAATTATATAGTAGCAAAACTTTTGAGCAGAATTGATCGGAAAAAGCTCCCTAGAGATCATAATGAAATTTGCAAGCTTTGTCAGCCCATTTGACAGCTACTTCAAACTTCGGACAAGCTTTGTTTATTGAAACTTTGAATAATTTTATTTTTATGTAAAAATGGACCACCAAAGCTTGAGGATGTCCCCATCTATTGTACCAAACTAAGCGACTTGAAATACTAAATATGTCAGATAAGAAAGCTTGAACATGATTTGGTTGCATCACATAGAGATCATCCACTCTTGGTCTGATTGCAATTACTTCTCTAGATTTCCTATCCTTAATTTGGAAAATGTCACTGGAAAATTAAACATTATAAGGAGCATCTATAGTTAGTTGACTTACAAAGAGACAATTCTTCTTAATCTAACGTTTAATCAACACATTATTATTTTTCTTTAGGAACATTCGAATTTAATTCATCTAACCAATCTTATTTTTCTTTATTTTTATCTTTCACAATTTTTTTCTATTTTTTTTTTTTTTTGAATTTTCTAGATTAGGATAATTTGAATTTTTTCCTTGTGAAGGTGAAATTATATGACTCGAGGCAATTCCTCTAGATTGGTAGAGGAAGATTCTAATACCGAGTGCTCTTTTAGCAGAAGACTGAGAACCAGAATCTTAAGTGCAACAGGGTCCGTTGTAGTTAGTGCAAGGTTAAACTTGGGCAGTGCTACTTTGAGCATTGTTCGAATACTTATTACAACAAACAACTTGGAGTTGAAGCTGAATTTTATTCAAATAGTTTAGTAGATGTATTAGTCTGATGGGTTTCAAAGATAAAGATCCCTATCACACTTGATAAATTATCTGAAGATTTGTGATGCATTCAAGATGAACAGAGTATCCGAGGATGCAATTCACCTTTGACTTTTCATCTTTTAGTGTGAGGAAGGGCCAAACAGTGGACAAGTTCCTTGCCCCAAGGGGTCAATCACAACGTGGGCATAATTGGACGAAAATTTTTTGAGAAGGTATTTCCCATCGAGCAAGATTATTGATAAGTGTTTGCATATGCCTATTTTACATATCATTTACACTACATCTAGTATGAAATTTCATATGTTTGGTACCAAACTAGTACAGAATTGCATTCTTTCATTTAGCATGGGATGTAATTATGTTTCAGGGCCAAAGAAGCAAATATTGAGGTGATTTGAGCCAGATCAAACCAAAATACAACTTTCATAACATCACCACTTCCTCATCATGGCCTACAATTAAAGGGGGGATTCTTTTACCAAATTTGGTTGGAGACGGCCGGATTTCTAGAGAGCAGTGTGGCTAGAGATAAGGATCAACCTTATTTCAGTAGATTTTGGTGAATTTCTCAAGAGGGATTCAATGTATATTGGTAATGCTGGGCGCACGAAGAGATTTGAAGCCATCTTGGCATCCTTAGGATCTTCTCAATATCAGCCATCAAAGAACCATTAGAGGGAGTTAGTTTTAGGATATTTTATATCTTTCTTGTGGATTAATGTGTTGATGTGGTGAGGAAGAGATTCCCACTCATTAGAACACCCATGCCTTATTAGATCTATGAATGCGCTGAGAGATTAGGTATTACTAGATTTTTGGATTAGCGTTTGATTGTCCTTTTAGAGGAGTTCTTGATCTTAAGGCGAACATAGGAGGCTTAGGTGGAAAAGATTCCATCTTAAGTTTATAGTGCTTCAGACTTGGTTGCCAAGAGATTATGACTAGTATTCCTCTGAATTCCCCCGGTCCATCACTAGATAACATTGGGATATTTTAATTCATATTATAAGTAGTTGCTAAGGGACTCCCCATACCGGTACCCATTTCTTCCAATTAAATTTCATGATCCTCAATTGTATTTTAGTAACTAGTTTGTAGAAGCAGATCTAAGAAACATCATAGATGTTAGGCTATTGATTAATTAAAAAAGAAGTAATAGGATCCTCTCATCATTCCCTGAGGAATACGACCTCGTGCTTACCCATGAGGTATTGTTTGACGACCCGTATACTTGCGGTGTTACATGCACCAAACCATTCTCATGGTTGGCGTGCATCAATTACCAAGCTTTGAAGTGATATATCTTCCTACAAGCAATTGGAGTCTGAGACACTATATGATATATGGAAGAGGTACAAGGAGTTATTGAGGAAATATCCTCCTTAACATGGAATTGTCGAGTGGATGGAGATCCAAATCTTTTACAATAACTTGAATGTTTCAACTAAACAAATATTGGATGAGGCCACCAAGGTTCAATTTGTAGTAAACAACCTGATGCTACATAAGTCTTGATCGAGGAAATGGCAACAAAAAGCTATCAATGGAGCTCTAAAGGGAACAAACCAAGCTTATCGGCTAGAATTTATGAGGTGGATACATTGACTACCTTGGGCACCCAAGTTGAAGCCATTACCAAAAGGCTTTATGCGATGCAACTCCTACCACAACTAGTGCCTACTATGAGTTGGGAGACATATAGGGTGCAAGCTAGTGTAGTGTACCTATTTTCTGATTCGAGTATTGGTCCGGTAGTGTACCCATTTTAATGTGTTTGATTTATTTTTTTTATTATCTCTTGGAATCTGCAGTGTCAACTCATTGAGTAACTATGTTACTCATCGGTTCTATTAACCATTTTTCCAACTAGTCACTCTTAGCTTGCTAAGGTGGTACTGGATTGATTATCAACACATTTTATTCATCTTTTAAAATTTTGTTTAGGTTTTATATTTTCTTGTGTTGGAACTCATATTAGCCATGTTTTGAAACCCAGGTTGACCCCGCTGATTCAACCAGGTTGAACCAGACCCAGCCAACAAATTGGTTCTGGTTAGAGTACAGTGTTGACCCAGTTGACCTAGGTGAGTACCCAGTGAACCGGTCGACTCGGCCCGATCGAAATGGGTCAACCAAATTATATTATTATATGTTTAAAATTAAAGCTTTAAATAATAAATATGTAAGTATAGGGGGTTATGTATCAAATTTGGTTCAAAATCAAAACTCAATGCCTGATTCATAAGGTTTATTTATTAGATTGTATACTGAAACTTAAAAGCTTGTATTGTGTTACTTTCTATTTATTATTATGTTGTATTTTGTTTGAATTTGTATTTAGGATATTAAAATAATGTTTGTAAATTATAAGAAAAACTATTTATTTGTTGAACTTTTATCGTGTTGTTTTTAAAAAATTTATAATTAAATTTATAAAATTATATGTTATATTTATGACCGGGTCAGCCCTGTTCGACCATTGATTCATGACTCAGAAGCCTTCCCAGGACATACCCCCAAGTCGAGTTTGAAAACATTGCATATTAGGATGGATCCACTAGTATGTTATACTTATTAATTTGTATGCCACTTCAATAATTGGCATTTTGATTTCTGGTGCTTTAAAATGAAGTTTTACTCTTTTATGTAAATGTGTGATTTTGTATACTTATATTTGAGAAATTGTGTTCAAAATATCATAAGCCTTGTAGTATTTTGAGTTAGGTGATTATTTACACTTACTAGAATAATTATCATAGTTGTTGTTACGTGGTTGATTGCAGGTTAGGTTTGGACAATCGTAAACACATTTTCCCATAAGGGTAGCTTACGAACATGCAAATCCTACTTTTCCTAATTCTAGACTGGTCCTTATCTCTTCTTTTGGGCAAGTATAGAACAAACATCCAACACGCTCAAATGCTTACATTAAGGAGATTGACAAAGTAATACTTCATATGGGGTTTTTCTTCCAAGAATATTTGTTGGAGTTTGATTCGTTACCTATCTTGTAGTAAGAACTTATTCTACCTAAAAGTTCACAAGAAGTTGCACCTGGAATTTCAAGGCACATGACACATTCGATGTGTGTCTATGTTTTCTTTCTACATGTTTTTCTGTGGAGTATCAACACAATAAGTTTGAAGGACATATCCAATTTCATCAAATTAAATAGTCTTTCAAAGCACCTATATTCTATTCCATGATCAGTTGTTACAATTTTCACTATCTTAGCAAATTGTGTGTAAGCAATCGCATTAAAACTCTTAAGAAATTTTTCTACCTCACTCTTTTCAGCTATTAGATATACCCATACAACATATGAGTAATCAATCATCTACAATAGAAAAACAAATAAATAGTACTATTTAAAGACAGAACCCAATTGGCTCCCTAAACATCACAAAGATTCAATACAAAAACTTCAGCTGCTTAATTTATTAATACTAAAAGGAAACATGCTTCTAGCATGCCTTGTACAAAAATAAATATTGCAATATCTATGATTATTTTCTCAACTATTATTACCATAAGCAACTCTTGGCAAGGAATTAATAACATTAATGTTATACAGTAAAAAATATTTTTATAAAAAAAAAGTGAATAAACCACAATTGCGAGATCTAGCTCCATATGAGACGGGCTTGAAAGCTGGATACAGTGATGAACTGCAGGAATAGACTCCTCAAGTCTGTGCATCTTCTTAACTGGATTCTACAAAAAATTGATACAAAAAAATTTATCAATAAAACCTCAAATTCCATCGTTATAACCAAATTTATGCTATACCGATGAGCGACGAACCCTATTGCAAGCTATCAAATTAATGATGCTCTAAGTAGCAACAAATAAAAATTATAGCCTTTACAATTCCCTTTCAAGATATGTAAATGAAATAGTGCCTAAAGCTAAAATCTATCCCAGTGGAGCCTTTTGTTACTATATTTGCACTTTTAAATCAATTTTGAAAGCTCTTATAGGAGAATAATGGAATTAATATATCTACACTAATAATTACTCCATTGGTATACATCTATTTTGTAGTGACACATTGTTTTTTCTAAGATCAGTGACTAAGCCACTAAGAATAGTAGAGCCGTCCACAAGCCTTGTCAGAATAAGTGGGGGCAAGGCCAATGCACACATGAGAGCTGAGACCACCCTTACGCAACCATTACTTGCACTTCCAAAAATATGGCCTCACTGGATACTAATAAACCATTTGGTCGTTGCTAGTAGTGATTGATTTCAGATCATGTAGCATGAATGTTTTACCATAAATAAAAGCTTTATAATATGGGAATGTATGTATGAAGGTATGTATGAGAGTATATATGTATAAAGGTATATATGATAGTATGTATGTACAAAGGTATGTATGAGAGTATGTCTTACCTTCTTTGGAGGTTATTTATTGGCCTACTCTGGAGGTTACTTATTATGGATAAGTGTCAAACCCAATACTCTAGGTTAGGGTTATTAGGTTTTGATTAATGACACACCCTTTGCGTATGTACCCCGCAAGTGCATGGGTTGTCGAAGTAATAAAATACCGTGGTGAGTGGGTAGTCGTATCCACAGGGAATAGTGTTCAGAAACAAGTGTTATCGATATTTAGCTATGAAGAGAAATGATGGTGAGAGAAATATATATATATATATAAAGATGGAAAAGAAAGTAAAATAATACAAGAAGAGCAATAGAGGTAGGAGAGGTAATCGATATAAAGATGGGGTACTCGGACAAAGTTCCCCCTAGGACTAATGCTTCTAGTGCAAGACTAATATTATACCCTCTAATTGATGTCTAATGAGTCGTGGAAATCCTTAAGCACACGGTCCCAAACCTAAGGTCAACCGTGACTAGTTCCAACATTATGCCCCGGCATTAGGTTTCACTACGACCCTTAACTCTCGTTGACCTGTCAACTAAGCCCCAGGGGAGTCCATCAACCTAAGCCTCACACTACGTGGAACTGCTTGGGGTTCTAGGTATTCTAAGTGAACGACCCTATCCCTAATTATAGTTCTAACCCTTTGGTCCAGGCGGAAGAACCCTAATCTAAGTTAAGCCCCAGTCCTAGGATTCACTCAACCCTTTGCAACGGAGTTCATCTCTTAGTACTTCACTCTACTTCAATCGCGATTAACTCTTAGGATACGGAGGTAGGGAAGTTCACACCGGAGTGGAAAGGGGACGTTTCGCTACCTCTTGACTCACCCTCTCAACCCTCTCCAACCTTGTGTAGTCTAATCTTATAGAGGTTGTCACACTCTCAAAGGATAACCTAATAGATTCTTAACCCTAGTGTCACGGCTAAGGTAAAATCTCATACAATCGGCATGCAAGATTGGAACTCAATAAGAAAACATCAAATTAATAAAGAATAATAAAAGTTATAGAAAAACAAGCATCCTAGGGTTTGCAAGTCCGAATACCCACTAGGGGTTTAGCTCTCCATGGAGCAATACAAAATCAATAACGAGTTTAAGAACATATGCATAAAAACCATAAAGAAAACCCCCTTGTAGATCGTATCGATGGTCTTGTGGAGCCGCGTGTCTTCTCCAACAAATCCCTTGTCAAGCCTAGGACACACCTCGCCAAATCGAAGACGATGAAATATCTCCCAATAGCTTTCTTCCAAAAGATGTCGATGTCGATGCTGTATAATCACCTCTAAAGACCTCTAAGAACCTCTCCAAACCCTAGTCGAAAGCCCCCCAAAAGATAAGCAAGAGATAGAAGGAGTGGTCCCTAAATAGATCTGAAAATGAGCTATTTATAGGCTGAAATCGGGGTTCCACACGCCCCTATGGATTTTCCACACGAGCCTGCAGAATTTCCACACGGCGGTGTGGAATTTCCACACGGGCATGTGGATTCTCTGTCTTTCTGATTTTCGGCTGACAGTGAACAGTAACTTGCTACATTGTTTTGCTACAGCAATTAGCTATAGTAACTTCTGTGGTACTTCGCCGAAATGCTCCTGAATTCATCGTTCTTCATCGAGGCCGTTGAATTGGGCACACAATCAATGTTAGATCATGTCGATTACTTCATTGGCAAAGTTCTCCAATGCTACACGAGTTACACTTTTGTGAATGTGACTGCCCTTGTGCCCGTCCAATAGAGGTTGGCACATGACACGACCCCTTGTGTGTATCCCGCAAGTGCATGGGCTTGTCGAAGTAATAAAAATACCCTGGTGAGTGGGTAGTCGAATCCACAGGGAATAGGGATTTAAGACAAAAGAATTCGCTATTTAGTTGTGCGGAGTACGAGAAGTGATAATCGAATTGGTGAGTAGATTATGAAATCAATTATACTAAAAGACGGGAAATTAAAGAGAGAGATGGAAGATAAGAGAAAAGCAAGTAGAAGTTAAAAGAGAAGGACTAGCAATGGATGAAATAGGGTATCCGGACAAGCTACCTCTAGGACTTATGTTTCTAGTGCAAGACTATGCTATTACACTTTCCTATTGATGTTAATTGAGTCGAGGATATCCTTAAACTCACGGTCAAAAAACTTAAGGTCAACCGTGACTAACCCCAACATTATGTCCCGGCATTAGGATTCACTACGACCCTTGACTCTTGTTGACCTGTCAACTGAGCCCCAGGGAAGTCTATCTTCCTAACCCTAACACTACGTGGGATTGTTTTAAGCTCCAGGGATTCCTAGTGATAAAACCTGTTCCTCTATATAGTTCTAACCCTTTGGTCCAGGTGGAAGAACCCTAGTCTAGATGGAGCCCTAACACTCTATCTTGGCCGCTAATTAACCAAGGAAATGGAGATAGGGAGAAATCACACCGGAAGGGAAAGGGGTACGTCGCTACCTCACAACTCTCCCTCTCAACCCTCTTCAATCGTAAGGAGTCTAACCCTATAGGAGTTGTCACACCTCCAAAGGATAACCTAGATTGCTCTCAACCTTAGTGTCACGGCTAAAGGAAAAACAATAGCACAAGATAATTAAAATTGAAACTCAATTTATTTATCAATAATGGAAAAGCATGATAGCAATGTCATAGAAACATAATAATTTTAGGGTTTTATAAGTCCGAATGCCCACGAGGGGTTTAGCTCCTCATGGAGCTATACATGTTCATCAAAATATGAAATAAAGAACAAAACGAAAGCATTGATGAAAACCCCTTGCGTATTATGTGGCCGTGGTCTTGTGCGGCCATCGAACATCGATGTAGATGCTGATGGAGCGCTCCAATCCTCCACAAAGTCCTCTTTGAAACCCTAGCCGCACTATCCAAAAGTTCGGTAGAAAGATAGGTCAAAAGATGGGGTAAAAAGTCTCCAAATTGGGCTTTTATAATGTTGAGTGTGGCTTTAAATTTGAACTTATCGGGACTTCACATGGCTGTGTGGAAATTCCACACGGCCGTGTGAAGTTTCTAGCTTCCAGAAAAATAATTTCACACGGCGGTGTGGAATTTCCACACGCCTATGTGAACTCTCTGGCTTGCTGGAAAATTAATTCACACGGCCGTGTGGAATTTCCACACGCCCGTGTGAACTCTCTGGAATTTTGATTTTCGGCAGGAGTGAACAGTGTTTTGCTACAATAATAAACTACATTGCTGGTACAGTGACTCACTGAAATGCTCCCGAATCCATCGTTCTTCATTGAGGCCATTGAATTAGGTACACAATCAATGGTAGATTGTGCCGATTGCTTCAAGTCTCCGTCTTGGCGAAGTTCTCCTAAGCTACATGAGTTAGACTTGTTGTGAATGTGACTGCCTTTGTGCCCCTCCAAGGGAGGTTGGCACACACTCACAAGTCTAGGCTCCTGCCTTGTTCCTTGCTTGGTCCGAAAACCTCCCAACAATGGCGAACACGATCTAACTTCGTTCTTCTTCTCCAAATTGGCTCCACAAGCTTACAATGCATAAGAATACACAAATACACACTATTTAGTTATAAAATCTGATAAAAGATATGTTCATTGTAAGATAATAATGCTTCGCATTACTATAACACAAGCACTTATCAAACTCCCCCACAGTTAAGCTTTTGCTTGTCCTCAAGCAAAAATAAAACGTGGAAATACTTGGGAAGAACAATTGAAAGTGCTCGGCCTTAGGTTCACCAAAAGTATGCAAAGGGAGCATTCTACAAGTAAGGGGAAATCAAAACATCGCATAAGGATATCTTTGCTCTAGCTAAAAACATGAACCAAAAGAGTCAATCAACTCGAAAATGTGTAAGTGTGTGTGAACTCACTCAAGACAACCCAAAGAGTACTCCTCAAAATCTTATTAAGAAGGACTTATTTATGTACGAAAAGTAAGAGAGGAAGTAGTAGCTTCACACATCCTCGAAGGTAGTCTTTTCCTAGGCGGCCGCCAAAGGTGGCTTTCAGTCTTTCGAGGAGGTAGCTCTTTCTACCGGGGTAGTAGCTTTCACACTTCCCATGAGATAGCTCTTTCTCTCATTAGGGCATAACTTGTATCCGACTTATGAGAGTAGCTACATACTTCATGGGTGGTAGCTCTTTCCACCTCAAATGCATACATAAAACAAAGAAACTATTCAGAAACTCATATATTTTTTTCTTTTTCTCTTTTCCATATTATTTATATATATATATATATACATTTTCCAAAGTAAAGCTAAGAACGATGATAAATTTGTCCTTAAAAACTTCAAGATTGAGTTCCCAAAAGATCCCAAGAGTAAGTTGTGCAATATAAGATAATCGAGCCAATATTCCCTAAAAATTCAAGTAAAAACTAGAGCATGATAGAATACAATGTTAAAAATTCTCCTAAACTCTAAGAATATAAACGTTGCAACTAAGGTGAACCGCCATAGGCTACATGAGTATGAGTAATTGAACTCTCAAGTAAAAGGTGTGTGCAATGTGAATCCCCCCCCCCCCCTCCCTCACGCTTAAGATGTACATTGTCCCCAATGTACGCATGCAAGCACAATAAAAATAAAACAATGAAAAACAATTAATGTGGAAGTGGGCAATTGAAACATTACTCCCCTGAACTCCAAGTTTTGTGGAGCACACACGGTCCCCTGACCGTGACTATGACTATTCTTCAAATTCCTTAAATCCAAGACCATCTGCACACATACGCAAGGGTTCAGTATAGCTCAAGAAAAACCAAAACAAAGCTCGAGTATATAAATATATGAAAATGAAATACAACTCGAGACAAAATAAAAGAAAAATAAAAGAAAACCCCTGAAGGGGAGTCCTTTCTTGGTACTACAAGTCCAACAGAATATGAAAATAAAAGTGCAAAAGAAAATAAAAATAAAAATAAAACTACGACGCCTCAGCGTTGGTGTCCTGCTGTGGACGCTCTGGTGCTGGTGCTGCTGCTGGTGCTAGTGGATCTGCTGCTGATGTAGACGGAGGTGGAGTCGGTGATGGGACCCATCGAGGTCGCACCACAGATCGCTCAAACAACTGGATAACCATGGCCAGCTGTGCGGATATCTGAGCGAACTATGACGCCTGAGTGGCCCTCAAGTCGGCAAACTCTGCTGCCTGTGCGGCCCTCATCTTTGCCAACTCCGCTTGCATGACAACCACAGCACTCTCGAGGCGCTTGACCCTATCCTATCCTCGAGATGGGGAGAAGATACGCACTCGAGGTGGCTCCGGTGCTGTGGGTGGTGCCTCGGCCTCGGCCTGCCCTGGAGGTGGCTCTAGTGCTGCTTGGGACCCCTCGGTTGGATAAGCTTCGGGCCAGTTCAGCGCATAACTCTGGTAACGTTTCCAGGCTATGCCCATCTGTCTCAACATCTCCAAGCTGATTGGGGAAGGTATGATCGTCTTTTCCATCCCTCTGATTGCTGCCCGAAGACCCATACCCTTCATAAGCCTTGTAATATATGGCCCTGAAAAGATAGCTTCAAGCCTGGGGTACTGACTTTGATGACGCATGTATTCGGCGAGAATATACCCAAGATGGAGCGGCTCCCTTTGTACTATTGAATGTAAGTAAAGGAGCTCCTACCGACTAAGGACCACTGTACTATCACCCCAGCCATTTATTGACCTACTCAGAATGGCGTGAATGTATCTATAGGCCGGTCATGATAGACAAGTAGCTTTTGATATCCGTGGCTCATAGTTCCCATGTCCACACAACACTCTGTAAGCTCCTTGAGGAGTCAAACTGCCGGGATAGTCATTTGTAAGGCTCTCGTACTCCTCTGTCTTAGTGAAAGCCTCGTCGTACAACCCCATGTAAATGGAAAACTGTGTTAATGACATATTGTACTCATGCCGAAATGCCTGAAACTGTATAGAATTGGCACTCGTCAACTCTCTACTTGATTTGTCAAACTTGAACGATGAGAGCACCTCCAAAGTAAGCAAACGGTTTGCTGGGTCTCGAATAGATAGCAAGCTCTTCCAACTTCCTACTGCAACAAGCTCTTCAATCTCGTCTGTCATATCATTACCCCAATCAGCTGGTCTTAAACAGTCTACGTCCAAGTATCGAGATTGTCCGATCTTGAGTTTCGCCAATCTTCTATATATTTCTCAGTGTTCAAATGTGACGAAGTTTATCAGCTCTGGAGAGTGTTCTCGTGCCCTTTTGTTGGTTTCTTTCCTGGATGCCATTCCTGAAAAGAATTTAAACGGAAGTCAGTCAATTTGTTATAAAAATTCATTCTGCTAGGATCCATACGGCCGTGTGGAAATTCCACACGCCCATGTGGATTGTCGGGCGGACATGGCTACATGGTCGTGGAATCAAAACTCCATATTCACACAAAAATTTGCTTCAAAACCTTTGTAAACTCATTTATAACTAGTTTAATCATACAAAACAACTGAAATACTTATCAAGAACGATTTAAATCCGGATTGATAAAGAGGGAGGGTTTGTCATTCTCACCGACGGTGTGGATGGGGAAAATTTTTGAAATCGGTTGGAAAACTTCAAATAGAACTTTAAAAACACTCAGAGATGGTCGGAATATCGATTTCGAGGGTTGGAGAGTTGTTTTAGTTGGAGAAAACTAGAGATACGAGTGTAAATTAAAGAAGCATCGCGGTATTTGAAGTTCTGGGCTTTCACACGGCCGTGTGGTATTTTTACACGGCCGTGTGCTTCTGAAATTGTGCACTCAGGTTTCTCTCCACACGGCCATGGGGAGTTCTCACACGCCCGTGTGCCTTCACATGGGGGCTTCACAGGGGTAGTAACACGCCCCTGTGGATTCTCGGGAAAATGCTGAAGTCTTTCTAAAAAAAAACTTACCACAAGGCCGTGTGCAATTTTCACACGGCCGTGTGCCCAACCTGACCAAGCACACAAGGCCTCCCACAGGGACCCTCACACGCCCCTGTGGCTTCTCTAGTTCAACCCGAAAACTCTAAGTGTCGCACACGGCCGTGTGCCTTCCACAAGCTCTCCCACAAGGGCAGCCACACGCCCCTGTGTATTCTCGGGATAGAAAGGGATTCTTTGTAGAATTATACACGGCAGTGGGAAGCTGCCACAGGGCCGTGTCTCAGAAGACATGGGCACTCACAGGGGCAGCCATACGCCCCTGTGGACTCTCTGGAATGAGAGTTAAGTTCTGCAGGATTTCACAAGGCCGTGTGGAAATTCCACACGCCCGTGTGCCCCTTCTGTGGTTTTTCACAGGGGCAAGGTTACGCCCCTGTGCCCTCTCTGGTTGAGCCCTAATTAGTAACACACGGCAGTGTGGAATTAACACACGGCTGTGTGTTTTCTCTTGTTTACTTAGAAAAATTCACAGACTCTCAGAAAAAATTCAGAACATATATACGACACTTAGAGTCTATGAAAACCATCAAAACACGACCAGATACCATGGGAAACATGCTCAACTAACTCAAACTTCATCAATTATCGTTTAGGCACATGAAAACATCAACAATCCACAATAAAATCACAGCACATGCATTAAAAATTCAGGACACCAAAACTAAGACTTTTATTCATGCTGAAACTAAACTAGATCCTAGAAAAACCATAAAACCCTTGGGTTGCCTCCCAAGAAGCGCTTGTTTAACGTCACTTAGCTTGACGTACCTAGCTTACCTTACGGAGGTTGAAGAAAGAATATCTCCTTGTCATTATTACAAACCTCGCCGCCAAAGTATGGCTTCAGCCGGTGTCCATTTACTTTGAACGTGCCCTTCTCCGAATGAGTGATCTCAATTGAACCATGGGGTGATACATGAGTGACTGTGTATGGGCCAAACCATCTAGTCTTTAGCTTTCCGGGGAAGATTCGCAACCAGGAATTGAATAGTAGAACTTGGTCACCGACTTTGAATTCTTTAGGTAATTTCATATGCTTGTCATGCCACTTTCGAATCTTCTCCTTGTAAATTCTAGCATTCTCATATGCTTTCAACCTCCATTCATCGAGCTCATTAAGATGAAGTAGTCTTTGTTCACCGGCTCTTCTCAAATCGAAGTTCATTGCCTTGATTGCCCAATATGCTTTATGTTCAAGTTCCACGGGTAGATGGCATGACTTCCCGTAAACTAAATTATACGGAGTAGTTCCTATGGGCGTCTTGTATGCTGTGTGATGGGCCCAGAGCATATCGTCCAACCATTCAGACCAGTCCCACTTCCCTTGTTCCACAGACTTCGTCAAGATTCGCTTGAGCTCTCTATTTGTGACTTCCACTTGACCATTAGTTTGCGGATGATACGGAGTTGCGAGGCGGTGTCGTAACCCGTATCTCTTCAACGCTTTTTCCAATTGGGTATTGCAAAAATGGGTCCCTCGGTCACTAATGATAATTCATGGAGTTCCAAACCGAGTGAACAACCTCTTCAAGAATTTCACCACCATTCTGGCATCATTGCTCGGTAATGCTTGGGCTTCGACCAATTTGGAGACATAATCGACTGCCACTAATATGTATTGGTTCCCGTTAGACTTTGGAAACGGCCCCATGAAATAGATGCCCCAAACATCGAATACCTCACAAAATTGCACAGGGTTCTGAGGCATTTTATCCCGATGAGATAAATTTCCTGCCCTCTGAAAGAGAGTCGGCCAATAAAATCCTGCCGCCAAGACTTTTTCTGCGGTTCTACTCGATGCGTAATGGCCCCCAACTAGGCCTGAATGACAATGAGCAAGGATATTCCATCCTTCCTCCCTTAATACACATCTCTGAACTATATGATCTACACAGATACAGAAAAAGAATGGATCGTCCCAGAAGTAATTCTTCAAATCGCTAAAGAACTTTTTCTTTTGCTGGAACGTGAGCCCTTGTTTGAGGACCTTCCCTGACAAGTAGTTAGCAAAATCTGCAAACCATAGAGTATCACCTGATAAGGTTGATTTCTGAATTGAATACAAGTGCTCCTTAGGGAAGAAGTCGTTGATATCCTTGCTTGATGGCTCTTGTCCAATGCCACCTTCTAACCGTGACAAGTGATCCGCCACTACATTTTCAGTTCCTTTCTTATCCTTTATCTCCATGTCAAACTCCTGTAAAAGTAATATCCAATGGATCAATATTTGTTTCGCATCAACTTTGTTCATGAGGTAGCTGAGAGCTAAATGGTCTGTAAACACGATGACTCTTGACAAAATAAGATACGGCCTGAACTTATCGAGGGCAAACACCACTGCTAATAATTCTTTTTCTGTAGTAGTGTAATTTTCCTGCGCATCTGTGAGATTCATGCTCGCATAATAGATGGGTTGGAATTGCTTGCCCTTCCTTTGTCCCAAAACTGCTCCGACAGCATAGTCACTAGCATCGCACATAAGCTCTAACGGTTCATTCCAGTCCGGGGTGATCAAGATTGGAGCTTGAACTAGTTTTCCTTTTAACAAATTAAAAGCTGTTGCACAATCTTCCCCAAAATCAAATGGAGCATCTTTTTCGAGGAGCTTAGTCAATGGTTGAGTGATCTTAGAAAAATCCTTGATGAACCTCCTGTACAAACCTGCATGCCCCAGAAAACTCCGAATTCCCTTAACGTTTGTTGGCGGAGGAAGCTTATCTATGACTTCTATTTTTGCCTTATCCACCTCCATACCCATGTGGGAAATCTTGTGCCCGAGAACAATACCTTCCTGAACCATGAAATGACACTTCTCCTAGTTTAGCATGAGATTTGTCTCCTCGCACCTTATCAGCACTCTTTTCAGGTTTCTCAAACATATGTCGAAGGAGTCACCAAACATGGAGAAATCATCCATAAATACTTCCATTATGTCTTCGATAAGGTCATCAAAAATAGCAGTCATACAGTGTTGGAATGTAGCAGGTGCGTTGCATAACCCGAATGGCATTCATCTGTATGCAAAAGTCCCGTAGGGACAAGTAAAAGTTGTTTTCTCTTGATCCTCTGGCGCAATAGGAATCTGAAAGTATCCTGACATCCCATCTAGAAAGTAGTAAAACTGATGCCCTGCCAATTGCTGCAACATTTGATCAATAAAAGGCAACGGGAAATGATCCTTTCGGGTTGCGTCGTTCAGCCTTCTGTAATCAATGCAAACTCTCCATCCTGTGACTGTTCTAGTTGGGATGAGTTCATTTCTTTCATTCTTGATCACTGTCATCCCTCCTTTCTTCGGAACCACTTGCGTTGGGTTTATCCAAGCACTATCAGAAATTGGATAAATAATCCCCGCATCCAGTAACTTTACCACCTCTGCCTTTAAAACTTCCTTCATGCTTGGGTTTAGTCTTCTTTGAGGTTGGATCACCGATTTGAAGTTGTCCTCCATTAAAATCTTATGTGTACAGAATGAGGGGTTTATTCCCTTTAAGTCTGCAATTTTCCATGCAAGTGTAGACTTGTGTTTCTTCAACACATTTACCAATTTATCTTTTTGTTCCAAGGAGAGATTTGATGCTATGATCACGGGTAACTTCATCTTCTAAGTGCTCTGGAAGTGTTTTCAACTCCAAATAAGGTGGCTCATTGATGGACGGTCGAAGTCGGCCTCCCTTTAATATGTCAATTTCTTTAAATTGAGTAGCTTGTTGTTCATTAACGCACCCTGAAACCTTCTCCAAATCACACTCCTTGCGTTGATCCTAGTGTTCCAATGGAATCCCCAACTCACAAGCTTCCTCTATCAGGTCTACAATTCTGATTGAAAAGACTTCTTGCTTGTGCTCCCAATAACCTGATTCAAACTGTGTAAGGACCTTCTCTATGGTTTCTTTTGTGTCACCATTTGAAAACCCTAGGGCTGATTTATCAAATTCGTCCAATACACTGCCCAATTCATAATTCATGTTCTGCTCCATGCAAAACTGTTTAACAATATCCAGTATTTCTGTAAAAGGTTGTCTTACTGATTGCCCAAACTCAATATAATTTGGAAATGGTTGTGCGGTAAACAACTGCATCTTCTGCTCCACTCCCTTAATCAGTCCCACAAGTGTATCAAAAGCTTCTCTTGCATCAAACATTCCATTGGTAAACTGAAATTAAAAAAAAATGAGAATTGGTGAGAACAATGATAGATAAAGAAAGTGTGAAATAGAGTACGAAGTGAATAACTAAAGTAGCAAAAATAAGTACAAAAAATACGCCTATTCCCTAGCAACGGTGCCAAAAACTTGACATGACCCCTTGCGTGTATCCCGCAAGTGTACGGGCTTGTCGAAGTAATAAAATTACCAAGCTGAGTGGGTAGTCGAATCCACAGGGAATAGGGATTTAAGACACAAGAATTCGCAATTTAGTTGTGCGGAGTACGAGAAGTGATAATCAAATTGGTGAGTAGATTATGAAATCAATTATACTAAAAGACAGGAAATTAAATAGAGAGATGGAAGACAAGAGAAAAGCAAGTAGAAGTTGAAAGAGAAGGACTAGCAATGGATGAAATAGGGTATCCGGACAAGCTACCACTAGGACTTATGCTTCTAGTGCAAGACTATGCTATTACACTTTCCTATTGATGTTAATTGAGTCGAGGATATCCTTAAACTCACGGTCCCAAAACTTAATGTCAACCGTGACCAACCCCAACATTATGTCCCGGCATTAGGATTCACTACGACCCTTGACTCTTGTTGACCTGTCAACTGAGCCCCAGGGAAGTCTATCTTCCTAACCCTAACACTACGTGGGATTGCTTCAAGCTCCTGGGATTCCTAGTGATAAAACATGTTCCTCTATATAGTTCTAACCCTTTGGTCCAGGTGGAAGAACCCTAGTCTAGATCGAGCCCTAACACTCTATCTTGACTGCTAATTAACCAAGGAAACGGAGGTAGGGAGAAATCACACCGGAAGGAAAAGGGGTACGTCGCTACCTCACAACTCTCCCTCTCAACCCTCTTCAATCGTAAGGAGTCTAACCCTATAGGAGTTGTCACACCTCCAAAGGATAACCTAGATTGCTCTCAACCTTAGTGTCACGGCTAAGGGAAAAACAATAGCACAAGATAATTAAAATTGAAACTCAATTTATTTATCAATAATGGAATAGCATGATAGCAATGTCATAGAAATATAATAATCCTAGGGTTTTACAAGTCTGAATACCCACGAGGGGTATAGCTCCTCATGGAGCTATAGATGCTCATCAACATATGAATGAAAGAACAAAACGAAAGCATTGATGAAAACCCCCTTGCGTATGGTGTGGCCGTGGTCTTGTGCGGCCGTCGAACGTCGATGTAGATGCCGATGGAGCGCTCCAATCCTCCACAAAGTCCTCTCCTTCACCCTAGCCGCACTCTCTAGAAGTTCGGGAGAAAGATAGGTCAAAAGATGGTGTAAAAAGTCTCCAAATCGGGCTTTTATAATGTTGAGTGCGGCTTTAAATTTGAACTTATCGGGACTTCACACGGCCGTGTGGAATTTCCACATGCCCGTGTGAAGTTTCTAGCTTCCTGAAAAATAATTTCACACGGCCGTGTGAAATTTCCACACGCCCGTTTCAACTCTCTGGCTTGCTGGAAAATTAATTCACACGGCCATGTTGAATTTCCACACGCCCGTGTGAACTCTCTGTAATTCTGATTTTCGGCATGAGTGAATAGTAGCCTGTTACAGTGTTTTGCTACAGTAACTACTACATTGTTGCAGTGACTCGCCGAAATGCTCCCGAATCCATCGTTCTTCATTAAGGCCATTGAATTGGGTACACAATCAACGGTAGATCATTCCGATTGCTTCAAGTCTCCTTCTTGGCGAAGTTCTCCTAAGCTACACGAGTTAGACTTGTTGTGAATGTAACTGCCTTTGTGCCCCTCCAAGGGAGGTTGGCACACACTCACAATTCTAGGCTCCTGCCTTGTTCCTTGCTTGGTCCGAAAACCTCCCAACAACGGTGAACACGATCTAACTTCGTTCTTCTTCTCCAAATTGGCTCCACAAACCTACAATGCATAAGAATACACAAATACACACTAATTAGTTATAAAATATGATAAAAGATATGCTCATTATAAGATAATAACGCTTCGCGTTACTATAACACAAGCACTTATCAGCACACACCCACAAGTCTAGACTCGTGCCTTGTTCCTTGCTTGGTCCGAGAACTCCTCAACCATGGCGAACATAACCTATTCTTGCTTCTTTCTTCTCCAAATTGGCTCCACAACCCTACAATGCATATAAGCACACAAATGCACACAAATTAATGATAAAATCTGATAAAAGTAATGCTCAATGTAAGATAACAATACTTCGTATTACTATAACACGAGCACTTATCAATTAATAAGATCATGTAATATAAAATAATGTATTTGTCAAAACCTACTCCTAGGTAGGATGACTTAGTGGCATAGCTTATCACATCTAGCATAGTAATCTCTCCTTCTATATAAAGAGACCCCTTATAACCATTTGGAGTATGAATGAAAGAGATAAGATTTGAGTAAACAGCTCTTGTGTTCTTGTTCTCATCATCCTCTCCATCTCCTTATCCTTCTTTTCTTGCTTCCTTTGCTCCACTCCGATAACTCTCACAACTTCATATTGTAAGAGAGCCTTACCCCTATCTACAGTGGTATATGCTTTTATTTTCACTTAGCAATAGCTTCATAAATCTTGCACTTCATTAAGTAACATGGATCTTTTCAAGTTGAGGTGAATTGATGATTATTTCTCTCTGAGGATAGGTTTGGAGTGGTTGCTTGAAGGGCAAGGACCCGTGTTAAGGCCTGGTGACCAAAAGTAAGAGAGAATAATCATTTACTAGTCTTTTTTTTTTAGAGTGAATCTCTATGATGCTTGGTCCCTAAAACAACTGAAATATTGTTGATCTTATATCAAGATAATAGAGACAAATTTGTGTGATGCTTGGTCCCTAAGACAATTAAAATACTGTTGATCTTATATATCAAGATAATGGGAATTAAGATTTATGGAAGTAAAGACTAAAAACATAACTAAGCATGTGTTGTTTTCTTGTGTAATTTGAAATAATATTAAAACCTAATATCAAAACTATATTGGAAAAGGAAGAGAGGTCCTTACAAAAGTTGTTAATAGTAATAAGAAGTAATATTTATTATAATCTTGTTTTTGTAGCAATAATTATTTACAAGTTTAGTAGCAATAATTAATTTGAAGTAGTAATATTTTGTAACAAGTAGTATTTTTACAAGTAGCAATCATAATTACCAATTAGTATTTTAAAAGTAGCAAGATTACTTGCAAATAGTATTTATTTCAAGTAGTAATATCGAGCAAGTATTATCAAAAGTAGCAATAATATTTAAAAATCACTTTAGCAATAATTACCACCAAAATGATTAGTAATAATTATCCTTATGATTCTTAGAAATACTTATCAATGTTTATCATCCTTAGCAATAATGTTCACATTTGTAGCAATATTTATTATAAATAAAAGTAATAAAATAAAATACCAAAACAAAATATCTCTATGAACACAAAAGAACTAAGTATCCTAAAACTAGTAGATTCCATAGAAACAACTAATAATAAATTAGAACAACAATTTAAAATCTTAGAAGAAATTAGAATGCATTTAATGGAAAGGAATGCATTAGCAACTAGTATATTAAAGCAAAATCATCAAAATATCTTAGCAATACTTAATAAATTAGATTATATCAAAACTGGATTAGAAAATCAAATTATGAGGCAAGTAGCTTTTAAAACATTACAAGTTATTAATAAAGAACTTAGTCATCTAAAACTTATGGTAGAAAAATTAACAAAATACAAGTAGAATTAATAAAACATATAAAAAAGATAATAGGAGAATAAATATGTTAGGCTTAACTTTAGAAAAAGAAATATAAATGCTAAATATACAACTTGTTAAAGTAGAAAATGAACATTGGGAAAAAAGATATTTACGGAAAATGCCTAAGAAATCTATGGAAGACAGTGATCATGATGTAATGACGTGTATTATCAGGGTATGGTCCAAAAGTAGTCGGAATAGTGCGAAATTCCAAATTGATGAAGCCGTCTTTTAAAGTATCATATTTAATGAGGTGCATCGGTGATAATGATCCGAGCTGCATGACCATTCTCGATCAACTCAATCAGCTTGAATTAGACTCCTTTAATAATCTGGTTTTTCTAGGAGGCAAGGTTAAATGAGCCTTGTATGATCATAAAACCTTGTTCACAAAAACAGCCAGCATCCTTGTGTCCAGCTTTAGAGATAGCAAGTCCTCCTAAAGCCAGACCATCAGGGATCCGGGCTTCAGTTTGAAGGAGTTGTCTCATTGTCTATTGTTCAACGATCTGTTGGTCCGGTTTTTTCTGCATAACTAATTCAAAGATTTTTTCTTTCACTTCACTAATATTTTCAGGAATATTTCAAACTTTTCTTCTTTTTCTTTTTTTATTTTTTCAATAAACTCTCTTAATTCTTCTTTTTTTATTTTTACTGCTAAATTATGTTCAAGTTTTTCATCTTTTTCTTTCAAGATTTTTACCTCTGTTTCCAAAAATTTGATTTTCCTTTCCTCTATATCTTTCGCACAACACGGTTAAAAAAAAAAAAAAAAAAGGGACAGTGCTCCTCTGCCCTACTAGCGAAGTTAACCTGGGGTTCTTGCTCCTAACAAGAGTGTGCCTCTCGCCAAAAGCTATAAAGGCATGAGCGCGTTTATATGAATGTGCAAAGTTCCAGGTAATGTGGATTTGCAATTCATGTTAGTCCAGAAAAAAAAAGTGTAAATATATACTTATACATGTACATATATGTGTGGAACAAAAGAAAGTGTTATGACCGGTGGATTGTTCGAACAATAGAGGAAAGATCCTTGGGAGCCTACTAGGAGCATCTCTACCACTTCAAGGCCGAATTACACTAAGTGGTGTGATTTGCCTCAAGATGTGGTCCTCGGGGTTCTGTCTACCTAACTTGGACTACAGGGCTTCGAAATAGAGGGGTTGCACACACTATATCATTGCCGTTGAATGCATGAAATTTCTTAAGTGGTTTGTTCTTAGTATCTTGAGTTTTACCATTTCTATTGTACACTTACACTTAAGCCGGAGGTTGTGAATTTAGCCACTTATCAATCCCTTTTGTTCTTCATGGTTGTTTGCTTGGGGACAAGCAAACACTCAAGTAGGGGGGTATTTGATAAGTGTCTAAATACATCACGTTTATTATATATATTTTATACACTTTCATGCATTTTTCTATGACTCCGATGCCCTTTACGCACTTTTCTTGTTAATTATCATTTCAGGACATCGGAAGACCATCTAGTGCGTGTTTGAGTTTCTTTTGGCATCATCAAATAATATATTGAAGCTCACATGTATCCTCAAGTTTCGGGCAAGAAAAGAGTGGATTTCAGGCCGTTCACTGTAGTGATTTTACTGTAGCAGTGTGCGGGCACTGTGCGGCCTGCACACCACCCGCACAAGGCAGACAGAAGGACGTGCGGGCACTATGCGGCCCGCACAGTGCCCGCACACGCACGGGCTGAAGAGATGATTGTTTGGTTATTTAAGGCTTCTAGGGCTTGTTTTATGGTGTCTTTGGCCACCCTCTCCTCCATCCTTCTCCACCATCATCTCCACCACCCTCCACCATCATCTCCATCATTCTCCATCATCACCACCGGATTGGAGAGGCAACTTGAAGAGCAAAACTCAAGGGGAGAAGAAAGGAAGCACTCAAGGAGGTCATCACGGAGCTCAACCGGCGCGGATCCGGCGAGCCTTTGTCACCACCTTCTAGCCTACATCTAAGGGAGATTTATATGAGCATTTTTATTGTTTATTTTCTGTTTTCTCTCTTTTGATGTGGAACTAGCCTCCCAAGGCCACCGGGCTCCGGTGAACCTTGGGAGAGGAACTCGTATGGATGATATTTATTTATAGATGTTTGTTAGCTTGTTTGTTTGATTTCAATCTATTGTCTTATTGTTCAACCTACAATGGATGGATTCCGTAGGTTTTGATTCATGAAATGTTTGTGTATGGCGGGATGCTTCCATGTATTAGGTCGCACAATGATTGAAGGGGGATTCAATGTGCCGGTACACCGGAGGTTCCGGGTGCCGGTAGCTCTCCGCGTGGTTAGGGTTGTTTTAGCCGAAAGCGCACATTAGAATAACCCTAACCAAGACTCCCTGTTCCCAATGACATCGTAGGGGTATCTTCTGGATAGTGGAACCCGTATTGGATTAGGGCTACACCACGGAGGCTCCGGGGTAGTCGACTCCCGAGTCTAGCGGATCAACCCTAGCCAACTTAGCACTCAACTTCCTATATTCATCCTAAGTTGTTCTTCTCCCGAGGGGATCCTCGCCCGAGGCCTCTAGTTTTCATTGCTACTTGTTCTTTATATTGCTTGAATGGTACGCCTTAGTCCATTTTGTTTATAGCTTTTCTTTTATCTATATTTTCGTATTTGTGTTTTATACAACAACTCTTGAATTGATCGACTAGATAGTGACATCTAGGAGGAAGTAATAGCAGATCTTGGGGCCCTTGGGAATACGACCCTCTTGTGTTCGCACGAGAGGTTATTACTTGACGACCCGTGCACTTGCGGTCGGGGAGTCGCGTGCTCGCTTCTTTAGCTTGTCGTGCGACCACCATCAAGTTTTTGGCGCCGCTGCCGGGGACATCCAAGAATGCTAGGAAAACTTCTAGCTCGCTACTCTAGTCATTTATCTTTTCTTTTGTAAATATTCTTATTTTCTTTTATACCTCAATTTTTTTTTATTGTATTTTGTGCACAGGGCAATGGATTTTCGAGAAGGCTCAGGTGGTTTCCCTTTTCATCTTGAAGAATTGCAAATCAATGAATATAAGGCCTTGAGAGCAAGAAGTACCAATCAATTTGAACATGTGTATGATCCATATTGGCAAAGGCACCTAGATTTTTCATCGCATCACCATGGACAACATTGGAAGCCCCCCTTTCAAGAACCATGGCGACATCTGAGCGATAATGTTTATAATCTATACTCGGGAGGCCACCCAAATTTGTTGGAACCGCATGATCCCTCCTTTCAAGAACCATGGCGTCAGCCCCCTCCAGTTGTTCAAAGTAGGCCACTTAATGAATGGGGTTTCAATATAGAAAATGTGCTTGAAAGATTTATGATGAATGCGGATGCTCAACTTGAAGCCTTGATTTCCGCAAATTTTAATGCCCAACCATCTCTTCAAAGCATGGAAAGCCAGATAGGAGTGTCTTCCAGTACCTCGACCAAGTTGCCACACACTATAGAAGACCTATCTGAGAATGACACTAGAAGGGAAGAGAATAAAAGTAAATTTGAGGTGGAAGTGGATATTGAGGTATTTGAGGTTGAAAAAGAAAATAAAGTGGCATCAATACCCAGTGAGCAAATAGTAGAAGTTTCACCTCAAGATGAAATTGAAGAAGAAAAGGGAGAGGACCAAATAGTGGCTGTGGAAAAATGTGAGGAAGTAGAAGCAACTTCATCGTCCACATTTGAAGAAGCTACTTGCCTTAGCATCGACCATTCAACCCATCTGCCCATTTTGGTCTTGTGCACTAAGAAAATTACGGGAATTGTATTTGAAGATGTGGGTCGAAAACTAGAACCATCACTGAACCCACCTATGCCTGGCTTAGACAATTCCCAACCAAAAATATTTCCTTGGAGGCCTAAGCAAGTTTTGTGGGCAGTCCAAGTTTCTTCCACCATGGTTGAGAAAGGAAATGTGGATAGGTTGAAGCCGCCCAAGGACCCACCCGCGCTAAGCTTAGATAGTTCTCAACCAAAGCTCTTTCCCTGGAGACCCAAACAATTTGGTGGAATAATCAAAGGAATTTTGGTCGGGAATGAAGAAGAAGCGGAGAGGAGGTTCAAGCCGTCCAAGGATCCGCCAAGTTCAAACTGCACAATTCCCGGCCAAAGCTCTTTCCATGGAGGCCAAAAGGTAATTCGACGTTGACCTCCACCTCGGCACCATCCCGGCAGGTACATTTCATTTTCTATGGTAGTAGTTATGCCACACTTGGCCGGGAGGAGCACACCGTCTTCAAACCTCCATGAGGTAAGAAGGTACGTCAAGCTCGTGACGTTAAACAAGCGCTTCTTGGGAGGCAACCCAAGGTTTTAAATTCCGTATTTTTCTTAGTGTGTTTTTATGTTGTAGTTTTCTTAGTTTTGGTAGTTTAGCTTTGTGTGGGTATGCTAATTTCATGTATGTATTGCATTTGATGCTTGGATGAGTATTTTCATTTGTGTTGGTGATTTTCGGTGTGTTCTTCATTGATTTATGATCATCTTTGTGTTTTGATGAGTATTATGCATGTAGGGTTGATAATGATAGTTGTTGGAAGGTGATTCATGACATGTCAAGGCAGGAAAAACAAATTTTAAGGGGTGTGCGGGCAATGTGCGGCCCTGTGCACAGGCCGCACACCCTTCTGGAGCCTGTGTGCGGCCCTGCACACAGGCCGCACACCTTACAGCCTAGTGTGTGCGGGTGGTGTGCGGGGCTGCACACAACCCGCACACAGCCTTTTCAACCCATTTTCAACTCAATTTTCAACATCTTTGGGGCTGATTTCTTCGCCTTCCTTTCACCCGATTTTTCTCCAATTTTTTTTGATGTTTCCTCTTCATTTATCTCCTCATTTGCCCAACCTTTCATTGATCTTAAAGTTCTCATCATTTTTGAGTTTTAATTTTGTTGATCTATTGTTTTCATCGAGTTTTCACCGACATCTTTGAATTTTGTCGTCTAGCTTTGGGTTTAAGCGTATCTCTCATCTTTATTGATTTTTCATTGTTTAAATTTGTTTTAATTCCCAAGCTTGTTGATGTGAGAATGTTGTAAACTTGATAATGTTCCCTCTTATATCATTTCTGTTCAAGTTTTGCCAAGCATTGAGTTGGAATGTTTCACTCGAGCACCCACACATTGTGCTTTGTGTTTCTTGTTTCTTTTGTTCTTAGCTGTGTTTGTTTGTTTGTTTTTTTTTTCTTTTTGTGTGTGTGATGGATACCTTGAGATGATGTTTTTTTCTGCCTTGCAGGTGGAATTGGAGCATCTAGTGCATTTTTCTCTCCCAACATCTACAAGATTCATCATTGGCCACCCTGATCTCATGGACTTCAAGATTATACTTGGAGACTCGGTGAAGTTCACGAAACCCTCTTACCTTGCTTTAATTGCATATATTTCACTGAGCTGCTGATTTAGGTACATTGGGGACAATGTACTACTTTAAGTAGGGGGGTGGACTTTCATGATTTTCGTGAACTTTAAGAATTTTTGAGCAACTTTGTATGTTAGTAAACCAAGGATGGCATGAATGATTCTTGTATGTGTATGATAGTGTAGAACAATGATAGATGCTAAGCTACTCATAACCCTGCACTCTTAAGAATTTTGTGTCATTCTCGGCATTCCATCACTTAACCTCCTATGTAGAACCTTGGACACCTAGGCTAGGAAAGTAGTAACCTTCGTGACCCTCTTAGTTGCTAACCCATTCGTGGAGTTTCGTGCTTTGACGTGTTAGGTATTTCTCCTAATAGACTCTTAAGGACTTTCCTCTATATCTTTCGCTCAACACGGTTAAAAAAAAAAAAAAAAAAGGGACAGTGCTCCTCTGCCCTACTAGCGAAGTTACCTGGGGTTCTTGCTCCTAACCAGAGTGTGCCTCTCGCCAAAAGCTATAAAGGCATGAGCGCGTTTATATGAATGTGCAAAGTTCCAGGTAATGTGGATTTGCAATTCATGTTAGTCCAGAAAAAAAAAGTGTAAATATATACTTATACATGTACATATATGTGTGGAACAAAAGAAAGTGTTATGACCGGTGGATTGTTCGAACAATAGAGGAAAGATCCTTGGGAGCCTACTAGGAGCATCTCTACCACTTCAAGGCCGAATTCCACTAAGTGGTGTGATTTGCCTCAAGATGTGGTCCTCGGGGTTCTGTCTACCTGACTTGGACTACAGGGCTTCGAAATAGAGGGGTTGCACACACTATATCATTGTCGTTGAATGCATGAAATTTCTTAAGTGGTTTGTTCTTAGTATCTTGAGTTTTACCATTTCTATTGTACACTTACACTTAAGCCGGAGGTTGTGAATTTAGCCACTTATCAATCCCTTTTGTTCTTCATGGTTGTTTGCTTGGGGACAAGCAAACACTCAAGTAGGGGGGTATTTGATAAGTGTCTAAATACATCACGTTTATTAGATATATTTTATACACTTTCATGCATTTTTCTATGACTCCGATGCCCTTTACGCACTTTTCTTGTTAATTATCATTTCAGGACATCGGAAGACCATCTAGTGTGTGTTTGAGTTTCTTTTGGCATCATCAAATAATATATTAAAGCTCACATGTATCCTCAAGTTTCGGGCAAGAAAAGAGTGGATTTCAGGCCGTTCACTGTAGTGATTTTACTGTAGCAACATTACTGTAGCAGCGCGCGGGCACTGTGCGGCCTGCACACCACCCGCACAAGGCAGACAGAAGGATGTGCGGGCACTGTGCGGCCCGCACACGCACGGGCTGAAGAGATGATTGTTTGGTTATTTAAGGCTTCTAGGGCTTGTTTTATGGTGTCTTTGGCCACCCTCTCCTCCATCTTTCTCCACCATCATCTCCACCACCCTCCACCATCATCTCCATCATTCTCCATCATCACCACCGGATTGGAGAGGCAACTTGAAGAGCAAAACTCAAGGGGAGAAGAAAGGAAGCACTCAAGGAGGTCATCACGGAGCTCAACCGGAGCGGATCCGGCGAGCCTTTGTCACCACCTTCTAGCCTACATCTAAGGGAGATTTATATGAGCATTTTCATTGTTTATTTTCTGTTTTCTCTCTTTTGATGTGGAACTAGCCAACCAAGGCCACCGGGCTCCGGTGAACCTTGGGAGAGGAACTCGTATGGATGATATTTATTTATAGATGTTTGTTGGCTTGTTTGTTTGATTTCAATCTATTGTCTTATTGTTCAACCTACAATGGATGGATTCCGTAGGTTTTGATTCATGAATTGTATGTGTATGGCGGGATGCTTGCATGTATTAGGTCGCACAATGATTGAAGGGGGATTCAATGTGCCGGTATACCGGAGGTTCCGGGTGCCGGTAGCTCCCCGCGTGGTTAGGGTTGTTTTAGCCGAAAGCGCGCATTAGAATAACCCTAACCAAGACTCCCTCTTCCCAATGACATCGTAGGGGTATCTTCTGGATAGTGGAACCCGTATTGGATTAGGGCTACACCACGGAGGCTCCGCGGTAGTCGACTCCCGAGTCTAGCGGATCAACCCTAGCCAACTTAGCACTCAACTTCCTATATTCATCCTAACTTGTTCTTCTCCCGAGGGGATCCTCGCCCGAGGCCTCTAGTTTTCATTGCTACTTGTTCTTTATATTGCTTGAATGGTGCGCCTTAGTCCATTTTGTTTATAGCTTTTCTTTTATCTATATTTTCGTATTTGTGTTTTATACAACAACTCTTGAATTGATCGACTAGATAGTGACATCTAGGAGGAAGTAATAGCAGATCTTGGGGCCCTTGGGAATACGACCCTCTTGTGTTCGCACGAGAGGTTATTACTTGACGACCCGTGCACTTGCGGTCGGGGAGTCGCGTGCTCGCTTCTTTAGCATGTCGCGCGACCACCATCGCAAATGATCCTGCTAGCTTTACAGTAACTATTCTAAACATTCAGAGATACAAGACAAGGGTTTAAAGGAAAAGGCTTCTTGATTTCGACAGTAACAAAAACTCAGAGGAACTTGCTGGTTTTGCAATCCCCGTTTTTTTCAACGCATATGGACAAATCAAGTGGTTTCTCTTATTATTCTTGATAATTTTTCTGCTAAGAAATTATTATTTTCTTTTATTTGTTCTATTGTTACTTGAAACCCATTACATATAATATAATCCATAAATTTTAACCATCTATTTTCTAATAATTTACTTCCTGATTTTTTATTATAAAAAGCTACTATTGCTTGCCAATCTGTTCTTAAGGTGAAACTTTTTTTCTGAGATAATGAATAATTTAAATTTTTCCATTGCTTTTATTGCTGCTATGATTTCAGCATTTGTTGCAGTTACTTTTGTTTGATAAGTACCACTATCATATCTACTTAATTTTTCTTTCTTTATACTAGAAAATATAATAGCTCTATAGTTTAATACAACTCCCCATCCACCTATTATTCCATCTGATTCAATAATTAAATAACTACCAAGGGGAAGTAATTCTAATGGTTTTAAATTTCTTATCTTGTCTTTAACTTGTTCAACTAATTTTATATTTTCATTATTAAAATGTCTTTCACCTGTTTTTTTAGTTTTATTATATAATGGTCTTGCTAATTGGCTTAAATTTGGTATAAAATTTCTAGCATAATTTAATTTTCCTAAGAAGGATTGAATTTGTTTCAAAATTTCTAATTTATTTGGCATTTCTAAAATGCTAGATGCTATATGTTTTTGCAGATAGATTTCTCCTTGTCCTATTATTACACCAAGAAATTCAATTTTTCTACTTCCCATTTTGATTTTCTTTTTAGATAATACTAAACCATTCTCTTGGCATTCTTTAAAGAATACAATTAAATGTTGCACATGATCTTTTACAGATTTGCTAAAAACCAACATGTCATCTATATATGTTATAATAAAATCTGCATATTTTCTAAATATATCATCCATTTTTATTTGGAATACTTGTGGAGTATTTTTTAAACCAAATGGCATAACATTGTATTCGTAATGTCCATTATGAGTAATAAAGACAGTCCAAGGTCTACTTTCTTTTGCTAAAAGGAACTTGCCAAAATCTAGATTTTAAATCAATTTTTCTATAGATATAAGTGTTTTTAATTTTATTGATTAAAGCTTCTTTATTAGGAAGTGGATATTTATCATCTTCTATATTATCATTTGGTCTCTTATAATTGAATACTATTCTACTTTTTCCTCTAGTAATTTCACTATGTTTATTGACTATGAATGCTCTAGTTCTATGTGAACTTTGAGTTTTAGTAATTAATTTTAACTCTTCTAATTCTTTTATATGCTTTTTAAATTCTTCTTGTTCATAAAATTTTGCTTTAATTACAAGGCATGTTAATCTTAAGTCAGGATTTATGATTTCTAATTTACAAATAAGATTGACTCTATTAATATTTTTAACAGGGTTTTCTGCTATAGTTCCATCTTTTTCAATTAGGGTTCTAATTTTTGTTTGATGAGAGAATTTTCTATTTCTATATTAATTTCTTCATAAATTTCTACTTCTTTTCGAATTATTTGCACAATGAGATATTCTGCATTATTAATTATTGGTGATGTCAAAATACTATCCATATGTTTACATATAGTAATTTTTTCTTCTTGGACTATAAGTCCACCATTTCTTTGCTTTATAAAATTCATTCCTATGAGAAGTCTGGCTACCTTTTTCCCTGATGCTGGTTTTACCCAAACAAATGGTAAGGGATATTTTATATTATTAAATATAATTGTGCAATCTGGCAATTTCTTTTTTAACATAGTTATCCTACCAAAAGCATCTTTTACTTCTGCAGTATATAATGAATTTTCTATATATCTTGATGGAATTAAATTTGGGGATATATAGCATTTACTTGCTCTTGTATCTATAATACCTTTTACATTAACTTTAGACCCATCCTTAAATTCTATGATACAATCTAAGTTTAAGAGATTATTATCACTATAAGTGTTTTGGGATAATGCTATTTCCTCCTCTCTTTCTATTAATTCTTCATAATTTTCTATTTCTTCTTCAACTGCTTCTGTAATTACAACTCCTTTTCCTTTGTCTTCAAAATAAGATAATTTTTTTTTGACTCAATATTTTCTTTTTCTAATTGTTTAATTCTTTTTAATAATTGATCTATTACCTTCTTATCATTTGATTGGGCCTGTAAAACTACGGGTTCAGTAGTTATTTGGCTAATTATGTGATTATAATATTTTTTTGCACATAATTTGCATAAAGATAAATCACACTTATTACATGTGGTCCTATATTTAGTAACATGGAATTTATAACAAATACCACATTTTTGTTTAAAATTTAGTTTATGATCTATAAAATCATGTGTACAACTATTATCTAATTTCTGCTTATATGTTTCTAAAAGAAATTTGGGATTTTTATCTAAGTTGTAAGCCATCCGTTATCCATTGGTTCTATATCACCAAAGACTTGATTAAATTCTAAAAGATTACTTTCTTCAGTAAAATTATTTTCTTCTCCCCCAAATATACTACACGTATCACTATCTTTTGCAGTGTCATTACTTGCTACACTTACTATATCTACTTCTTCTAGTAATTCTAACTGTTGATACATATTTAGCCTTTCTTTCTTAACTCTATCTTTAGTACATTATCTTACATAATGTCATATTTCTCCACATATAAAACACTTACATTTTACTGGTGGTTTATGAATTTTAAATTTTTTTTACATGATTTTCCCTAGGTCTTCCTTTTTATAATACGTGCTACGTTTTAGTCTTTTCCTAGGTTTTGTTTCTCTATATACTGCTGGAACATATATTTTATTATAATAGCTGTAACTTCCTATTTGTCTATTTGCCTCATTTTCTAAACATTTTTCTTTTAGATAGTTAAAGGTTTATAAGATGGTTGGTTCTATTCCTGTGACATTCTCATTACCTTGGTCTCTCCAAGCTATATAAATTAAATCTCTTAATGGTTTTAATAACTTGTTAAACTATTTTTTAATTAATTCTGGTCCTGAAAATGCTCTTCCTGTGTTTGCAGCTAAAGTTATATAACTTTGGGTAAATTTTATAATATCATTAAAACTATCTAGATGTAATCTTTCTAAATCTCTTGCGTCTATGTCTTGTAATAGTATTTCTCCCCTAGAAGAATCTATTCCTAATATAATTTGTCTAACTTGGGTTGTAATATTATAAAGATTTTATGCCATATTTATTAGATGTTGATAATCATTTGGGAAATTAATTTTCCAACTATTCATCATATTTCTAGAAGTTGTTCCTAATATATTTTCTATAAAATTTACTATTACTACATTGTCTAATGCATGTGGTAATCTTTCTAATACATTAATAGCATTTGATTCCCATCTGTCTAATAATTCAGGCCCTTTTTTAGGATGTAATGTATTTATTACCAATATACTACCATGATAATTTTGTTGTGGCATATTTCTTATTACTTCTAGAGGGTCTAGTCTTCCTCTTATGCTAAAAGTTCTATAAGATTGTTCAGGATAATTATAAAATTCATAAGTACTTTATTGCCTAAGAAGTTGTATTGTTTGTGAGCCACTTTCAGTAGTCGTTAGCCTTGCTGGGATAGATGAACTAGTACTTGCTTGATTATTACTAAAGCTTGCTTGATTATTACTTCCTACACTCTGTACATCATGTGTATTTCGTCATAATTATCTACTATCCCTGACTTTTTTATTAATTCGTCAATATTTATATCTTCTAGTTGTCTAGAAATTTCTTCTTCTTCTGTTAGCAGATAATCTTTTATTTTTACTTGTTTAGAATACTCATATTCTTATCTATATTCTATTAGAAAATGTATATCATCTATATCTGTTAGCATTTCTAAGAAATCTTCTTCCCAGCCATAATTAGTATAAAATTGTTCTATTAATTTTTTCCATTAGTCAAGATTTAATTGATCGTCTTCTTCATCAATAACTTCTTCAATCTTAACATTTTTATTATAAGTTTGTGTTTCAAAACTAACCGATCCATCTTCATATTCATAGTATTTATATATGATGGTTCTGTTATTGAAATGTTACTTAATTTCTATTCTGTTCCTGCTAAACTTTCTGAACTATACATTTTAGCTAGATATGCTTTAATTCCTTGTGATCCTAAGATTTTCTTTATTTTATCATTACTAATAGTATATCTGATTTCACTATTATTTGATATTTGTCCAATAAAAATCTTTGTAAGTAATATATTAGGTTTTGTATTAGTCATATTATACCTTTTAGATTTTACTACTAATTTAATATTTTCATACAAAGTATCTATTGTTACTAAAAATCGTAGAATCATATAAGTTATTTCAAAATTATTTGTTATATCTACTTCAACTGTTGCTATTTGGGTTTTAGCCATATTGTCTATTTGTCTAGTATCTACTAATGATAATGCTAATTTAGTTCCTAATCCTAATCTATGTAATCATGTTATAGTAAATACCATTAATCCTAAATGTACTAAAGAATAATTAGCTTTTACTTGTTTCATATGAAATCAATAACTATTTCTGCATTATCATTGTTACAACATATATCGATTTCATCATATCCTTCATATAGTTTATTCTGAAAATAAAAAATACCATGTTTATATAAGTGTTCCTCTTGCACTAATTTTAGATTTTTCTCCTTAATCCTTTTAATTTGATCATCTGGTGTACCAATTGTTTCTAGTGTCCTAGTATGTTTAACTCTAATTAATGAATTGAACCTTCTGATATTATCTACTGATGTTACAATTTTTAAAGGCATTGTTTATTCATAAAAAGTCCTAATTTCTTCCAATTCTTTTAAATATTTTTCTCTAGTTTCAAACCCATAATTATGCATTATTTTTCCTAATAATTTGATATGATAATATTTTACTTGTTGTTTAACACTATAATCCTTAAAATCTTGTCTTATTAATTTATTTCCTAAAATTAAGTCAGAGGCTTCTTCAAAATTCTTAGAAAAAATAACTCTTTTAATTAATTCTTCCATTTTTAATTTTTAATTTTTATAGCGTGTTATATCTGGAAATCCTGCTTTCATTCCTGGATTTTTTTTTTTAATTCTTCTTCTGACCATGTTACAAAAGGAGATCTACTTTTCTTAGTTACCCTTAGATTTGTAAACTTTTTTGTAATTTCATCTATATCATGATTATTTATTGTTTTTTCAGATACTTTGTTTTAATATTTTGATTGTTTCAGCTAACATCATTATTATTAAATTATTTGGTCTAATAATTATTTTTCACCAATTACTTGTGGTTCATTATATGAATTATTTCTCTTATCTAATATTGCTACAGGTTTTTCTAAAAATATTTCAGTTTTTCCAAGAAATTCTACAATATCCATTATTGGAAGTTAACTAATGTAAATGAATATGTAGTTTCATTATTTTTTCTCATTCTTTCAATTGCTCTTAAATATTCTAATCTGTAATTTAATTTATTAATATATTTTACTAATTCTTTTAATACTGGGCCATTTCTCATCATTTTTGTATATGTAATTTTTCAAAATGATCATTTAAGGCTATATTTAGGTTATTTTCTATATATTCTATTTCTGCTTTTAAAGTATACCCTGGCATATTAAGCCCATGAAGTGTCATCTGGCAATATCTCATATGGTTCTATATTGCTTATATAATTATGATATTCAATTTCTCTTTTTATTTCCTCTAATTTTTCTAAGTGATTTCTAAGCTTATGAGCATAGTAATCTCTCCTTCTATATAAGGGGACCCCTTGTAACCATTTGGAGTATGAATGAAAGAGATAAGCTTTGAGTAAATAGCATATATATATATATATATATATATATATATATATATTGTGACAAATAAGACAAGTGCCATAAAAGAGACAGACAATTATGGTGGTGCACCGATTATGACGGTTAAAGACCTTATAGAGATTTACTATATGGGATGGGCTAATAAATGGAACAATGAAACCCTACCACATGCACCTAAAATGATATATTGGAAATCATATCCTCACAATAGTAATTAAAGTTCCCTTGTCATACAACCCTACAAAAATACAGAATATGATTCCTTCCATATAAACCCCATATTAGGACCGAGTGAATAATAAATAGTGATCTATAGTATTAAAAAAACAGTCAATAGTGCATGCCCATGCACTGACTAAATGCATGCCTTATCACTTAGTGTGGCATTATGGTAAAGTTCAACAATGCTGCTAAAAGGAAATCTCAATGTTAATATCAAAGTCATATATAATAATATAAAAAATAAAAGCCTGTTTACCTAAGTCCATGTTAGGTTGAAAACTTGAATTTTAAAAAGGGTTTTTTCTCTTTTTTTTTAAATAATATCAAAATGACTCTAGGGTCATTTTATTTATCAAAATGACATTAAGGGACTGTTTGGTTCGTGGTAATAACATATTACTACATAATAAGATTATCATGGTAATATGGGTAGGAATGTTATATGGTTGGGAATACTGTAGTAATTTGATATAACTATGTTTGGTTGGGAACTCTTATTACTAGGAATAGTTCATTACCTTGTTTGGTTCATGGTAATCAATTTAGTAAAATATAAAAAGTTATAAGATTACCATGGTAATCCAAGTAGACACCAAATTTGGTGGTAATAGGATTACCACCTTTTTGGTAATATTCTTATGTTGGTAATGTGATATTACCATCCAGATTACCACGTAACAAGTGGTAATCTTTCTCAGTGCAATGCCAAACGTGGTAATGTTTTCATATTACCACGTAACATATGGTAATCAGAAAATATTACAGCGAACCAAACGGCCCCTAAGGGCATCACATTAATACCCAGTCAGCACCCATATGTAGGACATGGCGGCGCATCGCTGTCCCTCTCGGTTGGGTGTGCTAGGGTCATGTGTGCGACGCTCTCCATTGCTCGGGACATGGTACACATGGAAAAACTAGGTGGCTGGCGGGTTGGGGACGCAATCGTACTCTTGGCAGCGGTGCCCTTCCCCCGGCCACCCAGTTTTACTCGGCTCTAAAAAACTTGACCCCCTGGCCAGGATACCGCCATCATCTAGATGACCCTACCGGAGCCACTGCTTGATCACTTGATCACCCGAGCTCTCCAATCAAAGTCCTTATCCGGACGTGATATCATCAATAAAATGATTTAAAATAAAGTACACTATAATGATAATATTTTACTAATAATAATAATAATAATAATAATTTTAAATAATTACTACTTCAATAATTGTCACTCTAATAATAATCAAAATATTAATAAAACAATTTAAAATAATACCCATTTTAATAATTCTCTAGTTAATAATAATAATTCTAATTTCAAATAATATTTTCTATTTCAATAACAATTTTTTTATAAACAAAAATTGGGTTAAAAAACCACAAATAAAGTATTTAATAATTATAAAAGAGACGAGAGGTTAAAATGTAAAAAACTCGTAATTGTTTTTAAAAAAAAAACAAGTCAGCAACTCAATCAACACCCACGCCCAATCAGTACATGAGTAAAAACTAAATAGGCCAAAAAAACCCATTTGAAAATCAGTTTACATTTATTTGTAAAGCTCTGGGAAGAGACAAGACCATGTGTCCATGCTTCTTCACAATATTGACAAAGTTTTAGCATTAAGGGCCTATTTGGTTGCATGTAAGTAGGTGTAAGTAGCTATGACATAAGTTGTTTTACATGTAAAAGTGTGTTTGGTTGGTTGTAAAACATTACTTACATGTAAAACTAAATACAACATAATGGCCTTTTACTGTAATTTGACTTATAGCAAATTTGGTTGTAAGTTAAAATACCATAAAACTCATGGCTTATAATCACCCCTGCAACTTTCCCAAAGACTTTTTATTCTCATCGTCTCCACACCAAGTCCCTCCATGAAGCCACCCCACCACCTCTCCTTTTTGTACTCCACTTCGCTCTCCTCCCTCCACCCTCAGTCCATGCTCTCCGTACTTCCCTTAACTGCGCCAGCCTCGACCTTGCCTCCCCCCTCTTCCGACCTCCTTCGCCTCTCCTCCAGCCTCTATTCCTCATCTCCCTCCCCTTCAACCGCCGCAACCTCACCAAGGCCGCCAAGCTGCACCACGAGATCTGCCAGTTATATGACAAGCGATGCCTTGAAGGCATCTTCATTGTCGAGGACGATATGAAATGGCTCTTGGAGATTGAGGAAATTGCATTATATGACGAGCGGGGCCTTGAAATAGGATTATAAGTTACGATTTTATCAGATGTCTCCAAAGAGACAAAATGGATTTGATTGCTGATGAAGAGCTGATGAGCAAGAGATCAGTGGAGTCGGAGATCAATCTAATGAAGCTCTTTGGAAAGACATTAGAATATAAGGCCAGCAATTGCATTTATTCCAGTGTGTATAAATATAATAGGCATCCTTAAATATTGTATTTCAATTGATCTTATTTGCTGTATATACATGGTGAGTGTGATTTTGATTTATTTGTTGAATGAAAATATGTATAATGTTTTGTGGTATAAAAAAAATATTGTTTATTTGGATTTATAGTAAAAGTATTTTTTTTTAAATTATATATTTTAAAACATTATAAATAATTTATTTATTTATTTAATTAATTAATTCGTATTATTATTGATATGGGTCATCTTACCACTTCACTTGAGTGGTAATTCTACCCCACAACTTACATCAAACAAAACAAAGAAAAAGCAAATACAGCATTTCAAATTACAGAAAACAAAACAGCTATGATGTAAGTTAAAATACATCATTTTCATTTATACTGTAATTTCACTTACATGTAAATTCGTTTACTAACAACCAAACAACCCCTAAATAACAAACTTAAAAGCCTATTAATAATTCATTATTAAAATTCTCTCATAGAATTCTTGAATGATAGCCTATAAAACATCTAATGAATTTATTTGTGGCTTTGAAAGTTAACCGCTTGATGTTAAAAAACACACACATATATATAGTGCAAGACTACCATGTTAATTAATTAGAGAGTCAAACTTGCTAAGCATGCATAGTGTAGCTGGCCCACTCATTCAATTTATCCACTCATTAATATATATCACCTTTGCTTTACCAGAAAATTATTTATGTTATACATGTATAGATATAGACAAGCGTTTAACATTTAATACATTATAGATAATTAGTGTGAATTACCTATATCATTTTAGTAATATCTAATTAAATCTCAAGGTATAGGGAGACAAACATATTCAAATCATTCGAGAAAACAATAAGAACGACTATAGGATAATTACACTTAATAGACATTCATTTTTTTTTAATTAACATGATAAATATTATATGCCATAAGCACAATTTCACCATTTTTTTTACTATGACACATATGATCTACCATTAGTCATTTTTTTTACTTACAACTGCGGTAGCATTTGCACTTTTGTATTTCAATTTATCATTTTGGTTTTGCTAGACATGCTCGTTCTTATGTTATCACACTATGTCACCCTAGATAAATTTATTTGGTTATTCTTCCTTTTGACTATGAACTTTGGGCTAGATAACTTCTCTCAAGTGTTTGCTCTGCTCCCTCTTCTCTCATACTTCTCCTTTTATTTTTGTGCTTGCAAAGCATTAATTAGTTCTGGCAAAGTTATTTTTGAAGTTTGGAAAGATGTTCCACGAAGTTGCAAGTTTTATGAAATTTTACAACTTTTAATTAAGGGAGTGTGTTATAGAATAATTTAAATTTGTAATTAGTTAACATTTTAGATTTAATTGTAGTTGTTTGGCTTTGTTGTTTTTTTGTTTTAGTTTAGACATTATAGATTCTTTATGTATTTCCCATTTAATGGCATGCATGCTGAATTATTAATTTTGATGTGAAGCACACAATAAATTTATTCTTAAAATACCATATGTTTATTATTATTATTTTGTTATTCTTCCTCTTGAAGATGAACTTTTGGCTTAATAAGCTCCCTCAAGTGTCTGTACTGTTATTTCTTCTCTCATACTTCTCCTTTGTTCTTGAGCTTGCAAACCATTAATTAGTTCTAGCAAAGTTATTTTTTGAAGTTTGGAGCTATGTTCCACAAAGTTGGAAGTTTTTATGAAATTTTACAACTTTAAATTAAGGGAGTGTGTTAAAGAATAATTAAAATTTGTAATTGGTTAATATCTTAGATTTTATTGTAGTTGTTTGGATTTGTTGTTGTTGTTGTTGTTGTTGGATTTTTTTTTTTTTTTTTTTTTGTTAGTTTAGATATTATAGATTCTTTATGTATTGACTATTTAAAGGCATGTTGAATTATTAATTTTGATGTGAAGCACACAATAAATTTATTCTTAGAAGACTCTATGTTTATTTTTATTATTTAGTTATTCTTTCTTTCCTCAAAATTCAAATGGTTCATCTAATAACAAGTAGAGGTGGAGCGAGGAATTATTTTTATGGGGCACCAAGTGAAAAAAATTCATGAGAGACCAAAAAATAATTTTTCTAAATATTTTTTAAACTTAATTTTTTTAATTTCATATATAAATATATAAAGGATTAGGTGACCGAATAATAGATTTTTGTAAATATTTTTTAAAAATATAATTGTTTAAGACTATATGTAGTAATTTATAGAAAATCAGAGTCATGACTTCTCTTTCAGACTTATTAAACTATGTCTAATAAATTTATTTATATAATAAACATTATTTGATAGTATGACATAGTCAAATGTAATATATATGTCCTTGTGGAGCATATCTCTCATCTCCTTTTATTATATATATATATGTGTGTGTGTGTGTGTGTGTGTGTGTGTGTGTGTGTGGCAAAGGGATGGAGCTAAGCGGGGTTATGGCCCCCCTTCGCCCATCGCTGGCTCCGTGTCTGGTGACAAGGTAAGCAATATTTCTAAAGGAGATAGAATTCTAAAGGGTAATTTGGGAAGAATTCTTGATGAAATTAATCATAGTAAGAAGAAGAGTCACATGGTTCAAAGAAGATTGGCTGAAAAATAGCAGAAAATTGGCAGTGGGAATTAAAGAAAATATGTTGAAGCAAAGAATGAAGGAAATCAAAGTGATGACTAGATTTTCACGTCCAAATTCAATTAAACAACAAAAGTTACTCAAGTTTAACGCTTAGACTCACTTCAATCTAGGGTTGCATTTGAGTCGAGCCATTTGAGAGCGGCTCAATATTCGGCTTGATAAGAGCTTGTTCGTGTTCAACTCATATTGAAAACAAGCCAAGCTTGAGCTTCATTTTTAAGCTCGATTAATAAACGAGCCAAGCTTGAATGTCAGAAAGCTTGACTCATTTTGGCTCCCGAACAAGCTTGCAAATACAGCTCGTGACCAAGCATGCAAACAAATTCATGAACAAAGCTCATTGATAGGGATGCAAGTGTACGTGCCAATCATGTACTAGAGTTCTAAAAAGCGGGATGTCGATCCACAAGAAAGATTGAGATTACTAGTACTAGCTTTAATTCTGAAAATTAGACTAAACTAAATTAGTGATGTGTCTTAACAAAAGAAATAGAAAATAGAACTAAGAAATACCAAATACGGAGAAGAAATCAGGAGAAGAAAAGATGTTCGGGCATAGCATCCATCTAGGGTCTTGTTAGGTGCAGGACAAAAGTTGTTTAAACATACAATCTTATTTGAACATAGAGATTTCGTAAATTATACTAACCCCTTTTTTCAAGGGTAAACAGTAACTAAATTGGTATAATACTGATACAGCCACCACACAATCACATTAACATTCAGTGAAATCTCGATATGAGTTAACAAGAATTTCTTAATTAGGTAATCCTTATTGCAAAGAGATTACCCTTACTTTGAATACATAATAGAGATTTGATTTCTCCTAAAATCTATTCCACATTATTGCTAAGAGCAAAGAAATACTCATTAACTCAGTGGGAGGATTGAGAGAGAAAAATTCTCGAAAGTACCCTATTGCTAGACTTACTCACAATCCGCTCTAGTAGCAGTATGTCTATACTATGTAGGTATTTCTACTCATCACAAAGCATATCGAGTATGATAATTAGGGCTTTCGCCACGATAACAATCAAGTAATACAAACACACAATTAGATTCAAATAACATAGATTGCAATTAATAAACAAATAAATCCCAAAGATCTACAACCAATGTCAAATGAGATATAACCCTAGAGTTCAACTATGCCCAAACATTTACAAAATTAGCCCTCTATTAAAGGAGGGACAGTATTCAAATTACAAGACACAAAGAGAATGAACATAAACATGAAAACCTCCTTCTCAATCGTGCCGAAGATTGATCACTGGAAAACTACCAAGAACCTTCCATAAACACTGCCAAGGCGAACTTGATGGCTACAATCTTCCTTCTCTTGATGATAGATTCAAATCTCCTTCAAAAGTTGCCTCTAAATCCCTGGGAATTCATCTCCTTTCTTCCCTAGCCTTGCCTCCAAGAAAAAAAATTAAGGATTGCCCTAAAAATCCTTATCAGATCTATTTATACTATGACACTTACCGCCTTCTTACAGATGTAAGGCCATAGCCGTAAGGAGCTAGCGATAATGGGTCGTGAGACTTACGGGAATACTTAGGGACATAAGTCCCATCCATAAGGTCTTCTGTCTAGTGTTACGGTCCAGCTTATGGCCATAAGTGCTGGATGATAAGCTTTTGTAAGTTACCTTTGTGACTGCCTTTATGGGCGTAAGCTCTGCTTGTAAACCCCTCTAGATGATCCTTACGGGCCTTCTTACGGGTGTAAGCCCTACCCGTAAGATCCTCTTTATGTGCATAAGCATGCCTGCAAGGTTCTTTAGAAGAGGCTTACGACCGTAAGTCAGGGAGTAAGCTGCTTGTAAGCCATCCTGTTTGCCTTATCCTTATCCATTTGATCCTGAGAGAGTTCCATCTTCTTCGTTTAGAGTATAAAATGCTTCTTTTGGCTCTCTCTCATCTTTAAGTGTTGCCTAAATCCTGAGAATATAAAACACACTATTTTTAGCATTGAATTCCACAATATACTTCTAATGCATGCCTAATGAGTGTACAAAATGATATAAAATAATGGAACATTATACACTCATCACTCATGAACAAACTTGTTTATAAGCTCAATTGTGAGCTCGTGTGTGTGTGGGTATATATATATATTAAGGTGTATATGTGACTGTGTCTTTGTTGTCATTATTATTACTAATATTATCAATATTATTGTATAAGTCACATACTTGTAAATTATAATATTTAATTAATAACAAATGGATTTATAACATACAACAATATGTATAAATATATAATAATGAGTAACAACTTAAAATAATAATATGTACAACATAGGATGTAATACTCTAAGTACGGAAAAACTAAATAATAAACTGAAACTTAAATAGCCATGCTACAATGCAAAATAATAAGCATGACTAATTATTACAACCGTAAACGTAAACCTAGTAATATTAAAGAGGAATAGATTAATGGTAACGTAAAATAATAACTAATAACTTATAGGAATAACTAAAAACTTATAATAACAAGAACTTCATTTCTTAACCTTTTAATATATATATTTCATTTCTTAACCTTTGAATATATATATATAAGGTAAATCAATTTATTATTAATTAAATATTATAATTTGCAAGTATGTGACTTATATAATAAATAAACAAATAAAAATTAAAAGTTTTTCTATTTATACACCTGAAAAATATGCTAACTAAATTATATGTATTTTTTTCGTTTATATATATGTCCATAAAATATTGCTGAATTATATATGTTAATGAGTTATGATTTATTTTTATGTTTTTTTTTCATTATTATTAGTTAAATTTCTAAATGGCAACTCTAAAAAATAGTTTATATTTATTCACAAGTAACTACTAAAATAATATTTTTTATTAATAAAAAATAAAATGAAATTTCACATGATTTAAACTCATATATTTTTTTATTATTTTATTTATTTATTTTTTCATAAATTTGGGGAATGAAATTTGCATATTTTTACAATGGAATTTCTTAACAAGTAATTAAAAAAAAATACTAACTTAAGTGAATAGTCAAGCTAGACCAAACTTATATTTCCAGTAATTATCTTGTAAATTAAATATGTTCATTTCAGTCCTTTCAACATGTGGCAATTTCATATTTTCATAGTTTCAATACAGAGGAATGCCCTTTTTCATAAGCTTAATTTAAAAGGGAATCTGACAAGTAAGACTGCCACACTCAGAAATCGCACCTTGCAACAGTACTGGAGAAGCGTTCATTAATGGCGAGAGACGCAAGTGATTCATGCAGGCCACCCAAATTGGCTTGGTTTAGCCCATATTTTTCACAACCATTCGTCTGAATAAATCAGATAGTGACTATTGCCGACAGTTGCTTAGTGCCAGTGTTCGAAAAATCGGCCTAAGTGGCCGCCTAGGCGCTGGAAGGTGATAGGCCGCCCGGTTTTTGCGAAAAACGGTGAAAAAATCTGTCTAGGCTTTCCATCAAAAAAACGGACGCCCAGAAACCGCCAGGCGGCCTGGGCGGCCTGGGCGGCTTTTGGAAAAAAATTTAAAATTAAATGTTTTTAACTAATTTAAAACCCCCAAATTAATGTTTTGTGGAACTTGTACTTAATTATGTTTTTTCTTATGGGTATATCCATCCAATATTTATTATTATTTATTTTATTTAATTTTTTTAATAAAATTCTAATTTCTAAGCACATAAATAATAAATAATATGTTATGTATAACGAACCTTGTCTTCGCTTACTTCGCTGAAATTTTTATATGCTTATGTTTTTCTTAGTAGCATACCCACTTTTATTTTGGCAAAAATAAATAAACAAATAAATAATTTTATATGTATGTTTAATTGTTTTTATGATAATGTGGGTTTTAGAGTTGTTTGGATTCTAGAAGCTCTTGTATTATTATTTGATTGTTGATGCATCAATTTAGTTGTTGATAAATGTCTATTTGGGTATTATATAGAATTAAAATTATATTATAAATATATATTTTTTCTAAAAGGGTAAAACCGCCTAGGCCCCCCCGCCTAGGCTCTCTGGGCGCTAGAAGGTGGCTGACCGCCCGACTAGCGCCTAGCATTTTTTTGAACATTGCTTAGTGCAAGTGGTTAAGCATTTGTGATAGTATTGTTTATGCACAATTTATTTTGGAAAACATTAAATTTTTCAGTGTTGTAGAGTATTATTATGTACCAATCCTAATTTTGTAGAGTATTATTTATCTATTATTTATGCGATCATATTATGGGCCATTTATGAGAAGAGTCATATTTTTAAGTTTATATAGTAAGAAAGATTTATTATTGTAGGGTTATGATTCTTTGATATTATTTTGGATCTATTTAACAGGTTTTTATTGTCTGTCATGTTAATCTACCGCATGTAATACATTTTTATAGAGTTGCTGAACTACTACAATTAATGTACTTTTGTACTTATTATATATTTCTTTTGAGACAATATTTATTACCTTAGCGAATAAAAAAAAAACAAAAACAAAAACAAAAGATTGTGACTATTTCCTTTTAAAGTATTTTTTGGTTTTACCACCATTCCTCTGAATAATTGAGAATCTGAGATGGTGACTATTTCCATTTAAAGTATATATAATATATATGTATTATTTTTTTTTTGGCACCGGCAGCCACCCACGTTTTAATTAAGATTCCATCTTATCCCAATCAATTATGTCTATAAATATGTGCCAATAGCTGTGTGACATGCCCAACTTGGTGAAGTTAATCTGAGCTAATAATGGCTTGCTCGTTTTTCCAGATTGCTTCAATTGGTTTTGCTAGCACGGCACAGACTCTCTCTTCTTTTCCAAGATTTTCACCAAGACATGAACACTGCAATAAGAAAATTATTAGTGCTCAAAAGTGCTCACACATGATCAGCAACACTGAAGTTCATCACTTGGACTACTCTTCTTCTTCTTCAATAACTCAGCGTAGGTATGCCCCCATGTTAGAAGACGCATGCCATGATAGGTCTATGCATGCTCTAAGAGGTTAGGTTTTGCTAGACCTCTGGATTAGGGATTGATTGCATTTTAGGCTTAGGGTTTGGTTTGTCCCTTCTAGAGAAATTCTCATACTTAAGGCAAAATAGGAGGCTGGGTAGAAAGAGATTTTACCATAAGTTCCTAGTGATTTAGACCTAGTTGCCAAGAGATTGGGACTAGTAGGCCTTCGAATTCCCCCTGTTCAATTCTAGAATTCGATTGTCATACTCAATGGCTATCATAAATATTAATCATGATAACTATTATACAACCACTCAAGCTCTTTCCAATTGTGCTTAACGATTCTCCAATTGTATTATGTAATAAATTATAGAAGTAAACTAAAGAAAGAATATAAACGTTTAAGCTACTGATTAAGTAAAAAATAAGTAATAGGAGCCTCTCGCCGTTCCTTAGAAAATACGACCCCCGTGCTCACCCACAATGTAAAAACTTGATGACCCGTACCCTTGATGTATTCACGGACAAATTGTAATATTATTTTTATTTCATGTTTTCATTGATTCTTATTATCTCTTGTGAATTGTACGATTATTCTCCCTTAATGGAGAAGTAGTTTTATAGATGTTTGGGCAAAGATGAACTATAGGGTTAGATTTATTTGATATTGGTTGTGATTGACACATCTATTGCGTGAATGTTCTGCAAGTGCACGGGTGATCACAGTAATAAAATACCCCAGTGAGTGGGTAGTTGAATCCACATGGAATAGATGCTCAGAAATAAGAAATATTGCTATTTAACTATAATGAAAACCAATTATGAGTGAACTAGAGATATTAATGTAAAGAAAAGTAAAAGAGAGAAAAGAAAGCAAGGAAAAGTAACCGGAGAGAGTAGTCAAGAGTAAAATGGGGTACCCGAACAATGCTCACTCTAAAACTATTGTTTCAAGTGCAAAACTAATATTATGCCTCCTAATTGACGTTTAATGAGTCGGGGAAATCCAGAGATATACAGTCCCAAACCTAAGGTCAACCTAGACTAGCCCTCTACACTATGCCCGGGCAGAAAGGAATACTCTCAACACCTCACACTGTGTGGGACTACTTAGGGTTCTAGGGACTCTAAGTGAGAAACTCTATTTTATAATATAGACCTAACCCTTTTTTCCAAGCGAAAGGTCCCTAGTGACTATTAAGCCCCAGGACTAAGATTCACTACAACACTTCACTCTGTTGCTTGCGCAACTAAGCCCCAGTGGAGTTCATCTCTTAGCACTTCACTCTATTGTAACCTCAAAGAACTCTTGGAATGTGGAGGTAGGATAAATCACATCGGAACAAAAATGGGACCTTCTGCTACCTCTCGACTCATCCTCTTAGCCCTCTTCAATCTCACTTAGTCTAATCCTAATGAAGTTATCACACCTTCAATGGATTACCTAGATGGATTCTCAACTCTAGTGTCACTCTAAGGGAAAATCAACACAATAAGCATTCAAGATTGAAACTCAATTAAATCATTAATTAAAGAAACATAATAAGAGTATATGAAACAAAACAATCCTAGGGTTTACAAGTTTAAGAACCCACTAGGGATTTAGCTCTCCATGGAGCAATACAAGATTAACAATGAAATTGAAAATTAATGCAAGCAATCCATAAAGATAACCCCCTTGTCATCAGTGTCGATGGTCTTCAAGAATCGCCTCGCCTTCTCCAAAGACTCCGCCGTCGAGCCTAGGGCACATCTCACTGAATCAAAGTTGTCGAAAGCTCCCCCAATAACTCTCCTCCGAAAGATGTCGATGTCGATGCCGTAGAATCGCTCCTAAAGCCTCGTGAAAACCTCTCCAAACCCTAGCTGCGCTCTCCACAAAAGATAGGCGAAAGATCAGAAAAAGCTCTTCAAATAAAGCTCAAAAACTGTATTTATAGGCCTAAAATTTGGCATCCACATGGCCATGTGGATTTCCAAGTTGCGTTTTCCCGCGTTTTGTAAACATTATTGCTACAGTATTTCATGAATAGTGCTTTACTACAATGATTCTACTACATAGGTTTCTCTACAATGCTCCCGACTTCATTTTCATCATTGAGGCCGCCAAGTTGGGCACACAACCATGTGGTAGATCACGTCGCCTTTTGCTTTCAAACACATTGATGAAGCTCTTCAATGTTACACAAATCAGATCCTATGAGTGTGACTACTTTCGTGGCCCTCCAATTTGTATATTCACTTGAGCACTTTGGAGGTTGGCACATACTCACATGTCTACAACTTGTGCCTTGATCCTTGCTTAGTCCAAGAGTCTCCTCAACAATTACGTCCATGATCTATTTGTGCTTTCTTTCTTCCAAACTTGTCTGCACAACTTTAAATGCACAAAAGAACATAAATACACACAATGAGTGATAAAATCTGATAAAAGTAATATTTAATGTAAGAAAAGTATACTTCGTATTACTTATACACAAGCACTTATCATGGATCTTTCCTGTTTTCATTGTTTCTTAATTGCAATCCTTTATATTTGAAATCAATCATGTGTTATTATTTTCTTGAATGCTATTAAGGCAAAAGCCCTAGTTTCATGCATGATTTGCTTGTATGATGAGTCAAAAGACCCACCTCACATAGTGAAGCCATGATATGAGGGGATTTATGAGTAAGCTAAGAAATAGGATGCTTTGGGGTTGAGAGTTCTTCTCCCACAATCCTCCCGAGTGAATTAGAAAATAATTCCATTCACTTTGCAATCATAGGGTGTAGATCAAGAAAGAAATCTGATTTCTACATTGTATGAGATTAGAGGTAATTTCTTCATCTTTGTAAGCCTTTCTTCTACTTTGCCTTTTCTAGCCTTGATTTAAAGCCTTTCTGAGTCTTTGTGAACCTTAACCCTTTACCCCTCTCTTCTCCTTTCTTCCTCCTTTTCCTTGTGCTTCCTTTGGAGCAAGAAAGAAGGTTGCTAACTCTTGCTCTTGCAAGATTAGAGCTTTGGATTCACTCTTCTCCTTGGATTTTTGGAGGTAAGTTTCTCTTTTTCCTTCTCTTCCTTGTGTTCATAGGATGTATGATCTAGGGTAGTTTCTACTTGTTGATTATTTCTTTCAGAAGATAAGGGTTTGATTTAGGTTGTTATACCTTCCTTGATTTGTTGTATCCATGAACTATTGCTTGTTAGGGTTCTTGAGCATTGTAGGCTTACTATAGCACGAGCTAAACTTAGTTGTTTCTTGTAATTCTTTGGTTTAGAGTGAAATTGAAACCCTTCTTTGTGTAATTCTTGTTGTTGTGTTGTTGTTGTTGTTGTTGTTGTGTGTGTGTGTGTGTGTTTGTTTGGTTAGGCAGTGAAGGCGCATCAGGAGGCAAGGAGCCGGTAGAGGAGTAGCGCACTCGAGGTTTCTTGCCTAAGTTGTGAGTGGGGTTTTATATTGCATAATCCTTGTAGAACATCAATTGTGGCTTTTCATTTTTTATTTCTTTAATTGCAAGCTTTCCATAGTTTTATCACCGCGAAGTGATGGTTTGATGAAATTATATACTGTTGATTTATGAGCAAGAGTATTGCTATTTGGTGAATACATACATGTAAATATATATATATTGATTTATTGCATTTGAGGTGAGGTATGACACTTCTGAGCATGCAATGCTTGTGATTTACATTTATGTGGAATAATGCTCACTCCTAGCATGTGGACATTGCCCTGGATATATGCTATTTGATTTATTGTTATGATTATGTCCTTGTTACACCTATGGGTGTTTGATGGTGATGTGGTTGCAACCCTGCTGCTGCAGTAAGGGGTCCCTATCGGCTAGCCTTTAGAGGTGGCGTGGAGGACCCGGTTGTGCTTATCAATCTTAGGTGGTGAGTAGAGTCCTCACTGGATGATGTATTGGTATTCCAGAGTCACCATATGGAACCGGTGGGTCAACGTTAAGGACATGAGGGTCTTGACAACTCTGAATTTAGCCGCAGCAACGGCTATAGTTTGGAGGGTTTTTTAGACCATTCTTCGGCTTTTTGAGATACATTTGATTATTTGAGACTTCATGACTATTGTGTTGAACCCTTGGGAAATGTTTCTTCATGTTCTCGGACAAAATGAATTTTTATTACGAGTTCACAGTTTGATGCTTTGTAAAGTTGTATTATTCATAAAGATAATTTTTGAAGTGGAAACTCTGACTAAAGGTATTGTTTTTGGTGGTTATGGATTTTCATAAAGATAATTTTTGAAGTGGAAACTTTGACTAAAGGTATTGTTTTTGGTGGTTATGGATTTCATATATATATATATATATATATGTGTGTGTGTGTGTGTTGCACGCAAATTATTGTTTCATTCAAGGTTAGTGTATTTTATCCTAAAGTTTGATTGTTGATGTTTCTTCGACTCGATTTGATATTCTTTTTGAGCTGTGCTAAACCACTCACTGAGTGACTTAGATTACTGACCTGGAGAGAGCCACACGAGAGAGAGAGTGAGTGAGAGAGAGAGAGACAGAAGTTGTTTTACTTTCTTTTTTTATTTTTTATTTTTTAATTTTTTATAAAAAACAATTTTTTTAATTATTTATCACGTCACCAACCACATCAGTCGTGTGGCCAGTTTGTGTGGTTGCTTCGCTCTATATAGCATTACTTTTCCAAATAACTTCGGTAGGTGCATAAATAGTAGTAGCAATGCGCTCATTTACATTCCTTATAATTAAGACCTATGACTAATGATGATGTCTACGCATATATGAATCACACAACCACAAGTTGGCAAAAACAAGTTGGTGATGAGACAATGACCTTTGTTATGCATGAGTGGACACGAGGGCACCGACGACAGTGACATTTTATTAACCCAGTTATGTTGTACCTCTATGTGTTATCTATATCATTCTAATGAAATCAAATTAAATATCAAGGAAGAAGGAGACAAACATTTTCCAAGTCATTGGGGAAAACAGTAAGAATATCAAGGAATAAGGAGACAAATATATTCAAATCATTGGAGAAAACAGTAAGAACAAATATAGGAGAATAGCACATGATAGACATTTATCATTATTTGAATTAACACGGTAAATATTTTTTCTCATATGCACAATTTCACCATTAATTTTTACCATGACACATGCAGGGGCGGAACCAAGGGGGGGCTAGCAGGGGCTTCAGCCCCCCCTCGGCTCCGGTGAGCTTGTTTCCGGCACCGATGAAGTTAGGGTGTATATATATATATATATATATATATATGTTAATGATAGATAATATTTTATTTGTGCTTAATTGTCGTGTAATGGTAATGTGTTTGAGTGGTTGGTGGGGAGTAGATAGTTAGAGTCCACCTTGGTTCAAATCCCATAGCCTACAATCTTTAGTTTTTTTATACTTTTGCTAATTAAAATTTTTTTTTAATTTTTAAAAAGTTGCTGAAATTTTAAATTTTAAAAAAATTTAAGGAAAAAATTAAATTGATAATGAGACATTGAAATTTGAAAATTTCAATAAAAATTTATGAATAATATTAATAAAATTTATAAAAATAATTTAATAATTTAAAAAATTAAGTTGATAATGGGTTGTAGTGTTAAGTTTTGATACTTTTATTAATTAACAAGTTTTCTTATTTTCAAAAAGTTGCCGAAATTTTAAAGCTTATAAAAATTTAATGTGGCATTTAATTTTTCAATAAAAGTTTATGAATAACATTAATAAAATTTATAAAAACAAATTAATAATTAAAAAAATTAAGTTGATAATATTGCATAGTAAATATAAATTAGTTATTATAATATAATAATATACATGTTAGAGTGAATGAATGATTGTTTAGTTGTCTAGTTGAACATAGTTATTTTTTTAGTCAGATACATCATGACAACAATAGCAGTTCAAATTATAGAATGTTTTTTTTTTACTATATGTATATTAAAATTATAGTTATATTATTGACCTATTTTTACTGTAAATAATTATTTTATTTGATAATTTTTTACACTTTGACTTTAGCCCCCCCTACCGGTAAGTTCTGGTTCCGTCACTGGACACATGATGTATCATTAATCATTGTTTTATTTATAACTGCGGTAGCACTTGCACTTTTGTATTTTAATTTATTATTTTGGTTTTGCTCGACATGCTTGTTCTTATATTATCACACTTTTTCACACTAGATAATAGTTCATAGGAGGAGGAAATTGAGTATCAAGACAAAGAACTCCAAGCAAATTAAACTGATAGATGATGTTTTTTACCAATTCCCCTGAACTAAAAACTCTGTGAAAGGAATACACCAACATCATAACTACAATATTAGTTAATCAATATAACAAAAACTATTAATATTTACTCATAAAGTATTAGATTTGAATGATGGGAGGAATCTATTAATATTTACTCATAACAAATTTTATTTGATCATGGGATGATAAAAATAAATTATTATATTTATATTTTTGGCACAGTAGTTGTATAATATTATATTTATTTTTTTGACATAGTATTTCGCACCATATAAATAAATTATTTTAAAAAAAATTAGTACCGTGTTTGAAAATATTTTGTAAAATTATTAAATTTGTATATTTGATACGGTATTTAATATGAAATTTAAGAAATATTTATTAAAGAATTATATATTGAACCCAATTTGTGAGTTGCATGTCAAATATTATGACAATGTTATCATGATTTTTTTCTCAATTTTTGTAATGTTAATTTAACATTTTTTTTTTAAGGGTCAGTGAGCCCCCCCCCCCCTATCTGATGCGTGATGGAAAGAGACCCCCCCCTATCTGATGCGTGATGGAAAGAGAACCCCCCCCCCCCCCCCCCCCCCCCCCCCCCCCAATCTGATGCGTGATGGAAGGAGACCAGTGTTTGAAAATATTTTGTAAAATTATTAAATTTGTATATTTGATACGGTATTTAATATGAAATTTAAAAAATATTTATAAAAGAATTATATATTCAACACAATTTGTGAGTTGCATGTCAAATATTATGAAAATGTTATCATGATTTTTTTTTCTGAATGTTAATTTAACATTTATTTTAGGAGACTACTCCCCCCCCCCCCCCCCCCCCCATCGAAGGAGACTAAACCAGTAATATGAAATATCAATGAACTGGTTGTCATTTCAAGGGAGCAAGAAAGGGTCCATGATAGACCATGAATTTAAATCAACACGTTCACAACTTAATTAAAGCAAATTTCCTTTCACTGGACATTCAAAGAAGGGTTGAAAGATAATGAATAAAATGGTGTTTCTTGGTATTTGAGCTGTGTATTTTCTTGTAAGTAAAAACACTATGCCCATGATGTTGTTATTCATCTTCCTCCACGTTTTTTATGTGTAGTTGCAAAGACCTTCCAAATAACTTGGTTAGGTACATAAATAGTAGTAGTCTTGTGGTCATTTATATCCCTTATAAGTTATAATTAAGACCTATGACTTAGGATGATGTGTACGCAAATATGAATCACACAACCACCAGTCGGCAAAGCATGTTGGTGATGAGACAATAACCAATGTGATGCACGAGTGGACAAGAGGGCACCGACGACAGTGACGTTTAATTAACCCAGTCATGTTGTACTTCTAAATCAAATTAAATATCAAGCAATAAGGAGACAAACATATTCAAATCATTGGAGAAAACAGTAAGAGCAATTGTAGAACAAATGTAGGATAATAACACATGATAGACATTTATCATTATTTAAATTAACACGATAAATATTATTTCTCATAAGCAAAATTTCACTATTAATTTTTATTATGACACATTATTTATTATTAGTCATTGTTTTATTTACAACTGTAGTAGCATTTGTATTTTTGTATTTCAATTTATTATTTTGGTTTTGCTCGACATGCTTGTTCTTATGTTATCACACTCTTTCACACTAGATAATAGTTCATAAGAAGAGTGAGTATCAAGATAAAGAACTCTAAGCAAATTAAATGGATAGATGATGTTTTTTACTGGTTCCACTGAATTAAGAACTCTGTAAAAGGAATACACCAACATCATACCTACAAAATTAGTAAATTAATTTAACAAGAACTATTAATATTTACTCATAAAGTATTAGATTTGAATGATGGGAGGAATCTATTAATATTTACTCATAACAAATTTGATTTGATCATGGGATGAATAATTTTTTTTAACGAATTTTGGAGAAAATTTTTACTGAAATTTCAAAAACCATGGAGAATGAACCTCTTGTGCAAAATAAGGACACAAGGAATCATGGTAGTTCATCTAGTGACAAAGTAAGCAGCATTTCTGAAGGAAACGGAATTCTGAAGGGTAATTTGGGAAGAATCTTTGATGAAATTAATTATAGTAAGAAGAAGAGTCAAATGGTTAAAACAAGATTGGCTGAAAAATAGCAAAAATTGACAGTGGGAAATAAAAGAAAATATGTTGAAGCAAAGAATGAAGGCAATATAAGTGATGACTGGCTAGATCTTCACATCCAGATTCAAGTAAATAGCAAACATTACTTAAGTCTAAATCTTTGAGTTAGGGTATCTTTGATAGTTAGACTATTTAAGAGTTTGATGCTCATCTCACATTATAAATCTATTAAACTATTATTCATTATATTATCTTTTATAATAGTTATACTGTAATATAAAACCCATTCACATTTACGTTTCATGATAAATATATTTGTTTAACAAAATTATTTTGTTATTTAATAAAATTAAATATTTTAACAAATATATAAATTTCTATAAATTTAATTATTATTAATTTATGAAAAATGATTAAATTCTTGATAAAAAATAAGTACATTTTTTCAAATTGTGAGAAAATAAAAAATAATTTAATATAAATTAAGATCTAAAAAAATCTCAAATTAAAAATAATTATAAACAAAAGTTTAAAAAATGAAAAAAATTCAAATTAAAAATATTTATAAACAAAAGTTTAAAAAATGAAAAAAAATTCAAATTAAAAATATTTATAAACCTAAGTTAAAAAATTTTAAAAATCTGCTGTAAAAATAAAAAATAAAAAATAATTATAGTTATAAAAAAATATTAAAAAGGTCTAACAACAATTGAAAAAGAATAGATGTGCCCACTATTCAGTGTTTGGTAATCACTAAACACTCAATGGCTACTAAACGCTTCTTATGAAGTGCTTAATCATCAAAATTTCAATAAACCCTTTCGAAAGGACCGTAAAAGTTGCTCTCACTTTAGACACATGAACCACTTTAATGGACTTTTCTAGCCCTTTTGTCACTTCCGATTCTTTCCCAACAACTTTCTAATTACAACTAGTATTATACTAATTGCCGATCATCAATTTTTTTTCATAATAAATAAATATAAAGAATACTTCAAATATAATAAAATAAAAAAAGTTATTTACCAAGCTTTCCGTAATGAGATAAGCAAAAATTAATTAACTTCATTCACTTAGGTGAAGTATTGTCTCACATCTTCACACTTTCAATAGAAAGAGAAGCCCCTTTTCATAAGCTTAATTTACAAGGGAGTCTCAGAAGCTACACTCAGAAATCACATCTTGCAACTAAACCGGAGGAGCATTAATGGCGTGAGACGCACGTGATTCATGTAAGACACCGAAATTGGCTTCGTTCAGCTGGCCATGCATATCACAATCATTCGTCTGAATAATTGAGATGGTGACTATTGCCCATCTAGTAATTGAGATGGTGACTATTGCTGGCACTTGTGTAGCGCAGATGGTGACTATTGAGATCGTGATTATCGGCCGTTTGATTCACAGTAATGAGATTACCGTTGTAATAAGATCGAGAATGTTATATGCCCGGTAATATTGTAGTAATGCGAGATTATCATGTTTGGTTGAGAATTTACATTACTGGTGATTTCTCATTACCATGTTTTGTTAGTTTTGGTAATCACTTCAGTAATATATCAAATTTACCAAAATATCCCTACATATAAAGTTTTGAAAAATATAATTTAAAGTATTTAGATAAATAAATAATTAAGTTATAATATTAAAACTTATTTTTTTTTCACAAATTTTTAAAATACCTTTGTATTTACCAAATTACACTTAAATATAAAATTTTGAAAAATATAATTTAAAGTATATAGATAAATAAATAATTAAATTATAATATGAAAAATTATTTTTTTGCACAATTTTTTTAAAATACCTTTGTATTTACCAAACTACCCCTATATATAAAATTTTGAAAATTTTAATTTAAAATATTTATACAAATAAATAATTAAATTATAATATCAAATGTTATTTTTTCACAATTTTTTAAAATACCTTTATATTTACCAAAATACCCACATATATATAAATTTAAAAAACTTAATTTAAATTATTTAGATAAATAAATAATTAAATTATAATATAAAAATAATGAGGGCAAATAAAAACTAGGGTTTTGATAATGAGTGTAATAAGGAATTAGATTAAATAAGCGGGGGCATAATTGCACAGTAAAAAAAAAAAAATATTACACATTACCAACAACCTATTAATCTGGATGAACACTTATTTTAATGATAATCACATTACCATCATATTTGATAATATTTCACTATTGGTAATTTCATATTACCATCAACATTACCACTATTACAGTAACCAAACATTGTAATCTGAATACAAATCAAACGGCCATAACAACAATGTTCAAGCACAGTTGATTTTTGGAAGTAATTGTATTATTCAGTATTGTAGAGCATTGTTTACTATATCCTATTACTATAGAGCATGGTCAAAATCTCCGGTATTATAGAGCATTATTTATTCCTATTTATTAAATTTTAACATGGGCCCTTATAGCAGAAATTGTATTCTCCTGGGCAATATAGAGAGATTAACTATTTTTTTATAAAATATTTTTTGTTTCACAACCATGCCACTGTATCATTAAGATAGTGACTATATATATATATATATATATATATATATATATATATATATATATATATATATATATATATATATATATATTGGGCACCCACGTTTTTTTATAGAGTAATGCTATATGTAGCAAACCAGTCACACGAACCAGCCACACGAATGACGTGGGGTGATGTGGCTGGTTCACTACATTATCATTTTATTTTTTTATATATTTAAAATATTTAATATAATAAAATAGCATTACTCCTTCTCTCTCTATCACGTGATTCTCTAATTCTCTCTCTCGTTCGGTGCCTGCTGACTGGTGCTCCCTCTCATCTCTCCTGCACCAGAGATCCAGGCATCGGTCCGCTGCTTTCCTCTCTCTCGGTTCCCAGCTTCGGTCCGCCGCTCTCCCCTCCTCTCTCTTGCACCTCTGATCCCGGCTGCCGCTTCCTCTTTGTTGTACCCCAGGTCCGGTTCTCCCCTATTGTTCCCAGCTCCTGTCCGACGCTCCCCTCTCGGTTCCCAGCTCCAGTCCGACGCTTCCATCTCCTCTCTACTTGGATGCCTCTCTTCTTCTTTAGTTAAGGTACATAATATTTAGAAATCCCATTTTAAGGGTTATAATTTTTACCAATCTCAGGTTTATAATTTTCACTTAAAAAATATTATGTGAAATCTTAGGGCTATGCAAATCCCATTTTACGTTTTTTTTTTTTAATAATGTTGTTGCAGGTCATGTTTGTTGTAGATTGGCCATATTTGATTGTTTGTTGTCATGTTTGTTGTAGATTGGCCATCTTTGATTGTTTGTTGTTGCAGGTCATGTTTGTTGTTACTACTTTGAGTATAAACACAAACTGATGAAGATTTTGGTTGTAACACTTATAACTGATGAATTTTTGCATATCATGCCTTCTTTTATTTGACAAATGTCTGCATATAGATACAACTGGGGAGATACAACTGGGAAGATATAAATGTCTGAATATTTACATAACAATGAAGCTTGAACCATTCTGTTTATTTACACGACAATGTTTAAGAAAAAACCAGAGCTTGAACCATTCTGTTTATTTACATAACAATCACTCAACCTGTGAGACAAGGAACATTCTATTTATTTACATTATACATCACAGTAGATTTGTGCTGGACCTTGCGTAGATGTTGATTCACTTTGCAAAGCTGATGCAACTAGACCAGATGTTCCTGGATTTCCATAGAGGCCATCTAGTGGCTAAAGAAACAAAATACAACATCAAATTTACTGAAAGATAAATTGCTGCAATGTTACAGCCAAAAAAAAAAAAAAATAGCAAACACATGCACAAGGCAAGTGGTACTCACATGCATCGATCCAAACATATTCTTAGAAATCAAGAAACACCAGAATTTACTAAAAGTATTCCATAAATGGAAGTTTAGTTGATCAAATATGAGACATCTTCAAGTTGACTAATGTGCAGCAAGAATATTGCTAAATGATCTTTTTAATAGGTTTGCACTATACTTATAACATGACAAGAAGATATTTAAACTTAAAACATCATAGCCATTGAATATGGTGATTAAGCAGGTGGTCACACAACTTAAAAAACATGGAAATAACCAGAAAGCCTAAGCATCCAAAAATACTTGATTTGTGTTGTTACCTAGTTTGTTCCTGTCATTTCTCATGCTTCTATACATCTGCACAGAACCAAACATTAATGTCAAGCAAATCAAAACAGCTCATTATCTAACTTCAATATAAATATACACACAAAGAAAGATATAAGAGTTAAGTTTGGAAGACTATGACACACAAAGAGTATACCTGAAGATGGCTCATCTTGACATGAGAAATGGTGAGACCTCTGACATCCATGAGCTGAAGAACAAGCTTTGGTGTAGCTTCTATCCATCAAAAAGTATATAAACAAAAAAGTACCATAAGAACAAGATAAGAAAGATAGAAAGAAGGATATATATATATATAAACAATGAAATAATCAGAGATCAATAACCATGAATATTGATTTTTCAACATCAACAAAGAAAAGCTTCAAAAGATGTTTTGTTTACTCACCTTGATCATAATCCCTACCAAACCTTTCAAATAATAAAATAATTCTCTTGCTCTAAAATCAAGACAAAAAAACCCAATAAACATGCAACACATCCAATAAATCTCATCAAAAACAAACTTACATATATATATAATATTCTCACAATCAAACCCACCTATCATAGATGACCCCAAGTCTGGAACAAGAACATGGTCATCCTTCTTCTCAGCCCCGGAAAAATATGACAACCCACCAAGCCTCTGCCAATACCAAGAAAAAAAGCCAGTAACTTTAGCATTAATCCATCCCCAAGATACAGGGATCGGGGAGTAGTGAACTGAGGGGGGAACGGCTTTCGGGATCGGGGAGCAGTGGACGGGATCGAGGGAACCGGCGACCAGGATCGGTGGTGTAGGAGAGAGGAGGGGGAAGCGGCAGACCGGAGCTGGGAACCGAGAGATGGGAGAGCGGCAGTCTGCTGCCGATCACTCGTGCCGCAAGAGAGAAGAAGCGGCGCCGGGATCTCTGGTGCAGGAAAGAGATGAGGGGGCACCGAACGAGAGAGAGAATCACGTGATAGAGAGAGAGAAGCCCAATGCCCTAAAAAATTCTCTCGCAGTGCCCTAAAAACTTCTCTCGCTGGGATCAGTGATGCAGGAGAGAGAGGAGGAGGCACCAACGAGAGAGAACTAGGGCACCAAACGAGAGAGAGAATTAGAGAATCACGTGATAGAGAGAGAAATAATAATGCTATTTTATTATATTAAATATTTTAAATATAAAAAAAATAAAACAATAATAATGTAGCGAACCAGCCACGTCACCAGCCACGTCATTCGTGTGGCTGGTTCGTGTGACTGGTTCGCTACATATAGCATTACTCTTATATATTCCATCTTATCCCACTCGATTATGTCTATAAATATGTGGTAATCGGTGCGTGCCATATCCAACTTGGAGAAGTTAATCTGTGCTAATGGCTTGCTCCCTTTTACAGATTGCTTCACTGGGTTTCACTAGCACTGCACTGACTCTCTCTTCTTTTCCAAGATTTTCACCGATACATGAACAGTGCAATAAGAACATTATTAGTGCTCAAAAGTGCTCACACATGATCAGCAACACTGAAGTTCATCACTTGGACTACTCTTCTTCTTCTTCAATAACTCAGCGTAGGTCTGCAAATTTCCAGCCAACTCTATGGACTAATGATTATCTTCAGTCCATGAAGGATGATCATTTTATGGTGAGTTTCTTATACTATATGATGTCAGATATTATGATCTATTGATTCATTATGGTAGTTAATTTATTGTTGCTCAAACTTATGTGAAATGAGATATTATATTTGTAATTGAAAAAGTTAAGATAACTAATTTAGATTTCCTAGTAACTTTCCTGATGAAAAACTCAGAGTTTTCTGTGAGAAATAGATATCAACTGGAAGCCCCAGAGTGGAGTGTTGCTGTGCCTTTCTTATTAGGTTGAAGTTATATAGAGCAACCCTCAATATCTCATTTGGGGAGAAAAGGAGTTAATTACCACTCGCCTGTTATGGAGATGGTTAAGATATAAATCTTAACATTTGTATTAGATTTTATTGCTTAATACACATTAAAAGAGCTAAATGAACAGATAAAAAAAAAAATTCTAGGCATGTTATAATTCTAGGCATTTTACACGTGCGCTCGCGCGCGCGCACACACACACACACATATATATATATATATATATATATTGTAAGATTATATAATAAAAAATTAATTTATTGTAAGTTGGTATTTAAAAATTGGTATATATACAAATTCTTTCATTTATCTTTATTGTTCTACATATTCTTTTGTACCATGCCTTTTTATAATTAACTTAATATCTTTTTAATTTGATGGTCTATTTGCAGTGGTGGAGCTAGGAGATTTGCTTAGTAGAGTCAATATATAAGTATCATTCGTAATGTTAAAAAAAAAAAAAAATCTAATATATAGATATATATAAATAATAATTATAGTTTATGAAAATCAATTGTAATTTATAAAAGCCAAAAAGTTTCATTGAGCCAACGACCATTTGGTCTATTGGCACCGGATCCCTTGCGTAGGGTGTTCGTTTCGGGGAGGACTCGAGATCGAATCCCCAAGCCCACGCAAGATGAGGGCACGGGTGTGTTGAGGGCAGTGGCACTCCACGCACGTGCACGTCCCTGGCTGACGCTTGTCGTCTTGTGTCAAAAAAAAAAAAAAAAAATAGTTTCATTGAAGAATTATATACTTAAATTTTTTTTTATCTCAAACAGTTGAAAGCCTAAATTGATTTTAGAGCTTAAATAAATCCTTTAATGTAGTTTGAAAAGTGAGGAGAAAAAATAAATCTTAGTTTTTAATTTTTAAATAAAAATAGAGTGAAATGTCATGGTGGTTTTCATCATCTATTTGAACAAAAAATTACAAAAATATTTAAAAAATATTAAAAGTGAAAAAAAACATGATTGTAGTTCTATATATTTTATAAAATTGTCAAAGTAACTAAAAACACAAACCAAAAAATATCGGTTCTTTAAAACTTTTAATTTTGTAAATGACTCAATTTTTTAATATTGCATATTGACACAAGTGTCTAAATTAATGAAGTCAATTTAATAATATTTTAAAACATACACACATAATGTAATTATTATTAATATTTTTTAAAATTTATTTGGGCCCATCTGACCCATAGTTGTCCATTATAGATTCGTCAGTCAACTGGCATGAAGCTCGTTGAATTTAAAATATCATTTTATTATATTTAATTTTAAAATGTTTGTTCACAATGCTTATTAGTTTCTAAACAGCCTGAAGTGTAAATTTTGTAAACATAACTTGCACAGTTTAAAAGATCATGCTTATTCAAATTGATAATTAATTTATATAAATTTATATAATAATAACAACTTAATGAATTTTTTTTATTAATAGGCGACAAGCACCCTACTATAATAATAACAACTTAATGAATTTTTATCCAAGACATTTATTTTTATTATTTTTTAATTTGAAATAAAATTTATTAAAATTCGGTATATATGTTTATGATTTGAGAATTTTCGGAATTGGATAGGTTTAAGTTATTGGATAGGTACCAACGACCTTCGGGTCTATTAGTATTCAGGTCCCTGCGTAGGGGATTCGTCTTGGGTTACGCCCTTTGATTTGACGCTTGTCGTCTTTATAAAAAAAAAAAAAAGTTATTAGACAGGTTTAAAAAAAAAACCTTTAGATTTGAGAATTTAACATGATTTTTTTAAAAACATTGAGCAAGTTGCCATTCCTATATGTACAAAAGAGTATGGGAATGATCTTGATTCCCTAGTGACAACATGAGTCTAGATCTAGCACCAGTATAGGCCAATGATTTATTTTGGATTTAGATATTAGAAGCATAATAAATAAAATAAAATTTTAGTCAGTTAAAAATTAATTTTGAGTAATTATGGACGCAAGTCAAAACTTAATGGGGTTATTGGTTAAGTTTTATTTTCTCTATGTTTAAAAAAAATCATATTATCATGTTAATGTTTATTTTTTACATTTTATCTTTAGGTCCTTGTTTTGAGTACTTATTTTTATGGGTTATATATTCTAACTTTCATATAGGAGGAGAAGTTTACATCAAGGTTTGAAAAATTGAAAGATGCTACAAAGCGTTTGCTTCATGAAAATAAAGACATCATCCATCAATTAAAGCTCATTGACACTCTACGACAGCTTGGAGTTGCATATCACTTTGAGAAAGAGATCAAGGATGCCATTGGAACAATAAATAGTTCGATGAACATAAATTTCATAAAGAATGATTTATTTGCCACCTCACTCTTCTTTAGGCTTGTAAGGGAGTATGGCTACAAGGTTTCACAAGGTAAGCCATGTAATATATCATAATAATTTATATATGGTATTTTACCTTTGCCACTACAACATTATTCTCTTTATTTAATGTTTTTGACATATGCGGATTAATAATTTCGGCATAGCCATGTTTTGAAAAAATATTGTTTCTAAAAGTATAAATTATTAATAAAATTTAAAAAAGATAAACCATTGATGAGGGATTTTAATTGATTTATTATATCATTTCATATGAATTCATGAGTTAAAAAGTGCACCGAAAGAAAAATATTTCTTAGTCATGTGAAATGCAGTTTTAATTCTAATTGAAGAATAAGTTGTCTTACTTAGTATATTAATAATTAAGTATTGTTTCTAAAAATAAAAAACTATTAATAAGTTGTTTTACTTTTCTTATGGATAGGTGTTTTTGATAGTTTCAAAAATGAAAATGGCAACTTCCAATTAAGTCATTGAAACAACGTAGAAGGAATGCTAAGCTTGTACGAGGCCTCTCATCTTGTCATAGAAGGAGAGGATACATTGGAGGAAGCTCGCATTTTCACAATCAAACACCTTAAGACTATCATTAAGGATCAAGACATAGATCCCATACTCAAGGAGCGTGTACAACATGCTTTAGAGATGCCGATGCATTGGAGGATGCCGAGGTTGCACACCCATTGATTCATCAGAATGTATGAGAAGGAAGACAACATGAACATTAATTTGTTAGAGTTTGCCAAGTTAGACTTCAACATGGTCCAAAACATATACAAAAGAGAACTCAAGCAATGTTCACGGTAAGAATACATATCCTAGATAGCTCATATGAATGAGAAATGATTGTAATAAACGTAACTTAAAATTATATAAACTATAGTTACAAGAAGAAAGACCCTAATTAAATGCATAGGGAGTTTAAGAGGTAATACTAAGTCTATTGTAAGATATAATTATATAAAATAATGATTGATTATATATAGAAAACCACTTAGTTTATAGATAATAGGAAATAGTTAATGACCTAGATGCTTTATACGCATTTTTAATTAATGATTAATCTGAAGCCATATATATTTTTTGTAGGTGGTGGGCTAATCTTGGCCTTGTTGATAAAGACTTAAGTTTCTCACGAGACCGATTAGTGGAAAACTACCTTTACGCTATGGGATTTGCATCCGAACCAAAATTCTCCTTTTATCGCATGATACTTACCCAAGTTCATTGTCTAATAACAACCATAGATGACATTTTTGATGTCTATGGCACTCTTGATGAGCTTGAGCTATTTACTGCTGCTGTTGATAGGTGATCATCTAAACTATTATTTGACAGAAAATATCAATTTTTAATGGAAGGCATACTAATCAATATATATATATATATATATATCATTCAGATGGGATGCTAATGACATAGATCACCTACCAAAGTACATGAAAATATGTTTTCTAGGACTCTTCAACTCAACCAATGAAACTGCATATGAGCTGTTGAAAATGAAGAATGTGAACTGCATTCCATATCTGAAGAAATCAGTACTCCTCTCAACTTATCATCAATACAATATTTTTAATGTTTACTTTTCTTAATATTTAATTTAATGTATATCATTATATCAATTATATTTTACATGCTATAACCTAGTTCTTAGTAATTATTATATAAGATGAATGGCCTTTTGTTCTATTATTGCAGTGGGTTGAATTGTGCAAAGCTTACATTGTGGAGGCAAAATGGGCGCACAATGATTATACACCAAAAATAAAAGAGTATTTGGAGAATGCATGGATTTCAATTGGTGCTGCTCCTGCAATTGTTTATTCATTTTTCTGCGCTAGTGAAACTATATCAAATGAAGCTTTAGAAAATTTAGAGAATTATCCAACCATAATGCGTCAATCATTTTTGATTCTTCGCTTATTCAATGATCTTGGAACTTCAACTGTAAGTATGCAAAGTTTTCTTACATGTACATTATATTTGCACATCACATTATTTCTATCATGAAGCTTAGTTGAACTAGTTGTCCTTATAAAAAGGAGGTTTTTTTCCTTCTATTTTCATTTTGACCACTCAAGAGATGTTTTAGCATAGAATTATTTAACGGCTTATTTTGGATTTTTGTAATAGTGAACCTTTAAGGATAAATTAAATAGCATAGTTAATTAATAATATTGCATATTGACAAATAGATATTGTAGAAATTTAAAAATTATCTATGACTCCAAATTTTTGACACATAACTTAATTACAAGAAGATATCTCACCAAATAAGAAGATGTCTCAAGTATTAAACAAAAAAAATTTATTTAAACTAAATCTACAAATTAGTGAACTTAGAAGTTAGAACACTAATGTAATAAGTAAAAGGTCAAAGACAAAATAATTAAAAATTACAACATTAGTTATAGAAACAAGTAATTTTATTGCTCCATTTGTTCTTTAATGGGGTTAGCCATAACAAATTGCTTTTCCCCCCCAGAAGATATGTATTATTATTGTTGCTTTGTGGTTGTTAATTGTGATTATATTCTTTTTTATTTATTATTTTTTTTTTTGCGGTGATATTTTTAAATGATTTAATTTATTATTAGAACTAGGTAACTTACTAAAATCATTTATGACTATAGGAAGAGGCAAAGAGAGGTGATATGAAGAAATTCATCCAATGCTACATGCATGAGAATAGTGTTTCAGAGATGATTGCACGGGAATATATACAAGATCTAATCCGAGAAACATGGAAACAACTTAATACAAGGCATTTTACAATTAATTCTTCATATGAGGGATCCTTCACTAATTTGGCAATTGACATTGCACGCATGAGCCATTATTTTTTTGACTATGGAGATGGCTTTGGTAAACCAAATCATGAGAACAAGGATAGATTTTTTTCTCTCATGGTTGAACCCATTTCCCTTGGTTAATGTAATTACTATCTTGATGCATGAATAGCAAGGCTATTAGACTATCTATTATCCTTATGTATGCAAAAGTATAGATCTTTGGGGTGTATGCTTAGCTTAAAAAAAAAAGTAAAAAAGAAAAGCAACACAAATTCATCTAACGCAATTTTCATATTTTAACTCTTTAGTAGTTCAATTGCTTAAATTCATTTTAGAATCTCATATGGTGGAGTTGTCATCAAGTTTGCTCCATAAAGTTATTTTTAGCCATTTTTCTTTGTAAAAGTTTAATTGAGTAATAATTATAATGAATATTTAGTTTAATGCACATCTGGATGACTAGAGCTTAGCTAACACGAACACTGTTGAATCCATTTGATGCTAGTAGGCAATTGTTTTCCTCTAGCAAATACATTTTTGAGGCACTTTATTGATGTGGCACTACTCGAGGTAATAACTTCGATATGCCATAAGGTATAAGTATGTCAAATACAAAAATATAGGATTTGAAATCACAATATACAAGAGAGACTAAAAAAAATTTATTTGTTAATTTACACATCACAATATACACACATAAGCTATATTAATTTACGTGGTTTGTTAATACTTCCGAATCTACCAAGCTTTGATCATGATCTCGCTTAAGAATTGGTGGGACATGTGTCACTTAAGGTAACACAAACTTATATAAATTTTCACATGCATATTGTTTGCTTGGGGGTAAGCAAACGCTTAAGTGGGGGAATATTTATTAAGTGTCTAAATACATTGATGTACTCTCCGCAAGTGCATAGATCGTTACAAGTAATAGAGTAGTAGCCCCTAGGGCGTAAGGTTGTTGAACCTTAGGGACTGGACTTCTAGTATTAATTAATCCTCTAATGTCTAGAAAATCAAAGGGTTGGTTGAAAGGTTAAAAAGGTAAACAAGAATAACAAGATAAGGGTGGAATCAATAGGTAGACTAGGATCGAGATTTTGATAACAAGAGAGCAATGCCCGGAATGATTCCTATGTGCTCGAGATACTGACTTGAATCTAATGCCTACCACGGTACATTCTAAGATCCTTGTGGTTGCTCAAAGCTTTGTTGCATCTACGGCTCTCAAATATGTCAAGGTTTACAAGTGTAACTACGGGTTTCATACACGTCGAGTTTTATAACTATGCTAGGTAATCGCAACTACGGCAAGTCACATATGTCAAGTTTTACACAAGCATCTATGAAAATCAAGCACGTCAAGTTATGCAAACACATGAAAAACACAAGAATACATTAAAACTCCATTGGCAAAAGAAAACAAGTATTCAAAGTACTAAGAACAACATAGTTCAACATCCCGGGGCACCGTGGAATGGTTAGCCCCTCATGAATTGATACAACTGAGAAGAAGGAAAGAAAGAACTACGGTAAGAATTCATGATCTCCCATTTTACTAATCTCCTCTTAATTGTGCTTCAAAAGTTTCATGGATGAGCTAGCTCCACTTCCCTTGAGCCTCCAACTCGACCTTGATCCCCTTAAGCGGTGCGGTGAAGCTTGATCTTCGTCCTCATCAATGCTTTCCCGGTGGAGAAGAAAATCCATGAACAAAAGATGAGGAGAAACCCTAGAATTTTGAGTTAAAAAGGGTGTTTTCGAGCTGCACAAGGTCTAAGCATGGTTGTGTTTTAATCGTGCATTTTTGTGAAGTTCTGAGTGAATTGGCTAAGTGTCATCCAGAGATATTCACGGGGAGGAAGCATGGTCGTGCTCCACCTGTTCTTTCCATGAGTAGGACCGTGCAAGGAGCATCCTGGGCGTGCTTCCCTTGCTAGCAGATGGTGTTTTGATTCCAGAGAAAATCACGGGGGTAGACAGGAACGTGCCTCGATCGTGCTCATCCTGGAAGCACCCCCTGCTTGATTAGCTACACAAGAAACTTCAGACAGAGTTAATCACGGGGACATAGCATGACAGTGGTCCGCCCATACTTGGCTTGGACACTTAGAAAAATTCTTCATTCTTTGCTCATTTTCTTATCGAATTCACTCCTAATTGCTTTGAGCCCTAATTTCCTGTACTATGAACAAAAACACCCAAAGCAACATCGAATATATACAAAAGGTGCTAAAAGACTAGCAAAAGTATGAATTGGGAGTAAGAAAAATATGAAATGAATTACACTCATCATACATTATAATTCATTGACAAATCATTTACAATTTCATGAATATTTTCTTAATACTGATGTCCTTTTACGCGATTTTTGCATTTATCTTGTTTCGGGGACTATACTCCTACAAAAATCATCGTTGCCATCATTGATATACCATAATGCAAGATTCAAGATTTTCACATTTTAAAATTTTTTCACAAATTTCACGAAAATCACAAAAGACTATTAGGGTTGTGCGGACTGTGCACAACCTGCACAGCTCTCTTGGAACCTGGCCGATGTTGAGGAGCATCCGATCTTGGTTTGGAGTTTGCATAAAATTTGATTCTTCACTTTTTGTCCTTCAAAATGCTTCGAATAATGCTTCTTCTGGTGTAAATGGCCTCTTGATGCCTTAAAACAAGATTAATGCAAAAAGCCTGTAATAGGGCATCGGTATTAAGAAAATATGCATGAAATTGGAAAGTATTTGTCAATGAATTATAATTTATTTAGACACTTATCACATACAATCCAAGAAAAAAGCCTTTTCAATAAAAAAGTTTCAAGTCTGAATGGCAACTAAGAGGCAATTAGCTTTCTATTAGGATTTGGATAAAAAGACTTTGAGAATCTTTAAAAAAAAAGTGTCAACTTCACTTAAATGGAAAGATAATTAACTATTCTTTCACAAAAATAACACAGCTTTATAGTAATCCAAAACATAATATAGTATAGTAGATGATAGATATAGCAAGAGAATAACACAATAGCCGCCACTATTCCTTGTAACATTAATTTGTGCAACAGATCAAATCTAATTTTTTTAATTTTAAATAAAACATTTATTAAAGAGTACCTTGAATTGGGAGTATGTCAAATTATTAGTTTTAGAATAGTAGGCACATATTATAATGTAGTGACTTGAAAGGAAAAATTAATTTGAAGGAATGAATTACTTACAATAAATTAATAATAGCAAGATTCAACAAAATAAATTTTACAACATACAAACGTTGTAGCATCATCCATTTTCCAATCATTTTAATCATTACTAGAGCCGGAAGCTTTATCTTCTAATCCTAAAAAAAATTTAAAATAACAAGATAAGAAGTCACAAAATAATAATATCATAACAATATGTAAGAAACAACAAAAGGATTCACCTAGTGAAAAGCCTTTAGCACACATCCAATAATCCAAACAAACAATGGCTTGAACCATATTTTGTCTGAGTAAACTTCTCATATAATATTCAAAGGTAGTTATATTTGAACAAATAATCTAATGAATAATCAAAATTTTCATAATCAAAATTTACACAACAAATAATTACACAAAAAATTAAACAAATTAAATTAGATGTAAATCGAACAAAAAAAATGATAAATCGAAAGATAAAACATAAATTCGGAAGAGATTGAGCAGAGAAAGAAAACTCACTAACCGACACAACATGCAATGATTTTTTTTAGAGACTTTTGAGAGAGCAATTGCATTTCTTTAGGGTTTTATTTTTTTTTATTTCTATTTTTTACATTAATAACTTAAAAAATAGATAATTATGTATTGATTAGTTCAATTAAAAACATATCTACATATGTAATTTAAAAATAAAAATATTTAAAGATCCATGTTTGTCTTGTCATATTAATTATTATTATTACTCAACATCAATTTTATTTAACATAATAATTTTTTATTTAATTTATTTTAAATGCTTTGGGGTAGAATTTTTTTTTAAAAAGAAAGAGTATCACTTTCCATATATGAATTATATTAATATTTTTGATATATATCATGGGAAAGGGGGTGCTTGAGCACCCCTTTGACTCCCTTTAGTTCCAATGATGCATATGATTGACAAATGAATAAATGTTAGCCTAGTTGGGATGTACTCATATAGTAGTAATGCAGTATTTTTCTTAAGTAAAAATGTAATAATACCAGTCAATTAATAAAACTATTAGTTTTCATTTTTATATTACTTTTTTATTTTTAAATCACTACAAAGTTTAATTAAGAAAAATTAAAGAACAAAACAACAACGGGGTAATCTAAGCCAAATTTAACAGGACAATCTTAGCTCGATCAAAAATTGATCCAATGAACCAAGAATATGAGCTAGGCCATAGGCTTCAAATTTTAACTTTTAGGGCAGCCTAGCCCTGCCCAAAATATTCACGGGCTTGTCGAATTTGGGCTTGGCTAAGCCTTAGCCTAAAAGTTTTTGGGTTAGGCCGGCCCAACTAAACGCAATGCTGAGAGTGACACACAAGAAACATTGATAACCTACTTGTGCTTGCCACCCAGCGACACTAGTTTTGGGCTACAATCTCAAACCCACAACCAGAGACATTTGGCACCAGTGCTTCTAGCATATTTTGAACTAGTTAAAAAACATCTTGCAATTTATGCCTTTCCCAATGGGGCTACTGTCATTAGACCAAAAACCCTTTGGTCTATTTCTATATATGTATTGTTTTTCTAATAAATTATCTTTCATTTCTTACACTAATCACTATCTCTCATTCTACACGTTGTACTTTCTCAATTTATTTATTTATTATTATTTTTTAAATGGGGCAACTATACATTGACTCTAATTTATATATATATATATATATGGTATGTTTGATATGCGAAAAAATGAGGGACAACATAGTGTAACTTTTCTTCTACTTTATTTGATTTACAAATATGATAGGAGTACAACACAAGAAGATGTTTGAGTACAACACAAGTAGCTGATAATTTTGTCCTACTAAAACCATGGAACAACTTTTTAACTAAGGGGCATCACAACTTAAGACAATTTTATCCCAAATTTAAATAAAAATTACAACAAATTACAACCATACCACACCTCTTCCCCCACCACAACCACACCTCTTTCTTTTTCTCCTCAACTACAGGCTCCTTCTCTTAAAATCCCTCTCCTCTTCCTCTCTTCCCCTTTTCCTTCTTACCTTCTTGTCTCCCTAATATTTCTATGGTTTCTCAACTATCTTCAAGATTGATACCAGTTAAGGGCTTTTGCCAGTGAGAGAGGTATGCATTGTTGAGATTAAAAGCCTTTAAATTTGACATCATAATAATGATGGCAAGGTGGTTTAACCCTGATAGTTGGGTTTAACCCCTATTTATTGTAAGCTCTTGTTATTGTAGGTTCCTAGAATCCTAGTTTTTATTTTACATTACCGCTAATTATACATTATTTCCGTTTAGTATAATTTATTCCTCTTTATTATTATTATTATTATTATTATTATTATTATTATTATTATTATTATTTCTCTCTTATTTGCCTGACCTACAAAACAAGCAAACTACTATATTGTTTTAACTTGATATGTTAAAACAATTCTTGATATATTTTTTGGTAAGTAATTGTTAATTAATGTGTTTTAAAAATTACAAATATAATTATGTACCAATAATATAACTAATTATAAAAAAAATTCTAAGTGATCACTTATTAAAGTGAGAGAAAACTTCTATATATATATATTGCTTTGTGAAATTTTTTATTCTAAAACAACATAGGACAATATAATGTTGCTATAGTAGTTTTAAAGTTATTTTGTCTAGTACGCATGCAAAACAAATGACAACAACACAAGAAGTTTTGTGCTATTCGTCAAATAATAAAAAAAGAATAGTATAAACAGTTATGTTGTCCCATAGCCACTTATACAGCGTTGCACTCTTGTGTTGTTCTTGTTTGCATGTCAAATGGACCCATAAAATCTTTCATTAGTTTTCCCAAATAGATGATGAACACAGAATTTTCAATGTTCGATAATTATTATTTAAATTAGTAAATATGTATAAGAAAATAAGATATAAGAATTTGGTAGTTGACTTGAATTAAGAATAAACCATGTTGAAAAATGATATTTTTGGTAAACTGATAAACAAAAGTAGTTAAAAAAAGTATAGAAAGTTATTGCAATGGTCTATTTTGTAGAGTTTATAGAAAATAAATGCGAAATTTGTTTTCTTTTTAAATGCTCACTGTTATTCAATCGCTATTATATTGACAAGAACTTGTAAATGGTAAATTTGTTGACTGATTTATCATCATATGAAATGTATTTTTTAACATTGATGTAATTTCTTTACGTGTATTCATTTCTCTCATATTTATGTAAACTCAACTCCCAATCCATCTTTATAAGGCTTTAAATAGAGGCAACATTTGAATATAAATATATACCAATGAAGAAAGGAAATAAGAGATCTTGTTACCATCTCTCTCTATCTTTCATAATTCTTGTTTGAGTTATATTTTATAGCATAAATAATTTTTTTCACAATTTCCAACTTTGAGATTTTTGTCTTTTTGAAAAGTAAAATGGCATTAGCTTGATCAACAAAAATTATTGAGGAGAAATATAAGATCAATGTCAACATTGTGCTTTCAAACCCTTAAACAAACTTTGCAACTAAAAATGAATAAAATAAAATAATGAAGAGTGTTTGTTGAGTTTGACTGTACAACCAATCATTCAAAGGATCAATCAATTTTGTAAGTTTTTTTAACTCTTGAATTTTCTTTAAACTACACTACCCACTTTTATTTTCCAAATATAAGTTCTATCTCATGTAGATAATCTGAGTCCCATTTGCAATGTTGTGCATATTGCTTGAAGAAAATTTGAAAAAAGAATTTAGAGAAAAAATTGCGAGAGATGGAAAAGTTAAAAGAATTCTTTCAAAACAAAGAAAAAAAGAAAGAAGAAAATTTTGAATTATTCCTATATAAAATCAATGAGGTAAAAAAAAGAATTTTAAAAATAATAATGGAAAAGAAATATGAGCAACAAGTAGTAGAACAAAAAATCATGAGAGATCTATTACAAGTAGGAATAATTCTTGAAGGCGTCACATTGGGAGGCATCGCATTCTTTGCACCAAAACACAAAGATATTGGATGTCTTTATGAAGAACGCTTTGTTATTCTTGAAGGATTATTTAATTATCTAAATGGAAGAATCAAGACATCTAGGGGTCCAGTTTGATTTATACGAATTATTAGAAAAATGCCCATGTAGCAAGGATCATTATCACTAATGAAAAGCAGCTCAAGTTTCTTAGCAAGCATTGGTAACTAGTTCACATCATCAAATCTCAAAACACTATGATATAGAAGAAAGCTTTATCAATCTAGAGTTTTGATCTATCCCACCAACTTTGACAAGTGTCTAGATAGTGCAACATCATGTTAAGATTACCATGCTCAGACGATATGAGTCTTATTAGCTTTTAATGGATAATAATGATAATGATGCTGTACTTACACCCAAAAATATTGAGAAGCAGTTACAACTATGGAGAGCACACATATTAGCACACATAATTGGAAACACACGTGATTTCTTACCCTGGAAGTCGACTCATTATGGAAAACAAGACCATGAAAGCATATGTGGAGCAAGAATTCTTACTCCTTTAATCTGATCATCACTATGCCCACCACCACAACACACTTGAAAAAAAGCAAACACCTGGACATGCCACTATTCTTTTGAAGATCGTGACCATGCAAGCATCCTTGCTACTAACTTGATACTTGAATCTAAGCAAGAGGACTCCCTTACCGTACATAACATCATCAACTTAATAGAAGACTGATAATTTCTTTGACCATAGTTTGGTCTTGTTTGTGTGGGTGATGGGTTTGTAAAAAGTAATTGTAGATGCAAAAAGTAGTCAAAACCTACTTTAGGATGATGTGGCATGCCTTGTCACATCAATGATGATGTAAGATACTTTGTAAAAGTAGATGTAAAACCTAATGAAAATCCACTTTAGGATGATGTGGCATGTTTTGTCACACTATGTGGTTTCATAAAATTAGGAGCATTGATGATTTTCTAATAGTATTATCTCCTTCTATATAAAGAAAAGTTTGCAACCATTTGAGATCCAAATGAAAGCCTGAGCCTTTGAGTAATCTCCTTGATCTCATCTCTACATTCTAACAGGTGGGGAAGGGTGGTGCTCTCTTATAACTACTTGGGTTATGAGAGTTATCAGAGTAGAACATGGGAAGCTAAGAAAAATATTAGAATGGAGAGAAGAGAGGATTACACAAGGAGATTACTCAAAGTCTCATGCTTTCATTTCTATCTCAAATGGTTACAAACTTCTTCTTATATACAAGGGATAATATTATTAGAAAACCATAGGTGCCCATGGTTTTATGAAACCACTTGATGTTACAAGATCATGCCCCATCATCCTAAAATAGGTTTTGGTTAGTTTTTACATATAGACTTACTTTTTACAAACCCATCATACACAAAAAAAATACCAAAAAGGAGCAACAATTTAAAATTTTAGAAGAAATTAGAATATAGTTAATAGAAAGAAATTCATTAGCAACTAGGATGCTAAATAAAAACTATAAAAGAATATTAGGAATATGGAACAAACTAGATTATATTAAAACTAGATTAGAAAATCATATCATTAGATAAGTAACACTTAAGACACTGGAAATTATTGATAAAGAGCTTAGCCAATTAATAGTAATGGTAGAAAAAAATTAACAAAATACAACTAGAATTAACAAACATTTTAAGAAAATAATCGGAGGATTAAATACACATGTTAGGTTTGACTTTAGATAAAGCAATAGAAATCATAAATTAAAACTTTATTAAAATAGCAAATGAATATTTTGGAAAACAGTCTATCCAAAACTTGCCTAGAAATTAAAAAAAATAAACTTGTTCTCTAATATAGTTATTTTCCCAAAATCATCTTTAACTTTTGCTTTATATAAAACACTTTCTATGTATTTTGAAGGGATTAAATTTGGAGATATGTAACATTTACTCGCTCCTGTGTATATAATACCTTTTACACTAACTTTATATCCGTCATTAAATTCAAGAATACAGTCTAGATTAAAGAGATTATTATTTCTATAAGTATGTTGGGATAATGCTATCACTTCATAACTTTCTATTTCTTTTGTAATTATAACTCCTTTTTCTTTATTTTCATAGAAATTTAATTTTTTTCTTTTAACACTATGTTTCTCTTTTGTCATATCCTTCATATATCTTATTTTAAAAATCAAATATGCACTATTTATATAATTGTTCTCCTTGTTTAAGATTTTTTTTATCTTTGATTCTTTTAGCCTGCTTATCAGGTGTAGTAACTGTTTCCAATGTTCTAACATGTCCAACTCTATTAAATGAGTTAAATATTCTAATATTATCCACATATTTAACAAATTTCAAAGTCATTTTTGCATTCATAAAAAGTTCTTATGCTTTAAATTCCTTTAAATAATTTTCTCTAGTTTCATATCCGCACCCATTAATCATTCTATTTAGTAAACTGATATGATAATATTTTATAGTTGTTTCACACTTAAATCCTTAAAATCTATTCATATTAATTTATATGATATTAAAATTATTAAAAAAATATAAAAAAATGCCTAGCTGTTACACTTATCACCAAGTGCTAAATTATGATACCATTTTAACTTCAACTCTCAAGAATAAGCCCCTATTATAAACAACTTATTAAATAAAAATTTCATTGCTTTAGGAAGTATGAACTAGGGAAGAATTCATTCTTTATTCTCTTGTGAACCTATTTATTTCAACTAAGGTAGTGTTTGGTTAGATGTAACTAAAAAATGCAGTGGATTTCTTATTACAATGTATTTGTAAATCCTGTATTTGAGAATGTAGTGAGCGTCAAATCTAGCATTTGGTTAGAGGTTTTTGAAATGCTGGATTATAAAATTTTGTGTTTTGTTGGAAGGATTTATAAATTTAGATTTGGTATATACTCAAAGGTTTTATTAATTAAAAAATACACTATTATATTTTATTAATTATTAAATAAACAATATATTTAGTTACTTTAATATATTATTATTATTATTATTATTATTATTTTGCATTAATTCATTTTATATGTTTAATATTTATATTAAATATAGTATACACTATTAATTATTCTTCAATATCAACAAAATTTAAAATAAAGATTTTGAAATTTAGTACAAAATAAAACATTTTTTTTTATAAAATGTTTTATAATTTTAAAATTAAAATCTATAATTAATTTAAATCTTACTATAAATAATAAAATAATTTTTAGTAATATCAAAATGACATAAAAATAGAATTTCACATGTGAGGCATGCCTCATGATAAGCATTTTAACTCCCACATTTTGGAATATACTCAAATTGGCCGTCTTCCAAAATTCACTCAAAAGTGGTTCAACTGGATTTGCAATTTCATCAACTTTTTTAAATCCCACAAAACAAATAGAAGATTTTGAGAGAATCTTGTAATTCCAAATACATAGAGTTTTAAATCCTCTCAAATGAACAAAACCTAAGAGGCATTCATTTGCTTTGAAGTGGTGGAGAAGTAGCTAAAATTTATTTACTACTTTAAAAATTTGTTTGCTTAGAAGCAAGAGAAATGATATTTCCTCAGCTAACATTTCCTTTGGTTATGAACTAAACATAGTTTAGGATTTTCATTGAAGTGGAGGAACTGAGCAACATATAAAACTCACTTTCTCCCCTTCCAAAGCTATACCAAACTCCTTAGCATCTCAATTTGCTCCTCTTTTTAATAAATGGCTCCATTTTTATTTTTATTTCTATTTATTTTTATTTTATTTTTATTTTTATCATCCTCTACTTTTGCCATTTGATTGCTAGTTTTTCACACCTACTGTTGTGATTCTGATTCCATCTTTTGGCAATGCTTGCCAAGAAAGAAATGCATATTCTAATCTCATCCTTTCTTTTTTTTCTTTGCAAGATCTTTCCAACAACTCTATCTCTCAATCTTATCATATTTTACCCTAGACCTGATCCTAGTTAGGATTTAATGCTTTATGACCTTCAAGATTAGAGTATGAATTTTTTATTCTTTTTGTAGTTCATTTTGTTTTCTGTCTTTTTTGTTCTTACATTTGAATTGATCATTGAAAAGTGCTCGTGTATAAGTAATACGAAATATTCTTTTTGACAGGGGCCCGAAAGTATACGGGTTGTCGTAGTAATAAAATACCCCGGTGAGAGGATAGTCGAATCCACAGGGAGTAGGGATGGTAGACACAAGAACTTGCTATTTAGCTAATGTTTGTGTGCAAGAATATTTAAAAGAAGTAAGAAAATGAAAGAGAAGTATGGAAGACAGGAGAATGCAAGTATAGAGTAAAGAGAGAAACAATCAAGTGCAAAGTAGGGTACCCCGACAAGCTCCCCCTAGGACTAATGTTCTAGTGCAAGACAATGTATTATACTCTCATATTGATGTCTAACGAGTCATGGACATCCTAAAACACATGGTCCCAAACCTAAGGTCAACTGTGACGAATCCCAACATTATGCCCCGGCATTAGGTTTCACTACGACCCTTAACTCTTGTTGACCTGTCAACTAAGCCCCAGGCGAGTCCATCTTCCTAAGACTCACACTACGTGGGATTGCTTTGCGTTCTAGGGATTCCAAGTGATAGACCATGTTCCTAAGTATAGCTCTAACCCTTTGGTCCAGGTGAAAGAACCCTAGTCTCAATTAAGCCCCAGCACTAGGATTCACTACGATCCTTCACTCTGTCGCTTCCGCAACTAAGCCCCCGGGGAGTTCATCTCCTAGCACTTCGCTCTACTTCGATCGTTAAGACCTCTTGGAACACGGAGGTAGGAAAATCACTCCGGAAGGGAAAAGGGATGTTTCGCTACCTCACGACTCACCCTCTTAACCCTCTCCAATCTCAAGTAGTCTAACCCTATAGGAGTTGTCACACCTCCAAAAGATAACACTTTGTGTTACTATAACATGAGCACTTATAACTTTTCTTAGATTGAGCATTACTTTTCTTAGGTTTCATCATTAATTCGTGTGTATTTGTGTTCTTAGGTTTCTTACATTGAAAAAGTCCCGAATTCATCATTCTTCATCGAGGCTGTTGAATTGGGCACACAATCAACGGTAGATCATGTCGATTGCTTCAATCCCCTTCCTTGGTGGAGTTCTCCTATACTACACGAGTTAGACTTATTGTGAATGCGACTGCCTTTGTGCCCCTCCAAAGGAGGTTGGCACACACCCACAAGTCTAGACTCCTTGTTCCTTGCTTGGTCCGAGAATTCCCCAACAACGATGAACACGATCTAACTTTTCTTTTTTCCTCCAAACGAGCTCCGTAACCATACAATGCACAAAAGCACACAAATGCACACAATTTAATGATAAAATTTGATAAAAGTAATGCTCAATGTAAGACAATAACACTTCGCATTATTATAACATGAGCACTAATCAAACTCCCCCACAATTAAGCTTTTGCTTGTCCTCAAGCAAAAATAAAACATTAAAGTACTTGGGAAGAACAATTGAAAGTGCTCGGCCTTAGGTTCACCAAAAGTATGCAAAGGAAGCATTCTACAAGTAAGGGGAAATTAAAACATTGCATAAAGATATTATTGCTCTAGCTAAAAACTTGAATAAAAAGAGACAACAACTCAAAAATGTGTAAGTGTGTGTGAACTCACTCAAGATAACCCAAAATGTACTCCTCAAACTCTTGTTAAAAGGACTTATTTATATACAAAAGGAAAGGAGGTAGTAGCTTCACAGAACCTCTAAGGTAGCCCTTTCCTAAGTGGCCTCCAAAGGTGGCTTTCACACTTTCGAGGAGGTAGCTCTTTCTACCGGGGTAGTAACTTTCACACATCCCATGAGATAGCTCTTTCTCTCATTAGGGCATAACTTGTATCCGACTTATGAGAGTAGCTACATACTTCATAGGAGGTAGCTATTTCCACCCCAAATGCACAAATAAAACTAACAAATATTCACAAGCTCACAAGTTTTTTTTTATTATATTTTTCTCAAAAAAAAAAGTAATAACTACTAAAACAATGATAAACTAGTCCTTAAACATCAAGCTTGAGTTTCCAAAAGATTCCAAAAGTGAGTAGTGCAATATGAGATAATTGAGCAAAAATTCCCTAAAATTCAAGTAAAAACTTGAGCCTGATGAGATACAATGTTAAAAATTCTCCTAGACTCTAAGAATACTAACGTTGCAACTAAGGTGAACTGCCACGGGCTACATGAGCATAAGCAATTGAACGCACAAGCAAGTAAAAGTGTGTGCAATGTGAACTCTCCCCCCACACTTAAGATGTACATTGTCCCCAATGTACCCCCCCTCCCCCCCCCCCCCCCCCCCCCCACACACACACACACACACATACTTAAGATGTACATTGTCCCCAATGTACGCATGCAAGCATAAAGAAAAGTATAACAATTAAAACAATTAATGTGGGAGTGGGTAATTAAAACATAATTCCCCTGAACTCCAAGTGTTGCATTTGATGGAGCTAGGTTCATTGAGAGTTGAGTCTCAATGGGTGAACCGCCACTGGCTACATGAACATAAACAATTGAACGCACAAGTATAATGTGTGTACATTGTGAACTCCCCCACCCCCCCATAGTTAAGATGTACATTGTCCCCAATGTACACATGCAAGCACAATAAAAAGTATAAAAATTAATGCAAAATATGTGGAGGTGGGAATAAAAACAATACTCCGTTGAACTCCAAGTGTTGCGTTTGATAGAGCTATGCTCATTGAGAGTTGAGTCTCAATCGGTTGTGGAGCACACACAGTCCCATGATCGTGCCTATGACTATCCCTTAAATTCCAAAATCCAAGATCATCTACACACATACACAAGGGGTTCAGTGTAGCTCAAGAAAAATCAAAATAAAACTCTAGTATATAGAGATAAAGCAATGAAATACAACTCGAGGAAAATAAAATCAACAAAGAATAAACTCAGAAGGAGAATCCTTTCTGAGTACTACAAGTCAAAAAATAAGAAATAAAAGTAGAAAATGAAACAAAAATAAAGTAAACTACGACGCCTCGGCGTCGGTGTCCTGTACTAGAGCCTCTGGTGCTGTTGTAGGCTACTGGACCTATGGTGTGGGAGAATGTGGTGGAGTCGAGCCTCGAGGCTGGACCACAAAAGGTGAGGTCATGGCCCGCTTAAGTAACTACTGGACCATGTCTAACCGAGCCATGACCTTAGTGTGCTGCGCAGCCTAGGTGGACCTGACCTCTGCCACCTCACTCTATAACACCCCCACAATACTCTCGAGGCGCTCAAGTCTGTCTTAGCCTCGAGAAAGAGAGAAAATACGCACTAGAGGTGGCTCCGGTGCTCTGGGAGGTGCCTGTGTATCTACCTGTGCTGGAGGTGTCTCTAATACTGGCTATGAGCCCTCTGCTTGCTCCCCCTTTGCCTCGGCCTGGTTGGATTGGGGTATGATCATGGAATAGACTCTAGGTCCCCCTCTACGCACTATACCCATTAGCCTCGTTGTATCAATGCTAAGCGGAGCCGGTACAGAAATCTTCTCGACCCCCCGCACTTCGTCTCGGAGACCCATCCCGATGAGGAGTCTCGTAATGTAGGGGCCCGAAAAGATCACTCCGCCCCTAGGGTATTGGCCTTGGTGGTGCAAATACTCTACTACGATGTGCCTAGGTGGAGTGGTACGCCCTGAAACATGGAGTATAAATAGAGTAGCTCCTGACGGCTCAATACTCTAGTGCTGTCTCCTTGGTCACTCACTGACCTGCTCAGTATAGCGTGAATGTATCTGTAGGCTGGGCGGGTCAGGCACGTAGCCTTCGAAACCCCCGGCTTGTACTGTCCCTCTCTGTACAGTGTCCTCTGTCTCTGCATAAGCCTCGTCATACAGACCCAACCGGGTCGAAAACTGAGTCATGTTGAAGCTGAAATGCTGTCCCAATACTCTAAACTAAATAGCATCGAGAGGAGAGAAGTCCCTGTATGATCTGTCAAACTCGAACGAGGCCAGAAACTCGAGTGTCACTGCCCGAATAGCCGGCTCTCTGATCATCAGTAATCTCTGCCAACTACCTACTGAAAGTAGTTCCTCGACCTCGTCCGCGACACCATTCTATCTCTGTACCTATCTAACTACGCTCAGGTCCGGGTATCATGACTGACCGAATCGTAGCGTCGATATCCGCTCAAATAGAAACCTGATGCTCAGGAATACTGAACTCTATCTGCTCCGGTGGGGGTGATAGCTCTCGAAGGCGCTTACCAGCTGATTTCTTAGACCTGGAAGCCATACCTGCAAGATTGAAAAGAAAAATGATCAATTTCACTTTAAAAACACAATCTGCAGAAATCCACACGGCCGTGTAGAAATTCCATATACCTGTGTGGATCTTCGAGACGCGACAGCCGCACGGCCTTGAAGGCTAAAAATTCATACAAACTAATTCAAATGCTTTAAAACTTTCTACAATCATTCGCAAAGTGAGCGCGCATGCAAATCGAGTGAAAGATTGCGAAATAAACCAAAATAATCAAGATTGACGAAAGAAAAAGAGGGTGAAATGCTTACCGATGGTGTGAATGGTGGAAACCTTGAAATAGGCTGGAAAATACACTCTAACACCACTAAAATGCTAAGAGAAAGTTGGGAGAGTGAGAGAGTGGTTGAGAGAGTATTTGAGAGTGAAAAGATCAAGAGGCACGAGTGAAATCAAGAGAAAAATCGCGGCTTTTGAAGTTCTGCACATCCACACGGCCATGTGCCTCTACTGTTAAGGTTCACAGGGGCAGACACATGCCCTTGTGTGCACTTTGGTTGATCTCTGAACATCCCCACACAGCTATGTGAGAATCCTACACGGCCGTGTGCCTTCACAGGGGAGCTACATAGGGGCAGTCACACGCACCTATATGCTCTCGGGAAAACGCCTAAGGCTTCTGCAAACTTTCACACGGCTGTATGGAAATTCCACACGACCGTGTGCCGGACCTGGCCAAGAACACAAGGCCGGCCACAGGGGCACCCACACGCCCTTGTGGCCTTTCTGGATTAACTCGAGAAAACGCTAAGTATTCCACACGGCCGTGTGAAAATCCACACGGCCGTGTGCCATTCACAATCTCTCTCATAAGAGCAGCCACACACCCCTGTGTTTTCTCGGGAAGGAAGGGAAGTTTTTGCAGAATTTCACACGGCCATATGAAAATTCCACACGCCCGTGTGCATTAACACATGGGCACTCAATGGGGCGCTCACATGGCCCCTGTGACGCTCGGGGATGAAAGTTTAAGTTCTGCAGCATTTCACACGGCCGTGTGCTTTCACAGGGTCGCTCATAGGGACAGCTACATGGCCCCTGTGACGCTTGGGATGAGCTCTGAGATGGTTCACATGGCCCTGTGGAAATTCCACACGGCCGTGTGTTTTCTCTGGATGACTTATAAAAATCACAGACTATGCAGAAAATTTCAGAAATACATTCATAATACTTAAAGCTTATATAGACGATGAAAACACGACCAGAGATCCATGAAAACACACTCAAACAACCCAAAACTTTGTTAATCAACATTTAGGCACAAGAAATATCAACGATCCACAAGAAAATCACAGCACATGTATGTAAAAATCAAGACACCAACACTAAAACCTTTATTCATGCTAAAACTAAACTAAACCTTAGAAAAACAGTAAAAGCTTGGGTTGCCTCCCAAGAAGCGCTTGTTTAACGTCACTTAGCTTAACGTACCTGGCCTTACCTCATGGGGGTTCATGAATAAACATTTCCCTCTTCCCTACAACCTCAAAGCATGCAGAACATAATTTTTGTAGAGTAGAGGGGGAGTTGTAGAATTTGTTACCACACAAGGGTGAAACACCCTTACTCCTTGAATGCTCATCCCCAATTGTGTTGGGGCTCTTTTTGTGGCGTCTTCTCGATCTCTTCATCTTCTGGATCACCCTCTTCATGACTACTGGGGCCGGCTTTACTTCCTCAATGAGACCAAGTGCTAGTATATCTTCAATCTCTACGTCTTGGTCTGGCCACCCTTCATACAGGTTCGGATTCATTATTTCCTGCACATATTCATCTATTAGTTCATCGGTAGCATTCAGATAATAAAGAGTATCATCAAAGTCTATACAATGTCGCATGGCTTCGGCGAGGCGATAGGTGAGCTTGTCGTCTCCAACCCTCAAAGTGAGCTCTCTACTGTCCATGTCTATGAGTGCCTTGGAAGTGTGCAAGAATGGCCTCCCAAGAATCAGTGGTACATAAACATCCTCATCCACATCGAGCACTACAAATTCCACAGGAAAGATGTATTTATCCACCTTGATGAGCACATCTTCGATAATGCCCCTCGGATGCCTAACTGAACAATCGGCTAGCTGAAACGTCATCCGAGTGGGCCTAGGCTCTCCCAAGCCTAGCTTCTGAAAGAAGGTGTAGGGCATGACATTAATCCCGAATCAACTAGTGCCATTTCCTTACCCAAATCACCAATGTTGCATGGGATGATGAAGCTCCCAGGGTCTTTTCTCTTGCTCGGCATATTCTTTAGCAACACCGCCAAGCAAGTGGCATCTAAGATCACAGATGCACTCTTTTATAATTTCCTCTTATTGGTCAAGAGGTCCTTCAAGAACTTCGCGTACTTAGGCATTTGTGACAATGCCTCCACGAAAGGAATGTTGATGTACAACTGCTTAAACAACCCAAGAATTTCTTATACTGCTCATCTTGTTGATCATTCTTCAAGCGGGAAGGATATGGAATTCTCAGTTTGTAAGGTGGGGGTGCCATCTCCTTCTCTTTTGATGCTTCCTCCACTTTCACCACTTGAGGTGCTTCATCATTCTTTTTCTCAAGAGGGAGACTACGCTCGACCTCTTGGCCACTTCTCTAGGGAATTGTCTTCAATTGTTTCCTTGGATTTGTCTCCGTGTTGCTTGAAAAACTTCCTTGAGGCCTCTCGGATAGAGATTTCGCAATTTGGCCATCTTGGATCTCCAAGTTGTGTAACGATGCAGTGTCGTTGCGAAGTGTAGACTCTACCGACTGAAATCTCGCATCTGATGATTGGACAAACCTTGTGAGGGATTTCTCTAAGTCGGTCATCTTGGTTACTAGCCCTTTCACCCCATTTTCCAAATTCGGCGCTTGTTGTTGTTGAAAGCCCGGTGGTGCATTACTCTTTTGCTGCCCTTGGTTGCTCCCTGACAAATTAGGGTGATTCCTCCACCTCGGATTGTAGGTACCACTGTAAGGATTCCCTTGACCTCTGAATGCATTTCCTACAAAATCCTCTTATTCAACTGAAGAAGAAGTACTACCACTAATGGCTATCGGACAAAAGCCATCTCTTCTATAAGTTGTCGGGCTTCACCGGGAGTCTTGCTTCCTAAGGTACCTCCTGCCGCAGCATCTAGCAACTGTTTGGTGCTTGGATTCAACCCGTTGTAGAAAGTATGAATGATCATCCAATCGGGAAATCTGTGTTGTGGGCACTTCCGTAGGAGCTCCTTGAACCTATCCCATGTCTCAAATAGAGACTCCAATTCCGTTTGAATGAAGGAAAAGATCTCATTCCTAAGCTTTGCTGATTTTTTGGGAGAGAAGTATCAGCCCAAGAATGCTTCTACCATCTCCTCCCATGTGTTGATCGATGCTCTAGGTAATGAGTGCAACCATTGCTTTATTCTTCCCTTCAAGAAAAATGGGAAAGCTCTCAATCTCGATATCACTGTTGGGATCTTCATCGGCTAACCCATTAAACTGTGCGGTCTGCTGCAACATTTGGATGAAGCACGGCTTTAGTTCTAAATTCTGAGCCGTGATTGGGGGCCTCGCAATGCTTAATTAGGTCCCCAAGACTCCGGGTCTAACAAAATCGGATAAGGTCCACTGCTGTTCATGTTGTTCTGCCATTGTTTCTGACCCTTCTGTTTCTATTTTAGCTTGATTGGACTGTTCTTGTACAAGGTCTTTCCCTTTTTGATGTGTTCTTCTTCCAATATCCGGGTCTCCTTCAATAAGAATCGAAGGGTTCCCATGGGTCATAGCCTAGAGCTGAAACCAAAGAAAAGAAAACAAATAAGAAAGATGATAGATAAAGAAAGTGTGAAATAGAATGCGAAGTGAATAGCTAAAATAGCAAAAAAGCAAATGTCTAAAATACTCCTACTAACCAGCAACTGCGCCAAAAACTTGACACACCCCTTGCGTGTGTGTACCACAAGTGCACGGGTTGTCGAAGTAATAATAGTACTCCGGTGAGAGGGTAGTCGAATCCACAGGGAGAAGAGATAATAGACACAAGAGATTGTTATTTAGTTAGTATGAACTACGGAAAGTGAGAGCAAGAATCAGTGTGTATGTGTGAAAGAGTAATCGAAAGCAATAAGAAAGTAAAGAGAAATATGGAAGATAAGAGAGTGCAAGCAAGAGTAAAAGAGAGGGAGACAATCAAGAGTGAAATAGGGTACCCGAACAAGCTACCCCTAGGATTAATGTTCTAGTGCAAGACAATGTATTATACTCTCCTATTGATGCTTAATGAGTCATGGATATCCTAAGGCACACTGTCCTAAACCTAAGGTCAACAGTGACTAATCCCAACATTATGTCTCGACATTAGGTTTCACTACAACCCTTAACTCTCGTTGACCTGTCAACTAAGTCCCAGGGGAGTCCATCTTCCTAAGCCTCACACTACATGGGATTGCTTTACGTTCTAGGGATTCCAAGTGATTAGCCTTGTTCCTAAGTGTAGTTCTAACCCTTTGGTCCAAGTGAAAGAACCCTAGTCTCAATTAAGCCCCAGCGCTAGGATTCACTACAATCCTTCACTCTGTTGCTCACGCAACTAAGCCTCAGGGTAGTTCATCTCCTAGTACTTCGCTCTACTTTGACCGCTAAGAACTCTTGGAATGCGGAGGTAGGGAAGAATCACACCGGCGGGGGAAGGGGATGTTTCACTACCTCACGACTCACTCTCTCAACCCTCTCTAATCTTGAGTAGTATAATCCTATAGGAGTTGTCACACCTCCAAAGGACGACCTAGATGACTCTCAACACTAGTGTCACCTCTAAGGGAAAATCAACACAAGAATAAATCAAGATTGGAACTCCATTAAATTCATCAATAAAGAAAGCATAATAACATGTCATAGAAAGATAATAATCCTAGGGTTTACAAGTCCAAATACCTACAAGGGGTTTAGCTCCTCTTGGAGCTATACAAATCCATCAAAGTATATGAATAAACACATTTCAAAAACATAGATGAAAACTGGCTTGTATAGCGTGGCCGTGGTCTTGCGCGTTCGTCGAGCTTCAATGTCTATGCCGATTCGCGCTCTAATCCTCCACAAAGTCCTCTCCAAATCCTAGCCAAGACCCTCCAGAAGATAGGCGAAAAGATCCAGAAAAAGTCCCAAAAGGGCCTTTATATAGTGTTGAGTCGTGGCTTCAAATCAGCTGAAATCTGGATTTCACATGGCCGTGTGGAATTTCCACACACCCGTGTGAAGTTTCTGTTGTGCCGATTTTCGGTGAACAATGAACAGTAACTTGCTACAGTGTTTTTACTATAGTAACTTACTACAATGCTGCTACAGTACTCTCACCGAAATGCTCTCGAATTCATCGTTCTTCTTCGAGGCTGTTGAATTGGGCACACAATCAATGGTAGATCATGTCGATTACTTCAATCCTCTTCCTTGGTGAAGTTCTCCTATGCTACACGAGTTAGACTTATTGCTAATATGACTGCCTTTATGCCCCTCCAAAGGAGGTTGGCACACACCGACAAGTCTAGACTCGTGCCTTTTTCCTTGCTTGGTCCGAGAATTCCCTAACAACGATGAACACGATCTAACTTTGCGCTTTTTCTCCAAACTAGCTCCACAACCCTACAATGCACAAAAGCACACAAAAGCACACAATTTAATGATAAAATCTGATAAAAGTAATCCTCAGTGTAAGACAATAACACTTCCCATTATTATAACACGAGCACTTATTAGACTTATTAATGTCAATGATACTATAGATTCTTAAATCTTAGGTTTATATTTGAAATTTATTTATGTTTAACCATAACCACATCTATGCTTTAATTGTTTGTGATTTGGGATGTAATACCTCATTTGAGGATTTTGCCACTCATGTGAGTTGACGTCCTTGATGGGGCAAAAGTATGCCCGATATGGAACCGGCCAAAGGTTTTTTTTTCTTTGCAAATATGACAAGCGTCATAAGGCCGTGCATACAGAGTGAAAATTAAATGTCCATTTTATGCGTCCTTCCCTGGTGATATGGGGTGCGAGTTACAATCTCATACTCATAATTGAGGACCCATTACCACTATTACATCTACTAAGACTACAACCAGAAACATTTTGAATATTTCACACAAATAGCTTTTACAATGGGGCCAATGTTATTAGGCTATGAACTCTTTCGCAGAACAGGCCAAAGTTGGTAAATTTTTTTGGCATATTTTAAGATGTACCATACAATTTTTGTATTTTGTATTTTATATTTTTATTCATTTTAATCTTTATTAATGATGTTGTTTTTTTTATTAGAATAAGTATTTTCATTATTGGCCAATAATGTTTCCAGAGATCAATTCAAATTTATAGTTGTATTTCTTTTGTCAATATTGTAGCCCGATGGTGAGATAATCTGTTTTGATTTGGCTTTTGACTGTTGGAAGAAGGAAGAAAAGGATGGAGCTTACCTTGATCCAAAGGATGGGCAACTTGATGATCCAAGATTCAAGCTAAAAAATCCCTTCTAAATCAGCCTCAAAACCTCATGGGATGGTGGAGGAAGAGAGGAGAAGGAGATAGAAGAGTTTGGGAGAAGAAAGTTCAAGAAAAGAAGCCCAAAACGAGATTTTATAAGCAAATAGGGCCGGTGTGCGGGTCATGTGCTGGCTGCGCAGTGCCCGTACACCCCAGACAGAAGGGTGTCCGGGTGATGTACGACCCCGCACACTAGCCGCACACCCCTATGGCCGGGGTATGCGGCCTTGATAAGTGCTTGTGTTATAGTAACGCGAAGCGTTATTATCTTACAATGAGCATATCTTTTATCAGATTTTATCACTAAATAGTGTGCATTTGTGTATTCTTATGCATTGTAGGTTTGTGAACAAAGTTAGGTCGTGTTCGCCGTTGTTGGGAGGTTTTCGGACCAAGCAAGAAACAAGGCACGAACTTAGACTTGTGAGTGTGTGCCAACGTCCTTTGGAGGGGCACAAAGGCAGTCACATTCACAACAAGTCTAACTCATGTAGCTTAGGAGAACTTCACCAAGAAGGAGACTTGAAGCAATCGGCACGATCTACCATTGATTGTGTGCCTAATTCAATGGCCTCGATGAAGAGCAACGTATTCGGGAGCGTTTCGGTAAGTTACTGTGCATTTTCTGCCGAAGATCAGGTTTCCAGAGAGTTTACACGGGCGTGTTGAATTAACACACGGCCGTGTGAGTTAATTCCTAGCGAGCCAGAGACTTCACACGGGCGTGTGGAAATTCCACACGGCCGTGTGTAGTAATTTTTCCAGGAAGCCAGAAACTTCACACGGGCGTGTGGAAATTCCACACGGCCGTGTGAAGCCCCGATAAGTTGAAATTTAAAGCCGCACTCAGCCTATTTAAAGCCCGATTTTGGAGACTTTTTGGAGCATCTTTTGACCTATCTTTCTCTCGAACTTTTGGAGAGTGCGGCTAGGGTTTCGGAGACGACTTTGTGGAGGATTGGAGTGCGCCATCGGCATCGACATTGACGTTCGACGGCCGCACAAGACCACGGCCACACCATACGCGAGGGGGTTTTCATTGATGTTTTTAGTTTGTGCTTTATTTTACACTTTGATGAACAAGTATAGCTCCATGAGGAGCTAAACCCCTCGTGGTTATTCGGACTTGTAAAACCCTAAGATCATTATGTTTCTATGACATTGTTATTATGCTTTTCCATTATTGATGAATAAATTCGAGTTTCAGTTTTAATTATCTTTTGCTATTGTTCTTCCTTAGCCGTGACACCAGGAGGTGTGACAACTCCTATAGGATTAGACTACTTAAGATTGAAGAGGGTTGAGAGGGAGAGTTGTGAGGTAGCAATGTACCCCTTTCCCTTCCGGTGTGATTTCTCCCTACCTCCGTTTCCTTTAATTAGCGGTCGAGATAGAGTTTTAAGGCTCAATCTAGACTAGGGTTCTTCCACCTGGACGAAAGGGTTAGAACTACATAGAGGAACAGGTTTTATCACTAGGAATCCCTAGAGCTTAAAGCAATCCCACGCAGTGTTAGGGTTAGGAAGATAGACTCCCTTGGGGCTTAGTTGACAGGTCAACGAGAGTCATGTGTCATAGTGAACCCTAATACCAGGACATAATGTTGGGGTTAGTCACGGTTGACCTTAAGTTTTGGGACCGTGAGTTTAAGGATATCCTCGACTCAATTAACATCAATAGGAAAGTATAATAGCATAGTCTTGCAGTAGAAGCATAAGTCCTAGAGGTAGGTTGTCCGGATACCCTATTTCATCCATTGCTAGTTTTCTCTTGTAACTTCTACTTGCTTTTCTCTCGTCTTCCATCTCTCTATTTACTTTCTTATCTTTTATTCTAATTGATTCCATAAATTCATTCATCACTCCGATCATTATTTTTCGTACATCGCACGACTGAATAGCAAATTCTCGTATCTTAAATCCCTATTCCCTGTGGATTCGACTACCCACTCACTAGGGTAATTTTATTACTTCGACAAGCCCGTGCACTTGCGGGATACACGCAAGGGGTCGTGTCAAGTTTTTGGCACCGTTGCCGGGGAATAGGCGTATTTTTGATACTTGTTTTTGCTACTTTAGTTATTCACTTTGTTGTCTATTTCACACATTCTTTGACTATCATCGTTCTTATTTTTCTTTTCTTTGTGTTGGCTTCAGGTTATGACCCGCGGGAACCCTTCGATTCTTGTTGAAGGAGACCCGGACATTGGTAGAAGAACGCACCGTAAAGAGTAAGAGCCTGTAGAAGAACAATCCAAGCAAGCCAGCATAGATTCAGAAGAGTCGGAAGCTATGGCAGAACAGAACGAACAACAAAGGACGTTGTCCGACTTTGCTAGACCGGCGGTAATGGGGACCCAATCAAGCATTGTGAGTCCCCCAATCACTGCGAACAACTTTGAGTTGAAGCCGTCGTTTATTCAAATGTTGCAACAGTCCGCACAGTTTAAAGGGTTGGCCGACGAAGATCCCAACAACCATCTCGAGAACTTTCTTGAAGTGTGCGACATGTTGAAGATCAATGGAGTAATGGACGACGCAGTCAGATTGAGAACCTTCCCATTTTCATTGAAGGGAAAAGCGAGACATTGGTTACATTCATTACCGAGAGCATCTATTACCACATAGGAGGAGATGGCCGAGGCATTCTTGGTTAGGTATTTCCCCCTGGGAAAATCAGCGAGGCTCCGGAATGAAATCTCATCCTTCATGCAAGTGGAATTGGAGTCTCTATTTGAGACATGGGATAGGTTCAAGGAGCTCCTCCGAAAATGCCTGCAACATGGATTCCCCGAGTGGATGATCATCCATACCTTCTACAACGGGTTGAATCCAAGCACCAAGCAACTTTTAGATGCGGCGGCAGGAGGGACTCTAGGAAGTAAGACTCCCGATGAATCCCGACACCTTATTGAGGAGATGGCAATGAATAGCTATCAGTGGAACACAAGGGACCGAAAGAAGGTGGCCGGAATTCATGAGGTTGATGCAGTTACATCTTTGGCGGCACAAGTAGAATCATTGAGTAAGAAGTTGGATGTTCTAACTTCACCAAGAGTTGCGGCCATCACTACTTGTAACGATTGTGAGGGAGGTCATGCTTCAAGTGATTGTCCGATTGCTATTGGAGGTGCTAGTACGGTGGAGCACGCTGATTTTGTGGGAAATAACTATAGAGGACAAGGCCAAGGCAACCCGTATAGTGGCACTTACAATTCTGGGTGGAGGAACCACCCAAATTTCTCATGGAGCAACCAAGGACAGTCACAACAAAAGAACAACACACCACCGGGATTTCAAGGTCAACAAGCACCGAATTTAGAAAGCCGAGTGACCGGGCTAGAAGGGAAGATGACCGATCTAGAGAGAGCTCTCACATGGTTTATTTCTTCATCGGATGCTAGGTTCCAATCGGTGGAAGCTACACTTCGCAATCACACTGCCTCCTTACACAATTTGGAGAATCAAATGGGGCAAATTACGAAGACATTGGCGGAAAGACTTCAAGAGAGTTTGCCTAGTAATACGAAGACCAATCCGAGGGAACAATTGAAGGCAATCACCTTAAGGAGTGGAAAAGAGGTCGAGAGAAATCTCCCTCTAGAGAAGACCCAAGAGACACCCGAGGTAGTGGATGTAGAGGAAGGAGCGACAAAGGAAAAAGAGGTGGCATCCCCACCCTACAAGCCAAGGATCCCCTATCTTTCACGATTGAAGAATGACAAGGAGAAGGAACAATACAAGAAATTTCTGGGAATTTTCAAGCAATTGCACATCAACATACCATTCGCGGAGGCATTGGCCCAAATGCCTAAGTACGCAAAGTTCTTGAAGGACCTTTTGACCAACAAGAAAAAATTGGAGGAGAGCGTGTCGGTAATCCTTGATGCCAATTGCTCGGCTGTATTACAAAAGAACATGCCAAGCAAAATAAAAGATCCCAAGAATTTCATAATACCATGCAGCATCGGCAACTTGGGTGAAGAGATGGCATTAGCCGACTCGGGGGCAAGTATTAATGTCATGCCCTATACGTTCTTCCAAAAGCTAGGCTTGGGCGAGCCTAGACCCACGCGAATGACACTTCAACTCGCGGACCGATTGGTGAGGCATCCGAGGAGAATTGTGGAAGACATTTTAGTAAAAGTCGACAAATACATATTTCCTGTTGACTTCGTGTTATTGGATGTCGATGAGGATGTCGAGGTTCCATTGATCCTTGGAAGACCATTCTTGCGTACTTCTAAGGCCGTTATTGACATGGACAGTGGGGAGCTCACATTGCGAGTGGGAGAAGACAAGCTTACATACCGCCTCGCCGAAGCCATGAGACACTCTCTTGACTTTGATGATACTTTATATTTTCTTGATATTACCAATGAACTAATTGATGATTATGTGCAGGAAATATTGAACCCAGATCCGTATGAAGACTGGCCGGATCAAGACATGGAGAACAAGAAAGAAGTACTTTCACTAGGTCTAATAGAGAAAGGAGCCAAGCCGGATCCGGGAGCCATGAAGAAGATGAGGAGAAGGATAAAGAGAGCAAGGAGGCACCACAAAAAAAGACCCAAGAAAAGTGGGGATGAACAAGAATGGAATAAGGGTGGTTCACCCTTGTGTGGTAACAGAATCACTAACTCTCCCTCTATTCTACAAAGGTTATGTAATGCATGCTTTCAGGTTGTAGGAAAGAGGTCAACCTTCATTCATGAACCTCCATAAGGTAAGTCAGGTATGTCAAGCTAAGTGACGATAAACAAGCGCTTCTTGGGAGGCAACCCAAGGTTTTATATGCTTTTCTAGGATCTAGTTAGTTTTTTTTAGCATGAATAAAAGTCTTAGTATTGGTGTCCTAAATTTTTACTGCTTGAGCTGCAAAATTTTTGTGGATTGTTGATGTTTTCGCGTGCTTAAATGATAATTGATGAAGTTTAAGTAGGTTGAGCATGTTTTCCTTCGTATCTGGTCATGTTTTGATAGTTTTTACACGCTCTAAGTATCATATTTTAGTTCCTGAATTTTTCCATAAGTCTGTGAATTTTTCTAAGTAAACCAAAGAAAACACACGGCCGTGTGGTACCAATTAGGGCTCAACTAGAGGAGACACAGGGGCGTCACCTTGCCCCTGTGAAAAACTTCAGAAGGGGCACACGGCCGTGTGGAATTAACACACGGCCATGTGGATTTTTGCAGAACTTAAGCTCTCATTCCAGAGAGTCCACAGGGGCGTGTGGGTGCCCCTGTGAGAAACCTTGTGCTACGGCACACAGCCGAGTGGAATTAACACACGGCCGAGTGAAACTCTGCAGAAACCCCTCTTTTTCCCGAGAATTCACAAGGGCATGTGGATGCCCCTGTGGGAGGACTTGTGAAAGGCACACGGCCGTGTGAGGATTTGACACGGCCGTGTGGAACACTTAGACAATTCTCGGGTTGAACCAGAGAAACCACAGGGGCGTGTGGGAGCCCCTGTGGCTGACTCTGTGTTCTTTGCTAGGTTGGGCACACGGCCGTGTGGAATTAACACACGGCCGTGTGAATATTTCCAGAGGCCTTCTGAATTTTCCCAAGAATCCACAGGGGCGTGTACCAGCCCCTGTGGAGTCTCCTGTGAAGGCACACGCCCGTGTGGTATAGGTCAGAGAGTGATCAGAGTGTACACAGGGGCGTGTGTTGGCCCCTGTGAACCCTAATTTCAGAGGCACACGGCCGTGTGATATTCCCACATGGCCGTGTGGATTCCCAGAACTTCAAAAGCCGCACGATTTCTTTGATTTTCCACTTGTGTCTCTTTACTTTCTCACTCTAAATCACTCTCGACTCCCTCCCTTGTTCTCCCGAACTTCTCAGAGGATTTTGGAGGTTTTTATTGGAGTTTGCCGGCCAATTCTTAGTATTTCTTCATCCACTCCATTGGTAAGAACTTCAAGCCTTCTTTCGTTGTTAATTCTTGATTTGATTCGTTCTTTTGGATTATTTTGCTCGTTTTTAATGCCCATAATGTATGCGAGTGTATTTAAAATGAATTTATAACGAATTTAATTGTAAATTTTGGATGTTTAGCCCCACGTCCGTGATGCTTTGTCCGCCAGAAGCTCCACACGGGCGTGTGGAATTAACACACGGCCGTGTGGATTTCTGCAGATTGAGTATTTTAACTTGTTTTTGACTTTTTTCTTTTTCAATCTTGCAGATATGTCTTCTAGGCCTAGGAAATCGGTCGGCAAGCATCCTCGAGAGCCCTCACCCCCTCCAGAGCAGACCGAGTTCACTATCCCTGAGCATCAGGAGCGGTTCAAGAGATTATCAGATCGTCATTTTGGACAGAGCCGTTTCCATGACTTGGGCATTTTGGGAGATGTTCAGGGAGGAGTTGAGTTGGCAGAGGAGGTTGAGGGACTCCTCTCAGTGGGAAGTTGGAGTAGACTACTGTCCATCCACGAGCCGGCGATCAGGACACTTACATTGGAGTTGTTATCCTCGTTTGAGTTCGACCGGGGGTACGGCAGTTTCACTGACAGTTCCACCATTCAGTTCCGTGCCCTCGGTCAACATTTTACTCTGAGGATGACCGAGTTTTCAGTGCGGATGTTACTTTATGATGTGGCGTACACTGAGACAGAGGAGTACGCACAGCTCCCCACTGACTATCCGGGTACTTTGACCCCCAGCGTGCGTACAGTAGGTTATGTTGTCAGGGGCAGTACGAGCCGGGTGTCTCCAAGGCATCATGCCTTTCTAGACCTGCCTACAGATATATTCACGCATTGATGAGCAGGTCCATCAGTGGCAGGGGGGACAGTATAGGGGTCCTGAGCCGCCAGGAGCTCCTGTACCTGTATTCAGTGGTGGAGAGCGAGCCGCTCCACCTGGGGCACATTGTGGCCGAGTACATCCGCCACCAGGACCAGTACCCCAGGGTAGGAGTTATTTTCGCAGGCCCATACATTACGAGGTTATTCATGGGTTTGGGGCTCAGAGATGGAATCCGGGGGGCCGAAAAGACGACGGTACCAGCCCCCTAGGCATGGACACTTTGAGGATGATGGGGATGGTCCGCAGATCAGGACCAGGAGTCTATACCCTGATCATCCCCCATTCAGGGCCTACAGAGCCAAATCAGGCCGAGGGGTCACAATCAGCGGTAGAGCCATCCCCAGTGGATATAGAGGCAGGGGCAGAGGCCGAGGCACCACCCACAGCACCGGAGCCATCTCCAGTGCGCATATTTTCTCCATCTCGAGGCCAGGACAGAGTTGAGCGCCTCGAGAGCGCTGTGGGTATCATGCAGCAGGAGTTGGCAGAGATGAGGGCCACACAGGTAGCAAGGTTTGCCGAGTTGAGGGCCACTCAGGCATAACAGTTCGCTCAGTCATCGGCACAGCTTGCCACAATGATACAGTTGTTCGAGCGATCTGTGGTGCAACCTCGAAGGGTCCCTTCACCGACTCCACCTCCGTCTCCATCAGCATCAGATCCACCAGCACCAGCACCAGCAGCAGCACCAGAGGATCCACAGCAGGACACCGACGCTGAGGCGTCGTAGTTTTATTTTATTTCATTTTCACTTCTGTTGCACTTTTTATTTTTATATTCTGTTGGACTTATAGTACCAAGAAAGGACTCTCCTTCTGGGTTTGCTTTTATTTTTTGTTTTATTTTGTCTCGAGTTGTATTTCATGTTCATATCTTTATATACTCGAGCTGTATTTTGGTTTTTCTTGAGCTATACTGAACCCTTGCGTATGTGTGCAGATGGTCTTGGATTTAAGGAATTTGAGGAATTGTCATAGGCACGGTCATGGGACTGTGTGTGCTCCACAAACCCATTGAAACACAACTCTCAATGAACCTAGCTCCATCAAATGCAACACTTGGAGTTCAGGGGAGTAATGTTTCAATTGCTCACTTCCACACTAATTGTTTTTCATTGTTTTACTTTTTATAGTGCTTGCATGCGTACATTGGGGACAATGTACATCTTAAGTGTGTGTGTGTGTGGGGGGGGGGGGGGGGGGGGGGGGGGATTCACATTGCACACACCTTTACTTGTGCGTTCAATTGCTCATGTTCATGTAGCCTATGGCGGTTCACCTTAGTTGCAACGGTCGTATTCTTAGAGTTTAGGAGAATTTTTAACATTACATCCTATCTTGTTCGAGTTCCACTTAAATTTTAAGGGATTTGTGCTCGATTACACTTTATTGCACTACTCACTCTTGGAATCTTTTGGAAACTCGATCTTGAAGTTTTAAGGACTAGTTTAGTATTACTTTAGTAAGTTGTGAAGTTCTATGTAGCCAAAAAAAAAAAAAAAAACTACTAGCTTGTGAATATTAGTTTAAGCTTTTCATTTGGGGTGGAAAGATCTACCTCCTATGAAGTATGAAACTACTCTCATAAGTTGGATACAAGTTATGCCCTAATAAGAAAAAGAGCTATCTCATGGGAAGCGTGAAAGCTACCACTCCAGTAGAAAGAGCTACCTCCTCGAAAGTGTGAAAGCCAGCTTTGGCGGCCGCCTAGGAAAGGGCTACCTTAGAGGTTGAGTGAAGCTACTACTTCCTTACTTAGTATATAAATAAGTCCTTGTAACAAGAGTTTGAGGAGTACTCGTTGGTTCTCTTGAGTGAATTCGCACACACTTACACGTTTTCGAGTTGTTCTCCTTTTTGATTCAAGTTTTTAGCTTGAGCAACGATAACCATATGCAATGTTTTGATTTCCCCTTACTTGTAGAATACTTCTTTTGCATACTTTTGGTGAACCTAAGGCCGAGCACTTTCAATTGTTCTTTCCAAGTATTTTCATGTTTTATTTTTGCTTGAGGACAAGCAAAAGCTTAAGTGTGGGGGGATTTGATAAGTGCTTGTGTTATAGTAACGCGAAGCGTTATTATCTTACAATGAGCATATCTTTTATCAGATTTTATCACTAAATAATGTGCATTTGTGTATTCTTGTGCATTGTAGGTTTGTGGAGCCAAGTTGGAAAAGAAGAACAAAGTTAGGTCTTGTTCGCCGTTGTTGGGAGGTTTTCAGACCAAGCAAGGAGCAAGGCACGAACTTAGACTTGTGAGTGTGTGCCAACCTCCTTTGGAGGGGCACAAAGGCAGTCACATTCACAACAAGTCTAACTCGTGTAGCTCAGGAGAACTTCACCAAGAAGGAGACTTGAAGCAATCGGTATGATCTACCATTGATTGTGTGCCCAATTCAATGGCCTCGATGAAGAACAACGTATTCGGGAGCGTTTCGGCAAGTTACTGTGCATTTTCTGCCGAAGATCAGGTTTCCAGAGAGTTCACATGGGCGTGTTGAATTAACACACGGCCGTGTGAGTTAATTCCCAGCGAGCCAGAGACTTCACACGGGCGTGTGGAAATTCCACACGGCCGTGTGTAGTAATTTTTCTAGGAAGCCAAAACTTCGCACGGGCGTGTGGAAATTCCACACGGCCGTGTGAAGCCCCGATAAGTTCAAATTTAAAGCCGCACTCGGCCTATTTAAAGCCCTATATTGGAGACTTTTTGGAGCATCTTTTGACCTATCTTTCTCTCGAACTTCTGGAGAATGCGGCTAGGGTTTCGGAGAGGACTTGTGGATGATTGGAGCGCGTCATCGGCATCGACATCGACGTTCTACGGCCACACCATACGCGAGGGGGTTTTCATTGATGTTTTTAGTTTGTGCTTTTATTTTACACTTTGATGAACATGTATAGCTCCATGAGGAGCTAAACCCCTCGTGGGTATTCGGACTTGTAAAACCCTAGGATCATTATGTTTCTATGACATTATTATTATGCTTTTCCATTATTGATGAATAAATTCGAGTTTCAGTTTTAATTATCTTTTGCTATTGTTCTTCCTTAGCCGTGACACTAGGGTTGAGAGCAATCTAGGTTATCCTTTGGAGATGTGACAACTTCTATAGGATTAGACTACTTAAGATTGAAGAGGGTTGAGAGGAAGAGTTGTGAGGTAGCAATGTACCCCTTTCTCTTCCGGTGTGATTTCTCCCTACCTCCGTTTCCTTGGTTAATTAGTGGTCGAGATAGAGTTTTATGGCTCAATCTAGACTAGGGTTCTTCCACCTGGACTAAAGGGTTAGAACTACATAGAGGAACAGGTTTTATCACTAGGAATCCCTAGAGCTTAAAGCAATCCCACGTAGTGTTAGGGTTAGGAAGATAGACTCCCCTGGGGCTTAGTTGACAGGTCAACGAGAGTCATGGGTCGTAGTGAATCCTAATACCAGGACATAATGTTGGGGTTAGTCACGGTTGACCTTAAGTTTTGGGACCGTGAGTTTAAGGATATCCTCGACTCAATTAACATCAATAGGAAAGTATAATAGCATAGTCTTGCAGTAGAAGCATAAGTCCTAGAGGTAGCTTGTCTGGATACCCTATTTCATCCATTGCTAGTCTTCTCTTTTAACTTCTACTTGCTTTTCTCTCATCTTCCATCTCTCTATTTACTTTCTTATCTTTTATTCTAATTGATTCCATAAATTCATTCATCATTCCGATCATTATTTTTCATACATCGCACGACTGAATAGCAAATTCTCATATCTTAAATCCCTATTCCCTGTGGATTAGACTACCCACTCACCAGGGTAATTTTATTACTTTGACAAGCCCGTGCACTTGCGGGATACATGCAAGGGGTCGTGTCAAGCCTCTCTGCAACCCGCACAGAGGCCGCACAGCCCCAGGAGAGGCTATGTGGCCTGTGCACAACCCGCACAATTTTGTGCAGCCTGTGCACAGCCCACTCACCCACCAAAATCCTCCAAAATGCTCTCAAACACCTGGCAAACAATTCCAGAGGCTCGACAAGAAGACTCAAAGAAAACTCAACTAGGAAACGATAATGACATCTTAGACAAGCGAACAACAAACAAGGGCAAAGACGACCGAAACACCACATTACAGCCGTAAGGCCATAGCCATAAGGAGCTAACAATGATGGGTCGTGAGCCTTGTTGGAATACTTAGGTCCATAAGTCCCATCCGTAAGGTCTTCTGTCTAGTGTTATGATCCAGCTTATGGCCATAAGTGCTGGATGATAAGCTTCTATAAGTTGCCTTTGCGACCGCCTTTATGGGCGTAAGCTTTGTTTGTAAACTCCTCTAGATGATCCTTACGGGCCTTTTTACGGGTGTAAGCCCTACCCGTAAGATCCTCTGATTTGGCTTTATAATCCTGTTTATGGGCATAAGCATGCCTCCAAGGTTCTTTAGAAGAGGCTTACAGCCGTAAGTCAGGGCTTAAGCTGGCCGTAAGCCATCCTGTTTGTCTTATCCTTATCCATTTGATCCTGAGAGAGTTACATCTTCTTTGTTTAGAGTATAAAACGCTTCTTTTGGCTTTCTCTCATCTTTAAGTGCTGCCTAAAGCCTGAGAATATAAAACACACTATTTTTAGCATTGAATTCTACAATATACTTCTAATGCATGCCTAATGAGTGTACAAGATGATATAAAATAATGGAACATTGTACACTCATCACTCGTGAACAAACTTGTTTCTAAGCTTAATTGTGAGCTCATGTGTGTGTGTGTGTGTGTGTGTGTGTGTGTATTAAGGTGTATATGTGACTGTGTCTTTGTTGTCATTATTATTACTAATATTATCAATATTATTATATGAGTCACATACTTGTAAATTATAATATTTAATTAATAACAAATGGATTTATAGCATACAACAATATGTATAAATATATAATAATGAGTAACAACTTAAAATAATAATATATACAACATAGGATGTAATACTCTAAGTACGGAAAAACCAAATAATAAACTGAAACTTAAATAGTTATGCTACGATGCAAAATAATAAGCATGACTGATTATTACAACCGTAAACGTAAACCTAGGAATATTAAAGAGGAATAGATTAATGGTAACGTAAAATAATAACTAATAACCTATAGGAATAACTAAAAACTTATAATAACAAGAACTTCATTTCTTAACCTTTGAATATATATATATATATATATATATATATAAGGTAAATCAATTTATTATTAATTAAATATTATAATTTGCATGTATGTGACTTATATAATAAATAAACAAATAAAAATTATAAGTTTTTCTATTTATACACCTGAAAAATTTGCTAACTAAATTATATGTATTTTTTTCGTTTATATATATGTCCATAAAATATTGCTGAATTATATATGTTTATGACTTATGATTTATTTTTATGTTTTTTTCATTATTATTAGTTAAATTTCTAAATGGCAACTCTAAAAAATAGTTTATATTTGTTCACAAGTAACTACTAAAATAATATTTTTTTATTAATAAAAAATAAAATGAAATTTCACATGATTTAAACTCATATTTTTTTTATTATTTTATTTATTTTTTTCATAAATTTGGGGAATGAAATTTGCAAATTTTTACCATGGAATTTCTTAACAAGTAATTAAAAAAAAAATACTAACTTAAGTGAATAGTCAAGCTACACCAAACTTATATTTCCAGTAATTATGTTGTAAATTAAATACTGATAATTACCAAAAAAACCCCCAAAGTTTGCAATATGCACAAAAAAACCTCATGAATTTTAATATCCCTAAAAACCCCCTCTTTTTGTATAGAATGAATTGCAAACCTGCCAGGGCTGTAACGGTGGTTGACGGAGTTAAGTTTGAATTTATTGGATGAAATTGCCCTTACATGGGAAGTTGTGGCAATTGCGACTTGGTTTGACGGTAATGCCCTTACGTGGAATGATGTTACCGCTTATAGAGGAAGCGGTTTATTTTTCTTTGTTTATTACCGAAAAAACACCATTTTCGCCGCCGGTTATTTGCGATCATCGCCTCTTCACCTTTTCCATTTTCGAAGTTGTCATTGGCTTGGCATCTTGCTATCATCGCCTCTTCACCTTTTCCGTTTCCGAAGTTGTCACTGGTTGGGCATCTTGCTATCATCGCTTCTTCACCATTGTCTGGAAGGAGAACTCCCGCTCAAGTCTTCGGAATTTCATCAGTTTTCACACAAGGGTAAGGAGGCCGTTGATGAATCTGTTGATTGAGTTTTCTGTGTGATAAATCTGATTTTGTGTTTTATAATGTTGTCTTCGTTTAACAATTTATGTCTCCGTTTAAGTATTGAGTTTACTGTTTGACTATTTCGGTTTCTGTTTAACTATACGACTCTAAACAGATGTATTGTTCTTCTTGTAGGGTTTTGGTCATGGCGGTCAACCTAGTTAACGGCCGATACTACTTGACGCCTGTTGTCCAGACTCTGAGTGAATTGAAAACTCACATGAGTGGACGTCACTGGGAGATCATTAGAAGGACACCGTTCGCGGCTTTGACCGAGATTGAAGCCATCCTCCAAGAGAGAACCCTTCTTGATTCTCTGCTGCAGAGGTTTGATGACCGCAGCAACAAATTCAAGATCGGGGCCAGCCTGGTCAGTTTCAGGCCTCAAGATGTGGCTCTCATCCTGGGGCTATGGTGTGTTGGAGATGTTGTCATTTTACAAAAGAAGAAACCACACTCGGTACTCGAATCAAGATTTCTATTAAATCGTATGAGAGAAATAAAGACTCCATCAAGAAAACACTGGAGCAGCTAGTTCGGCAGAGGGGGAAAGAGGAGAATTTTGTAAAACTCCTCATGGTGTACCTCATGGGTACTATCCTCTTCCTGAACACCTCTTGCTCTGTTCCAATCTGGATCGTTGACTACGTCGATGACCTAGCGAGCATGGGACGATATGCATGGGCGCAAGCGACCCACAAGTGGATGATGGAGGACGTTCCACAAGCGACCGCTCGAGTGTAAGCGAGGTGCGCTGGGAACAAGACCAACAAGGGGTACGTCAAAGGTTGCTCGGTTGCGCTAATGACTTGGTTCTATGAGCTCACCGACACCGGCAAGAAGATTCGTTTTGGCAAGACCCCAAGGATCCTGTACTACTATAAGAATAGCTACCGGAAGCAAGTGTCCACAGGAACCTCATTTTCATCTTTTGATGGAAAAGAGGTAATAAACCGATTTAACTATCGTATTTGTCATTTAACAAAATATATTAGTGTTTAAATATATGATTTAATGTTTAACTATATTGGTTATTGTTTAACTTACGTGGTTTTTGTTACAAATATAGTATTTAGTGTTTAACAGTATTATTGTTTACAATTGTCAGTTTCCCGAATTGGTCGCCGCAAACCAGGATGAAGAAATATTTGTTGGGGCCAGCCGTCGGGGTGATACAACTACACACGGAGGTGATATTCCCGCTACTATTATGTTGGCGTCAAGGAGAGATGATTGGCCAACATCCTCGAAGCGCGTCCGACGCCGATCACTTTCTCGGGGCCCACCCCGCGCACGGAATGCTCTGCGACGGGCAAGCCCACTCCACCCCCCCAATAGCAACATCTGACGACCTGAACGCACGTTTATTATAGGTGACATGACCTTTTGCGTGTGTACCGCAAGTGCACGGCCTTGTCGAAGTAATAAAATTACCCTGGTGAGTGGGTAGTCGAATCCACAGGGAATAGGGATTTAGAACACAAGAATTCACTATTTAGTTATGCGGTGTACGAAAAGAAATAATCGGAGTGATGAGTGAATTTATGGAAACAATTAGAATAAACGACAAGAAAGTAAATAGAGAGATGAAAGACAAGAGAAAAGCAAGTAGAAAAGAGAAAGACTAGCAATGGGTGAGATAGGGTATCCGAACAAGTTACCTCTAGGACTTATGCTTCTAGTGCAAGACTATGCTATTATACTTTCCTATTGATGTTAATTGAGTCGAGGATATCCATAAAACTCACGGTCCCAAAACTTAAGGTCAATCGTGACTAACCCCAACATTATGTCCCGGTATTAGGATTCACTACAACCCTTGACTCTTGTTGACCTGTCAACTAAGCCCCAGGGGAGTCTATCTTCCTAACCCTAACACTACGTGGGATTGCTTTAAGCTCTAAGGATTCCTAGTGATAAAACCTGTTCCTCTATGTAGTTCTAACCTTTTGGTCCAGGTGGAAGAACCCTAGTCTAGATTGAGCCCTAAAACTCTATCTTGACCGCTAATTAACCAAGGGAACGGAGGTAGGGAGAAATCACACCGGAAGGGGAAGGGGTACATTGCTACCTCACAACTCTCCCTCTCAACCCTCTTCAATCTTAAGTAGGCTAATCCTATAGGAGTTGTCACACCTCCAAAAGATAACCTAGATTGTTTTCAACCCTAGTGTCACGGCTAAGGAAAAACAATAGCAAAAGATAATTAAAACTGAAACTCGAATTTATTCATCAATAATGGAAAAGCATAATAACAATGTCATAGAAACATAATGATCCTAGGGTTTTACAAGTCCGAATACCCACGAGGGGTTTAGCTCCTCATGGAGCTATACATGTTCATCAAAGTGTAAAATAAATTGCAAAATAAGAACATCAATGAAAACGCCCTCGCGTGTGATGTGGCCGTGGTCTTGTGCTGTCGTCGGACGTCGATGACGATGCCGTTGGCGTGCTCCAATCCTCCACAAAGTCCTCTCCGAAACCCTAGCCGTACCCTCTCAAAGTTGGAGAGAAAGATAGGTCCAAAGATGCTAAAAAAGTCTCCCCATTGGGCTTTAAATAGGCTGAGTGCGGCTTTAAATTTGAACTTATCGGCGCTTCACACAGCCGTGTGGAATTTCCACACGCCCGTGTGAAGTTTCTGTCTTCCTGAAAAAATTACTTCACACGGCCGTGTGGAATTTCCACACGCCCGTGTGAAGTCTCTGGCTTGTTGGAAAATGATTCACACGGCTGTGTGTTAATTCCACACGCCCATGTGAATTCTCTGGAAACTTGATCTTCGGCAGAAAATGCACAGTAACTCGCCGAAACGCTCCCGAATACGTTGTTCTTCATCGAGGCCATTGAATTGGGCACACAATCAATGGTAGATCGTGCCGATTGCTTCGAGTCTCCTTCTCGGTGAAGTTCTCCTAGGCTACACGAGTTAGACTTGTTGTGAATGTGACTGCCTTTGTGCCCCTCCAAAGGAGGTTGGCACACACTCACAGGTCCAAGTTCGTGCCTTGTTCCTTGCTTGGTCCGAAAACCTCCCAACAACGGTAAACACGATCTAACTTTGTTCTTCTTTTCCAACTTGGCTCCACAAACCTACAATGTACAAGAATACACAAATGCACACTATTTAGTGATAAAATCTGATAAAAGAGATACTCATAGTAAGATAATAACGCTTTGCGTCACTATAACACAAGCACTTATCAACAGGCGTGCAAGATATTCACTGTAGAGTTCCCCAAGCTTGCTGGTCGCGTGGAGGCTCTAGAGGCACGTTCGCAGGCTGATGTTGGCGCAAGAGCCCCCTCCATCTGCTAGGTGACTATGATACCATCTCTGATGACGACGTTATTACGAAAGTAGTCTCTCGAGGCCGGCGTCGGAAGAGGCTTGAGTGGAAGGAATCAACAATGTCGCTGCATTCGCCTGCAAACGTCGTCGCAACAGAAGAACCAATTAATGTTGAACTAATAATGGCAGAGGCTCAGCCAACTTTAGCTCCGAGCGCGCCATTGGAAAAGGGGCAAGTAGTGGATGCGCTGGCTGCACTGGCTGTGGCCACACCTGTCGATGCCGCTGGCAATGTCGAGAGGATAATAGAATCTCTTGGCAGTGAAGTCCCTTTGTTGGAGGCACTGACACCGGCAATGAAGGGGAACACCGTCCAGGCGACAGTTTCCGTAAAATTGGAGAAAGATGCTGGCTTGTTACCGGTAGCGGCACCAGCAACGAAGGAGGACGCAATCCAAGTGAAAGTATCCCTGGAATCGAACAAAGACGCTGTCGCATTACCGGCACCGAATAAAGACTCTGTGGCAGTACCAGAGTCTAATAAATACGTTGCTGCAGCTACCGAAAATAAAGCGACTGCCAACAAAGGGCAAGGAGTCGTCAACGAGCAAACAACTCTAACTCAAGCTGAGAGGACACTCCTTGCAAATCAACAGTTCGATGACGTGCAGAAGAACTTTCTTCCGAAGAAGAAAAAATATGCCGGGTTACCGTGTCTCTAGCAATTCAAACAAGAAATCATATCAATATTCTTGAACTGCTATATGGACTCGTAAGTTTCGTTTAACTATCTATGTTATCAATTAAGTATTTTACGTTTCTATTTAACTATCCGATTTATTCTTTAACTATATCATTTCTCGGTTTAAGTATGTTAGTTAGCATTTAAATAGTTTTATTTTTCATTTAAATATCAGGACTGTCGTATGGAGGAATGACTATGTTTACACGACACGAGCCAACGTGTTCACGTTATTTGACGGGAAGGAAATGGTGACAAATGACGTCGTCGACATTCTCGTCTACATCATCCAGAAGGAGCTGAAGAGATCGCGGTCTCCTGATAAGAAGCGCGCTTCCATAACCCGGCCACTGGCACTGTGCCTGTTGAAACGAGAGGACACGGCAGAACACGATCTCGGCATGATCGACGATGTTGCGCGGAACGTCCATGATGTCGACATCGTAATCATGCCAATAACTTGAAATGGCCATTTCCACGTCCTCATTCTGGAAAACGTCAAACAAGAGTACAGGCATTACTCTTCTTGCGAGAGTGAGGAATACAACAGAGACGCGATCAATATGGTAAGTTACATGTCACGTATATTCTGCACACAACGGACTTTCTATTTGTCCATACTAACTTTAAAGTTTATTTCTTTACAGCGAAAACTATTCAAAAATTGCGTCGAGATGTAATTGAGTGTGTCGGCGATGTCCTCGTACCCCTTGATTCACGATAGGAGTGCTCCACGACAAAAAAAGGAAGTGTCGACTGCGCAGTGTACGTGATGCGGTTCATTGAGCAAATTCTAAATGGTGAAAAGCTACGCCTACCACAAGCGGATGTCCTTACCTACGACTGAAGTATGTCGCACGCATACTTATTGATGGGAGTCCAGTCGGTGTAAGCGACAAAGGTGAGAAGAGTATCGGATCCGATGCACAAGTATAAATTAGTTTGTTAATTACAATGTAATCTTCATAACATAACAAAGAACGGCTGTCCGTATCGTTGGCAGTTTTTTTCCAATAACTTATGTAAAATTTCTTCTTCAATGTTTAACTTTATAAATATATTTTCGAATATCAATATCTATGTTTAAACTAAGATAGTTCATATTAACAAAAACCGTTACATTTTACCTTTCAGATTCTATGTGTAAATATCAATGACTTCATGTAAGTCATTAGGCTTCTATGTCATAAACACTAATTGAGAAATAGAAAAGTTTCTTTTTTGAACTCTACATGGGAAGTCATGGGAGTGCGGCGTGGTTTGATCCTAACGTCCACTGCAATAATTTCTCTGTTTTGGGAGGAGGTCAGGGATTTTGAGATATATTCTTTATTCGTCACTATACGACCGGAATTAACTTTTCGATCATTGTCTCGACGGAGGGCTTATGGCGGTAACCCTAGCTAAGGGTGATGCTCGTTGACAGTGGTAGCGGACATGATGGCTGAATTGAAGGTTTACATGAATGGACAGCACTGGGAACTTATATGAATGACACCGTTCGAAGCATTTACTGAGGTGGGAGCGGTATTCTAAGATAAGGCCCTTCTTGATTTCCTGTTGCAAAGGTACGATGACCGCACTAATAAATTCAGGATCGGGACAAGCATACTAAGTTTCAGGCCTGAAGATGTCACACTCATTCTTGGTCTGCGTTGCGATGGAGAGGAAGTTGTCTTTCAGAAGAAGAAATCACGCTCATCTTTCCAAGAGAAGTATTTCTCGAGAAAGTACGAGAGACACAAAGACTCTATCAAGAGAACTCTTGAGCAACTTGTTCAGTAGAGTGGAGAAGAAGAAAATTTTGTCAAACTCCTGATGGTGTACCTCATGGGTACAGTCCTCTTCCCAAATACATCATGCTCGGTTCCAAATTGGGTCGTTGATTATGTCGATGATCTATCTGCCATGGGCTGATACGCTTGGGTGCAGGTGACGCACAAGTGGTATATGGATGACGTCGCACAAGCTGCCGTAAGAGTGCGAGCAAGATGCGCCGGGGAGAAGATCCAGACGGGGTTCATGAAGGGTTGCTCGCTCTCATTGAACATATGGTTTTACGAGCTAATCAGTTGCGGAAATAAAGTGAATTTTAGCAAGACAGCAAGGATGCTGTGTTATGAGAAGCAAGGGTCGATACAAACCATTTTGCGATCTTTGGAAGGAAAGGAGGTAATTATACCGAAGTCTCTGTTTAACTATAGGCATTACTATTTGACTCTTTGACTATTGTGTTACGTATCTTATTAGTCTCTGTTTAACTATATGCATTACGGTTTGACTATTTTATTTAACGTTTACATTTTTACCTTTTTGTTTAAATAGACATGTTCTCTAAAACCTTATCTTACGTATGTTAGTTTCGTGAGATGGTTGCCGCGAATGCCAATGAAGATATAATTGTTGGGGCCACCCGCCAGACAATGCAAGATAAACTCCAATCTCTTCCGAGCGCGTAAGACGCCATTCACGTACTATGAGCCCAACGCGTGCACGCATTCCTCCGCGCCCGAGGGGTCCATCACTCAACTGCCAGATAGGAACACCTCCCTTGATGTCGACTGCCGCCTCGACCTCGGCAGCCACCCCGACGGCACAAAGCGACGATGTCACCGCACTGCTGCTGCAGGCATGCCAGTTATTGACAACCGAGTTCCCTCGGTTTGTTGCTTGGGTTGACGCAATGGAAGGACGGTCACAGTCGAATGCGCCATCCATACAAACAAATGAAGTTCCCGGTTCTGATGCACCGGAGGTAGCCCCGACGAATGCGAGGGACTTGAGTGAGATGAGCTCAGAATTTGACGACGATGAGGTCATTTAGGTGGCCATTCGAAGACGGTAACATTTGAAGAGACATGCGAAAAAAACAAAAAGAACAAAGCATCTCTCCCCATAGGCTGCCGAGGAGACAATGGCAGCATCGCAGACAGACAGAAATCTGGGGAACGATGTTGTGGTCAACGCATCACAGACAGACAATAGTAACAATGAACCATATCAACAGGTACGACACGACTTCATTCCGGAGCACAAAAAATACCCTAGGTACTCGCGTCTCGACTTATTCGAGCAAGAGTTAATAACGATCTTCGCCAACTGCTATATTGACGAGTATGTATGATGTTTTTACATAGGATGTTTAAATATTATTATACCAGTTATGTTTTCACGTCTTCCTGTATACATTATCCTTTACCATTATACTTTAATGTTTAACTTAATCTTTCAACATTTAATTATTTGTGTCTTTGTCTGACTATATCTGTTACCGTTTAAGCACATCACTGTCGTTTGGACTAATGCCTTTGTCAGCAGTACACGAAGATAACTATTCACTCTGCTTGAAGGGAAGGAAATGGTGCCCGATGAGTTGATGGACGCGTTTGTATGCATAATTCAAAAGTCCATTGAGAGGGTACCATACCCTTATAAGAAGCACGCCTCCATCACACGTCCACTGGCACTGTTTATGTCCAAGAAACCTGACGCGTGCGAGTCGTCGCTCGCTATGATAGGAGACGCTGCGCGAAACCTGCACAAAGTTGACATTGTTATCTATCCAATAATCATGAATGGGTGTTTCCATATGGTGGTGCTTGACAATGACAAACAGGAATACAGGCATTATTAGTCATGCCAAAGCAATGAGTACACTAGAGACACGTTTGAAATGGTAAGTTCCTCAGTCATTCACCTTTTCATGAACAGTATTTTAGTACCATCAGGTTGTATATCTCAACAGAGGAGACTATTTGACTATTGTGTGGATATAGAGTTCGCCGAGGCGGTGACTATGCTGTAGCCACTAATTCAGGACGGTGACACCCCACGACAGAGACGAACAAGTGTCGACTGCACCGTTTATGTGATGTTATTTATCGAGCAAATACTCGAAGGTGATAAGCTACGCCTTCCTTGAAAGGATGTACCATATTTCCGATTAAAGTATGTTGCCCACATACTTATTGAAGGTCAAAGAACCGGAATCATAGAAAGAGGCGAGTCTTCGACTGGGGTGGGGAAACCAACTTGAGTTATTGTTTTGAAATATTCTGTTTAACTAAATATATTAATGTTTAAACAAACTCATTTCTGTATAACTATAATTGTATATATGTAATTTTAAATTGTTCCATTTAAACAAACTCATTTCTGTTTAACTAAAACTATTTATGTTTAAATATCAAACGTAGAGGCAGTTTTACACTTGAAATGAAATATGTTTATTGCAAATACGTGAATAACTGATTACATAACAAACAAGGACACGTAAACAGGTTTACAGGTTTACATTTGGTTAAACAAGTGTGTATTTACAATGCGAACTTGAGGCGAGTCTTCGACTGGGGTGGGGAATTTGAGATGATTCCAAGCTGGGATGGGGAAAACCGATGAAGATGAACCTTCCAGCTTGAAATGATTCCAATCAAAGTGCTCCTCCAACCTTGCAAGGAATTTGAGGAGCACTTTTATTGGAATCATTTCAAGCTGGAAAGCAATAATTTAGTCTTCAAATATCATCCACCAACTGCATCCAAAACATGTGATATCCATAGAAACCTTTATAAAGCTTTAAAACAATTGATGGGATATCTGATTGAACAGGGGATGTCTTGGATGCATCCCAGCAATGTAATCGTTGGAATCTTGGATATCAGAGTGTTCGCATGCGGTTGTTCAAATTGCAAACCAAATACATTTTTTACAAGTTGAACAACCACCTGCGGGTTTTCTGATCTCGAAGGATCTACCGATTACATTGCGAGGATGTGTCCAGGGGATCCCCTAGTCGAGCAGATATCGCATCAATTGTTTTTTTAACTTTATAATCTAATCACTCCACTCGAAGGCAATTTATAGAGTAGATGGGAAATGGAAAGGCCGTTCAACTTGGCATGGCTACTTGAATTCAGGAGATACATTAAATGTCTTTGAATGAGAATTCCAAGGATCGATCAATTTTGACCGGACAACTACGCTTTGTTATTATATGTATTACATTTCTATGTTATCCTTTAAACATAAAGTTTTCCATTTAACTTTAACTTACACCATTTAAATATTGATGTCTCCATTTGACAAACATTATTACTCATTAAAATAATAAGTTTATGTCTAAACAAACTATTACTGTGTAAATATCAAACGTATAGACATAAATATACTACTTTTCGTTAAAATAGCTATTTATTTACAATGCCTAGTCGGTGACAGGTTCATTACAAGATCTACGATTATGGCCGAACGCGTGGCAGCAGCTGCACCGTAACTCGTGGACCTCTGACGCTTGCGACTCGATCCTCTTCCGTCTAGGTCGCCCAGGTTGCCTTCTCGTAACAGGCGGACGCAGATGGAGTTCGCGATTGTCGTCCGTAGGCTTGTCATCATCTGGTATAGGGAAAATAGCTTCCCTATACGCAAGTTTGTACGTCTCCACGGTGAAGTAGCCGCTTATAAATTGATGAACGTTGGTGTCTGTCTGCATTATTGCAGCGCAAGTGTGTGTGCACGGGATACCATAAATTTGCCACCTGCGACATGAGCATGTTCTACCCGATAGATCGACGGAGTTGCTGCAATGGTCAAGGACTTCATAACAATCATCGACACAACGACCAATATAAAGATTTCGGCTTTCCGCGGCCAGTTCTTCTACATGCTTATGTATATTGGGGCATAAGTAGGTGTCCCATTTGTTCGCTTGCTCACGACGGGTGCATAACATCCGTATTAATTTGAACCTGTATAATTGATTGTTAAGGCAAGCCAAGAATATTTAAACATCAAATAGATAGCTAAACGAAAACAATTATAATTAAAAATGAACAAATGCAGTTAAATAGAAACCATTATAGGCAAACGTAAAGTAAACGTAGTTAAAGAGTGACCAAGATGTTTAAACAGATTGAAAATCAAACATTCAAATACCGTATGGAGTCGACCATTCTTGTCACGGGTAAATGGCGAGCTTCTTTTATTCATGCATTGAAGGACTCTGCGACATTTGAATACATATTGCCCCAACGTTGACCTTTGAACAAATAATTACACCAATGTGACAAATCTGACTTTTGAAGCAACCAGCGATGCGCTTCTGGTGATGTGCCCCGCAATTCATTCACCGTATCATCAAATTCTTTAGCTGTTGATACCCACACAATACGAAAGTAGATGGACCAGCACTCCTCCTTCAATGCCTTCCCAAGTCCGCTATTGGCTTTCATAAAATTGGCCTCCAAGTGTCGAAGGCAATATGCATGTGGGGAAGAGGGGAAGACGGGAAGACCCTTGCAATGGCGTTCACAAGCTCCTTAGACCTGTCCGACACAAATGTAATAATCTCTTCATAATCGCCATCATCGTATAATGCATCACTGACAGGGGCCCGAAAGTGCACGGGTTGTCGAAGTAATAAAATACCCCGGTGAGTGAGTAGTCGAATTCACAGGGAATAGGTACTTAAGATACAAGATTTCACTATTTAGCTATCGCGTTGTGTGGAAAGAAATCGGTGAGTGAGTGCGAAAATAATCGGTAAAATCAAGAATTTAAAGAGAAGTGTGGAAGACGAGAGAGTGCAAGTAAGAGTAATAGAGTAGGACTAGCAATGGGAAAAGATGGGTATCCGGACAAGCTACCTCTAGGACTTATGCTTCTAGTGCAAGACAATGCTATGACACCTTCCTATTGATGTTAACTGAGTCGTGGAAATGCTTAAATACATGGTCCAAAACCTAAGGTCAACCGTGACTAATCCCAACACTATGTTCCGGTCATTAGGTTTCACTATGACCCTTGACTCTCGTTGACCTGTCAACTAAGCCCTAGGGGAGTCTATCTACTTAAGCCTCACACTATGTGGAATTGCCTTAAGTTCTAGGGACTCCTAGTGATTAACCCTGTTCCTATGTATAATTCTAACCCTTTGATCCAGGTGAGAGAACCCTAGTCTAGATTAAGTCCCGGTGCTAAGATTCACTTCAACCCTATACTTTGGTATTTACGCGATAAAGTCCTAGGGGAGTTTATCGCCTAACACCTAACTCTATCTCGACCACGAATAAATCATGGAACATGGAGGTAGGGAGAATCACATCAGAGGGGAAAGGGGACGTTCCGCTACCTCACGACTCACCCTCTCAACCCTCTTCAACCCTAAGTAGTCTAATCCTATAGGAGTTGTCACACCTCCAAAGGATAACCTAGATTGTTCTCAACCCTAGTGTCACGGCTAAGGGAAAACAATAATAAAAGAAAATAATTTAAGATTGAAACTCAACTTTATTCATCAATTATGCAAAAACATAATAGCAATGTCAAAGAAACATATTAATCCTAGGGTTTACAAGTCCGAATACCCACAAGGGGTTTAGCTCATCATGGAGCTATACAAATCCATAAAAATAATAATAAGAACACATTTTGAATGCATAGATGAAAACCCCTTTGTGTGTGATGTGGCCGTGGTCTTGTGCCGCCATCGGACGTTGATGTCGACGCCGATGACGCACTTCAAACCTTCACGAAGTCCTCTCCAAATTCTAGCCACGCCTCTCTAAAAGTTAGGGCAAAGAAGAGCCAAAAAGATACCAAAACAGTCTCCAAAATGGACTTTTATAATGTTGAGTTGCGGCTTTAAAATTGAACTTATTGGGATTTCACACGGCCATGCGGAATTTCCACAGGACCATGTGAACTCTCTGATTTTTTGAATTTTAGCCGAAAATGAATAGTAGCTTGCCGAAACGCTCCCGAATTCGTCATTTTTCATCGAGGCTGTTGAATTGGGCACACAATCAACGGTAGATCGTGCCGATTGCTTCAGATCTCCTAATTGGTGAAGTTATCCTTGCTAGCATGAGCTAGACTTATTGTGAATGTGACTGGCTTTGTGCCCCTCCAAAGGAGATTGGCACACACTCACAAGTCTATGCCCATGCCTTGCTTCTTGCTTAGTGCGAGAATCTCCCCAACAACGGCAAACATGATCTAACTTTGTTCCTTTTCTCCAATTGATCTTCACAATCCTATATTGCACAAAAGTAAATAAATGCACACTTTTTAGTGATAAAATCTGATTAAATCAATGCTCACTGCAAGATAATATCGCTTCGCATTACTATAACACGAGCACTTATCAATCACCTAACTTGGAAATGAACTACGTCCAATTCGCATTTGTCTCGTTATCGACGATACCGAAGGCCAAGTGGAAAAACCCCTATAGGAAGCATCATTAGTGATCAAGGAACTCATTTTTGTAACTCCCAATTAGAAAAAGTGTTGAAGAGATATGGATTACATTACTGCCTTGCCACTCCTTAACATCCGCAAACTAGTGGTCAAGTGGAGGTCACAAATAGAGAGCTCAAGAGGATCTTGACAAAATCGGTAGAGCAAGGGAAGCAAGATTGGTTTGAACGTTTGGATGATACACTCTGGGCTCATCGAACAGCATACAAGACCCCTATAGGAACTACTCCATATAATTTATTCTATGAAAAGTCATGCCATCTACCTGTAGAACTTGAACACAAAGCATACTGCGCAATCAAGGCAATGAATTTCGATTTGAGAAAGGCCAATGAACAAAGACTGCTTCAACTTAATGAGCTCGATGAATGACGGTTGAAGGCATATGAGAATGCTAGAATTTACAAAGAAAGGATTCAAAAGTGGCATGACAAGCATATCAAATTGCCCAAGGAGTTCAAAGTAGGTGACCAAGTGTTGCTATTCAATTCACGGTTGTGACTCTTTCCAAGAAAACTGAAGTCTAGATGGTTTGGCAAATACACGGTCAATCAAGTATCACCTCATAGGGGTAATTGAGATCACTCATCCGGAGAAGGGTACATTCAAAGTAAACGGGCATCGGCTGAAGCCATACTTTGGCGGTGAGGTTTGTAACAATGATAAGCAAATCTTCTTTCTTCAAGCCGCATGAGGTAAGGCCAGGTACGTCAAGCTAAGTGACGTTAAACAAGCGCTTCTTGGAAGGCAACCCAAGCTTTTACTATTTTTCTAGGCTTCGGTTTAGCAGTATCATGAATAAAGGTTTTAGTGTTGGTGTCCTGATTTTTACATACATGTACTATGATTTTCTTGTGGATCATTGATGTTTTCATATGCCTAAATGTTGATTGATGAAGTTTTGGGTCGTTTGAGTGTGTTTTCATGGATCTCTGGTCGTAATTTTATGATGTATGCAGGCTCTGAACTTTGTATTTGAGTTCTGAAATTTTTCTGCATAGCCTGTAAATTATCTAGGTCATCCAGAGAAAACACACAGCCGTGTGGACCATCTTAGAGCTCATCCCGAGAGTCACATGGGCCGTGTAGCTGGCCACGTGAGCGACCCTGTGAAGGGCACACGGCCGTGTGAGTTTCTCACACGGCTGTGTGAAATCTTGCAGAACTTAAACTCTCTTTATCGAGAGTCCACAGGGGCGTGTGGGTGCCCCTATTAATGTCCTTGTGCTAAGGCACATGGCCATGTGGAATTTTCACACGACCATGTGAAACTCTGTAGAGACTTCCCTTCCATCTCGAGAAAACAAAGGGGTGTGTGCCAGCCCCTGTGAGAGAGCTTGTGAATGGCACACGGCCGTGTGGAACACTTAGAAATTTCTCGGGTTGATCCAGAGAGTCCACAGGAGTGTGTGGGTGCCCCTGTGGACGGCCTTGTGTCATGGCCAGGTTGGGTACACGGTCGTGTGGTATTTCGACACGGCCTTGTAGATGTGTTGAGAGCCTTGAGTATTTTCCCGAGAGCCCACAGGGGCGTGTCCATGCCCTTGTGGAGCTCCCCTATGAAGGCACACAGCCATGTGGGATTCTCACACGGGCGTGTGGAGGTGTTTAGAGAGCAAACATAGAGGAAACAGGGGCATGTGACAGCCCCTATGAACACTCACAGTAGAGTTACACGGCCGTGTGGATGTGTAGCAAGCCCAAAGCCGTGTTTTTTCTTTAAAACGTCTTCGGTTTTTTATGAATCCACACCTCTATACATAAAGAGAACACTCCCCTCCACATCCCAGACCTTCTTCCCTTCGATTCATTGGTTTTTAGGAGGTTTCCTGTCGATTTCTCGATCCTTTGATTCTTATTTTATCAGTAAGCTTCTTCTTTTATTTCTTTTCGTCAATCTGGAATTATTTTGTTTATTGTGGATGATTTTGCCTATGTTATATGCTTATGTTGTTTGCGAACTTGTTTAGAAAGGATTTAGAATGATTTAGATTGTTAATTTGTTGTTTTTGGCCGCACTGCTGTGCCCTTGTTTCGGGCCGATGATCCACACGGGATGTGGATTCCTGCAGAGTGAGTTTTATATTGGATTTAATCGTTTTCTTGTCAATTTTGCAAGAATGGCCCCCAATCCAAGTCATCTGGCAAACACCCTCGCGAACCATCTCCAGAATCCCTAGAGTTTGCGATCCTCGAGCATCAGACGCCATTCGAGCGGCTGTCGATGCTACGTTTTGGCCAATCCCGGTTCCCAAATATTAGTGCACTTAGAGGGATACAGTTGGGGGACGAGCTTACCAGCGAGGTTGAGGAGTTATTGTCAGTAGGAGGTTGGGACCGTTTACTTTCGATCAGAGAGCCAGCCATCCGCAGCCTTATACTTGAGGTGCTCACCTCGTTCGAGTTCGATAGATGCTACAGTAGCTTTGGGAACGTGGATACTATTCAGGTTCGAGTATTCGGCTAGAGTCACCGCATAAGTGTGAGCCATTTCTCGACCAGATTGATATTATATGAGGAGGCTTACACCAAGTCAGAGGAGTATGAGCAGCTGCCCACTGACTACCCCGGGACATTGATACCTCAGAGGACCTACATGGCATTGTGCAGAGAGGGTCAATACGAGCTGGGGATCTCCAAGGCGTCATGCCTTTCCCGGCCAGCCTATAGATATTTGCACGTAGTATTGAGCAGGTTCGTGAGGGGCAAAGGCGACAACACTAGAGTATTGAGCCAACAGGAGTTGCTTTACTTATACTCCATGGTGCAGGGAGTGCCACGCCACTTGGGGCACGTGATAGCTGATTATCTGTTCCACCAGGGCTAGTACCACAAGGTCGGAGTGATCTTCTCAGGTCCCTACATTACTAGACTCATCATGGGGATGGGGTTATTGGACGTTATTCAAGGGGCTGAGAAGACCAGTATACCTGCCCCCCTTAGCTTGGAGACAATGAGATAGATGGGGATGGTTATGAGGCATTGAGATGGAGTTTATATTATGGTTACGCCTCCACCAAAGCAGACCGAGGATGAGAAGGAGCAGGCTGAGGGCTCGCAACCAGCATTGGAGCTACCTCAGACGCAAACAAAGGTAGAGACACCACACACAGCACCGGAGCCACCTCCAGTGCACATATTTTCACCTTCTCGAGGCCATGACAGACTTGAGCGCCTTGAGAGTGCTGTGGGGGTGTTGTAGACAGAGATGGCCGAGGTTAGAGCTACACAGGTAGCACAACACATCAAGGTCATGGCTCGGTTATACAATATACAACAGCTACTTGAGAGAGCCATGACTTCACCATTTGTGGTTCAGCCCCGAGCCTCGACTCCACCACTTTCTCCCACACCATCGGCTGATCCACCAACATCAGCTGAGCCTACCACAGCACTAGACGCTCTAGTACAGGACACCGACACTGAGGCGTTGTAGTTTACTTTATTTTTCTTTTATTTTGTACTTTTTCTTATTTTAGGACTCGTAGTACTCAGAAAGGATTCTCCTTCTGAGTATATTTCTTTTGCATTTATCTTTTTCTCGAGTTGTATTTCATTGCTTTATCTTTATATACTCGAGTTTTATTTTGATTTTTGTTTAGCTACACTGAACCCCTTGTGTCTGTGTGCAGATGGTCTTGGATGTTTGCAATTTGAGGAATAGTCATAGGCATGGTCATGGGACAGTGTGTGCTCCACAACCCATTGAGACTCAACTCTCAATGAACCTAGCTCCATCAAACGTAACACTTGGAGTTCAGGGGAGTAATGTTTTAATTGCCCACTCCTACATTAATTGTTTTAATTGCTATACTTTTCATTGTGCTTGCATGCGTACATTGGGGACAATGTAGATCTTAAGTGTGTGTGTGTGTGTGTGTGGGGGGGGGGGGGGGGGGGGGGGGGGGGGGGGGAGTTCACATTGCACACCTTACTTGTGCGTTCAATTGCTTATGCTCATGTAGCCCGTGGTGGTTCACCTTAGTTGCAACGTTTATATTCTTAGATTCTAGGAGAATGTTTAACATTGTATCTCATCATGCTCTAGTTTTTACTTGAATTTTAAGGAATGTATGCTCGATTATCTCATATTGCACTACTCACTCATGGAATCTTTTGGAAACTCAAGCTTGATGTTTAAGGACTAGTTTATCATCATTTTAGTGAGTTCTTAGTTTTGTTTTGAGAAATACATCAAAAAAAAAAAATTCTTGTGAGCTTGTAAATATTTGTTTAGTTTTATTTTTGCATTTCGGGTGGAAAGAGCTACCTCCTATGAAGTATGTAGCTACTCACATAAGTCGGATACAAGTTATTGCCTAATGAGAGAAAGAGCTATCTCATGGGATGCCTGAAAGCTACTACCCCAGTAGAAAGAGCTACCTCCTCGAAAGTGTGAAAGCCACCTTTGGTGGCCGCCTTGGAAAGGGCTACCTTAGAGGTTGTGTGAAGCTACTACCTCCTTACTTTTGTATATAAATAAGTCCTTGTAACAATAGTTGAGGAGTACTTTTTGGGTTATCTTGAGTGATTTCGCACACACTTACACATTTTCGAGTTGTTGTCCTTTTTTATTCAAATTTTAGCAAGAGCAATGATATCTTTATGCAATGTTTTCATTTCCCCTTACTTGTTAAATGCTTCCTTTGCATACTCTTGGTGAACCTAAGGCCGAGCACTTTCAGTTGTTCTACCCAAGTACTTTAATGTTTTATTTTTTCTTGAGGACAAGAAAAAGCTTAAGTGTGGGGGAGTTTGATAAGTACTCATGTTATAGTAACGCGAAGTGTTATTATCTTACATTAAACATTACTTTTATCAAATTTTATCACTAATTAGTGAGTATTTCTGTGCTTTTGTGCATTGTAATGTTATGGAGCCAATTTGGAGAAAAGAACAAAGTTAGGTCATGTTCGCTAGGGTTTGGAGATTCCACACGAGCCAGAAAATGTAATTCAGAAAATTCATACGGGCGTGTGGAAATTCCACATGCCCATGTCAAACCTTGATTTCAGCCGATTTACAACCGCGACTCAGCACTATTTAATGGCCTTTTTACGACCTTTTCTTGATCTTTTCGCCTATCTTCTAGAGGATCGCGGCTAAGATTTGGAGAAGACTTTGTGTAGGATTGGAGCGCTTCATCGGCATCAACATCAAAGCCTGTCAGAAGATAGCTATTGGGGGAGCTTTCGTCAGCACCAATGCGGCGAGGTGTGCCCTAGGCTTGACGAGGAGCTTGATGGAGAGACGAATCGGGCGCACAACACCACAGCCACGCTACACGAGGGGTTTTTCATCTATGTTTTTTATTTGTGTTTATTCATGTACATTGATGGATTTGTATAGCTCCATGAGTAGCTAAACCCCTTGTGGGTATTCGGATTTGTAAACCCTAGGATGACTTTGTTTCTATGACATGTTATTATGCTTTCTTTATTGACGAATTTAATTGAGTTCCAACCTTGATTTATTCTTATGTTGATTTTCCCTTAGATGTGACACTAGGGTTGAGAGTCATCTAGGTTGGCCTTTGGATGTGTGACAACTCCGATAGGATTAGACTACTCAAGATTGGAGAGGGTCGAGAGGGTGAGTCGTGAGGTAGCGAAGCGTCCCCTTTTCCCTCCAGTGTGATTTTCCATACCTCCGCATTCCAAGAGTTCTTAGCGGTCGAAGTAGAGCGAAGTGCTAGGAGATGAACTCCCCTGGGGCTTAGTTGTGCTAGCTACAGAGTAAAGGGTTGTAGTGAATCCTTGTGCTGGGGCTTAATTGAGACTAGGATTTTTTGACCTGGACCAAAGGGTTAGGACTACACTTAGGAACAGGGCTAACCACTTGGAATCCCTACAACATAAAGCAATCCCACGTAATGTGACGCTTAGGAAGATGGACTCCCCTGGGACTTAGTTGACAGGTCAATGAGAGTTAAGGGTCGTAGTGAAACCTAATGCCGGGGCATAATGATTGGGATTAGTCACGGTTGACCTTAGGTTTGGGACAATGTATTTTAGGATATCCATGACTCATTAAACATCAATAGGAGAGTATAATGCATTGTCCTACAATAGAACATTAATTCTAGGTGTAGCTTGTCCGGGTACCCTATTTCACTCTTGATTGTTTCCCTCTTTTTCTCTTAGCTTGCACTCTCTTATCTTCCATATTTCTCTTTATTTTCTTATTGCTTTCGATTAATTTTGCACACACACAATTGATCTTGCTCTCACTTTCCGTACTTCACACTAGCTAGATAGCAATCGCTTGTATCTACAATCCCTACTCCCTGTGGATTCGACTACCCTCTCACCTGGGTACTATTATTACTGTGACAACCCGTGCACTTTCAGGTTCTTGTTAGTATCGCACGATATGTATCTAAATAACAGGATTTCGATAGTATCGGTGGGTGTATCAGTATAGTTTAAATTATCATAATTTATCGTACGTATCTATTAAAATATATCGTATCGTAAGAAGCAGTGATATTTTAAATCTTAAGAATTCAAAAGGTCATGACTCTATCCAAGGGACTTTTTCACTTGAATTATTTTTTTTTTTTGCAAAATTTTTACGGCGGAGAAAAAATTGTGATTTTTGATGAAGAAACCCTAAAGAAGATATCGCGCAAAGCTTCAAACCCTCTGTTAGTATTTAAAGAAGATATCGCGCAAAGCTTATCATTTTTTTGGATTTCATACAAATTTAGATTTGAAGTTTATGATAAGTTTATCCTTTATTTGAATAACAACTTTTAAATTTAAACATAATACAATTTAAATGTATTTATCTAGATTCTAGATCAAACTTAGATAAGAGTCATAAGATTTAAAAATTTTATATGAATAATTCGTGATTTAATATACATACAAATCTATTTTTTTATTAATTTTATCAAGATTATTCAAGGTTTAATGTTTTAATTTAACTTTTTAATTTTTTTATCAGTGTTATCAACATGGCTGATATCAAAAGTAGGAGAAAAGAAGATATTATATATGAACATTGCAACTGAGTTAATAAATCAAATAGAATGAAATTAAAATTCAATTATTGTGGAGGGATTTATATGGGTGGCTCAATTTGAATGAAACATCATTTAGGAAGGACTCATGTGGGCTCCTTTCTTTCCACCCGGCCTTTAATTAAGATTGACCGGGTAAAAAGCATGGATCACAAATCAAATTTTAATTATTTTTTATATTTCAGGTTATTGCAGGTTCATAACTTCTATTAGGGGCAATCCCCTAATATTAATTACCCCAGACAATGTCGTGGGAACCTCCAATTAAGAAACATGTGTGAATGAGAAACAAATGAGCGAACATAAAATTGATTTTTTTTTTATTGATTTCAAAGAGTATGTGAATACATAATCATGAGGGAGAATGCAAAAATATTAAGAGAGCTATTTTTTTTGTCGTGTTCTACAAATTTCTTTTTTTTATTCTGCTGATGCTCCTGACTTCTTTGCTAAAGCATATCGGAAGACCCTTTAGCACCAGCGATTGTGGCCTTCTCCAATTTTTTTAGTTGTGCTTGCACTTGACACATTGCATAACTTTAAACTGTGATCACTCTGCATTGATGAGTTGCTTGCTTGGTCATCTTCATGTCTTTTTTTTGCTGAAGAATTTGGCCCTTTGTGCTTGTAAAATCTTCAACTTTCTGACTTGTGAAACTCCTTAAGTCTTTGACTTCTTTGTGTCTTAAACTCCGGAGTTGCATTTGTCGTTTAGGTCTTAACTCTTCAATACTTGTAAGTCTTGACCTTTAAATTTTCAAGTCGTGGACCTCAACATGATTAAATCGTTAACTTGACAATTTTGATTTTTTTTTTAAATGAATCTCAAGCTGTAACCATGAGCTTGATTTCCGTTAACTAGATCATCAATTGAGCTCTCCATTTCATTTTTAGCGAAAGAGACCTCAAAATGAGCTTCAAGAAAATCTCTGTCAACATTTTTATGAGTATTGACAAGAGAAATATTTTTTATGAAATTTTCATTTTTTTGATTCTTCCTTGCACTTCAAGAAAAGTTTTTTTTTTTTTGTTTGTGAAATTTTCATTTTTTTTACTTTTTCTTTCACTTCAAGAATTTTTTTACTTCAAGAAGAGAGATTTCTTTTTTTTTATGGAATTCTCATTTTTTCACTTTTCCTTTCACTTCAAGAAGTTTTTTTTTTCATTTCAAGAAGAGAGATTTTCTTTTTGTGGAATTTTCATTTTTTCACTTTTCCTTTCACTTCAAGAATTTTTTTCTTCACTTCAAGAAGAGAGATTTCTTTTTTTGTGGAATTTTCATTTTTTCACTTTTCCTTTCACTTCAAGAATTTTGTTTTTCATTTTAAGAAGAGAGATTTTCTTTTTGTGGAATTTTCATTTTTTTCACTTTTCCCTAACACTTCAAGAATTTTTTCATTTTCAAGAAGGGAGATTTTCTTTTATAATTTTTTTGTAAGAATTTCACTTTACTCCAAGAATGTCAAGACCTCAAGGTGGAGTTAGTGGAATTTCATAGAAATTTTCTCCTTACCCCAAGAGTGTCAAGACCTCAAGGTGGAGTCAGAGAAATTTTATAAAAATTCCGCCTTAGCCCAAGAGTATGTCAAGACCTCAAGGTGGAGTCAGAGAAATTTCATAGAAATTTTCTCCTTACCCCAAGAATATGTCAAGACCTCAAGGTGGAGTTAGAGGAATTTCATAGAAATTTTCTCCTTACCCCAAGAGTGTCAAGACCTCAAGGTGGAGTCAGAGAAATTTTATTAAATTTCCTCCTTACCCGAAGAGTATGTCAAGACCTCAAGGTGGAGTATGAGAAATTTCATAGAAATTTTCTCCTTACCCCAAGAATGTCAAGACCTCAAGGTGGAGTCAGAGGAATTTTATGAAAATTTTCTCCTTACCCCAAGAGTGTGTCAAGAACTTAAGGTGGAGTTAGAGGAATTTTCCAAAGAGAAGTCCTGCAAAAAGAGAAAATAAAAAATTATGAAAAAAAAACATCCGCACAGCAATAAACTCATCTTTCATATTTTTTTTTACTCATCCTTCATTTTTTTTCATTCCTTTTCCTCTCTTCTTTTTTTTTTCTCATTTTTCCTCATTTTCCCCTCTTCACTTTTTTCACTATTCATCATCATTTTTCTCTCTTTTTTTCTTCTTTTCATTTTTTTTCTCATCCTTCATTTTTTCCTCTCCTCTTATTATTTTTTTATCCTTCTTTTTTTCATTTTTTCCCCTCTTCATTTTTTATTCACCATTCATCATCATTTTTTTATACAATTTTGCCTCCAAAAATTATCTCCTCATTGATATTCTTATGACCCGCTGACAACACCATGAAAGTCCCAATTTGTGAGACCTTGAGGACTCAGCGCCTCAAATCAATAGCAACATAACATATCATGGAACCCTCTCAAAGCCATAGCCGAGCCAATGATCTATTTTATTTCTGTGCTGGAAAAATAAAAGCAACTTAAGTTGAGAACTATAGCTTTAGCATTTCAAGGGCTTGAAGAACACCTTTGAACTCAAACTCATGAGCTTCTTTGTTGAGCCACTCAGCAAACTTGTATCTTGTGTCATTCGGATAAAAAAAAAAGGTTGTGCAATTTCCATAAACCCTTTGCCTCTAAATCGCTGAACTTGCTAGTGAACACCACATCCCTTGTATAGCCACTGCCCTTTCACAGAAAAAAAAAACAAGATACTGGCATGTAGCTACTCCTTGCAATAAACTTTTCGTAACAAGAAGTAGACTCCAATCCCCACTGCAGCTTCCTGAGCAAACATTCCATCAAGCAAGTTGTGTGCTTTCTCAAGCCACCTTGAGGCAGAGCAAGCATTCACAATCCCACAGAACTCTTGATGCCAATCACTTCCATTTGAGATTCAACCTCTTGTATCCCAATGATTCAAGGCAGCTAAATCTTTGAACCTTCCATTCTCTACAAACTCCTTCACAACCTCTTTATAACCATCTTCATTCAAAACACAGCCATTTCCACCATTCTTCTCTTTCAATGCACTCAAGAGAACCTCCTCACATGTCCACTGATCAAACCCCTGAAAAAGCTCATCTTTTTATTCATAAAACCCAAAGCAGTCATCAAACAATCCACTTCAACAATCTTAATCTCCAGCCCTTTGGAGGCACTCAAGTAGGTAAGCAAACCAAAACTCCGTTCATCCAGCGACAACTCTAGCGACAAGATAATCTCCAGAACCCTCTCAGCGCCTGAAACGGAGCCAATAGTGCGGCAACACCCGTCGAGCACGCTGTTATACGAAGCTAAGTCAGGCTTTATCTTACCGGCACAGTCTTGATGATCAAGCTTGCGGCTCTCTTCAAAGAGATAGGGGATGGAAGAGGAGAAGTAGAAGTTCTGACCCCAGCCCCATTCTTAAATATCGATGGCGAGGTTGTAGAAAGTGCTGGCAAACGCAAGGACGTTGGTGAAGTCACCAGCCCGAAACTTGTCTCTTGCGATGGAACCCATCTTAAGATCGACGGAGCACTTCCCCTTGATCTCGGTGGCGGCCCTCGCCAATCAGATCCGGGGTTTTAATGAAGAAGATAATGATAAAATAGAAAGGATAAGAGAGAAGAGAGAGAACACGAGAGAGAGAAAAGCATGTATATGCATGCATGGTTTCTTTTTCTTATCTTTAAATTCATGCTGACTTTTATCAATGCTTTAAAAAAACCATTAAGAAGTAGGACCCGCCCCATGCAAATGAATGGATAATTTTTCTTCTGTTTTTTTTTTTACAAATGCATGAAGATTAGAAAGAGGCGGGACCCTATGCATGCTTTTTAAATCATGGAGAAGCGGGACCCGCCGCATGCAAGTATATGGATCAATCTTCATCATGTAACATAAGATTAATGATACATATTATATTTTTTTAAGAAGAAAATGGTACCTTGCTATGAGTTTTCTCTCATCGCCTATCAAGTGGATCGGCCTTCTTTGACCTCTTAATCTTCTCCCTTTTTTCGTCGTCTTTCGTCTTCTTCTTTCTTTCTCTCTTTCTTTTTTTTTTTATCTGTTTTTCTTTCTTCTCCCCAAATCTTCAACCAAAGATTTTTTTAACCAATAACCAACACCATGATACGGAGATTTTTAAAATATTTGAAATTCAAATTCATATATATCCTTAAACAAATATATATATTCTCTCTCTTCTTTTTAATATTATTATTTTTTTATATTTATTTTATTTTATTTTATTTTTATCCTCTTACTCCTATTTGGAATAGAATAATACCCTTCTTTTTTATTTATTCCCATTTTTTCTACTCCAATTCAAAATAAGAGAATATGGTGTATCATCACCATCCTTGTTACTTATCCCCCCTTTTTTTTTGTTTGATTTCAATTCAAAATAAAATAGCAAGTTTCTAATAGAATTAGAAATACAAAATTTCTATATAAACAACTCATAAAAATGTGGCGGCTTGTAATAAAAATCCTGAAGAAGTTAGTAACTTATTTCAAGGGATACTTAAAGATCTAGAAAAAAAGAAAAATATTGGAGATGATTGGGTTGATGATCTTCTTGAAGAAAATTATGAACAAGTTCCTGGTGGCAACATAAGAGGAACTTTCGAACATGTACATTCCAAGAAAAGAAATCGTTTGGAGCAACAACATTTGAATGCGCTTGTTTTTTAGACAAGAAAAAAGACAAGGGAATGGTGATACATACGATCCTATCTCATTAGCAGACATGGAATCAGATGATAAATGGATAATAGAAAGTGAAGATGACACGACCCCTTGTGTGTATCCCGCAAGTGCACGAGCTTGTCGAAGTAATAAATTTACCCTAGTGAGTGAGTAATCGAATCCACAGGGAATAGGGATTTAAGACACGAGATTTCACTATTTAGCTAAGCGATGCGCGGTGAGTGTGAATAGAATCAATGAGTGAGTGTGAAAGCAAATATAAAGAGACAAGAAATAAAATAGAAGGATGGAAGGTAAGAGAGTGCAAGTATGAGTAAATAGAGAAGGACTAGCAATGGATGAAATAAGGTACCCGGACAAGCTACCCCTAGGACTTATGCTTCTAGTGCAAGACTATGCTATTATACTTTCCTATTGATGTTAATTGAGTCGAGGATATCCTTAAACACACGGTCCCAAACCTAAGGTCAACCGTGACTAACCCCAACACTATACCCCGACATTAGGTTTTCACTACGACCCTTGACTCTCGTTGACCTGTCAACTAAGCCCTAGGGGAGTCCGTTTTCCTAAGCCTCACACTACGTGGGATTGCTTTAAGTTCTAGGGATTCCTAGTGATAAATCATGATCCTATGTATAGTTCTAACACTTTGGTCCAGGTGGAAGAACCCTAGTCTAAATTAAGCCCCAGCAATAGGATTCACTTCAACCCTTCACTCTGTTGCTTGTGCAACTAAGCCCCAGGGGAGTTCCTCTCCTAGCACTTCACTCTATCTTGACCACTAAGAAATCATGGAACATGGAGGTAGGAAGAATCACACCGGAGGGGAAAGAGGACGTTCCGCTACCTCACGACTCACCCTCTTAACCCTCTTCAATCTTAAGTAGTCTAACCCTATAGGAGTGTCACACCTCCAAAGGATAACCTAGATTGTTCTCAACCCTAGTGTCATGGCTAAGAGAAAACAATAACAAGAAATAATTAAGATTGAAACTCGAATTTATTCATCAATAATGGTAAAGCATAATAACAATGTCATAGAAACATAATAATCCTAGGGTTTACAGGTCCGAATACCCACAAAGGAGTTTAGCTCCTCATGGAGCTATACAAATCCATCAAAATATAAAAGTAAACACAAATTGAAAGCATCGATGAAAACCCCCTTGCGTATGATGTGGCCGTGGTCTTGTGCGGCCGCCGAATGTCGATGGCGATGCCGATGACGCGCTCCGAATCTCCACAAAGTCCTCTCCGAAACCCTAGCCGCGCTCCCCCGAAGTTGGGGAGAAAGATTGGGAAAAAGATGTGTCAAAAGTCTCCAAATCAGGCTTTTATAATGTTGAGTCGCGGCTTTAAAATCAGACTTATCGGGATTTCACACGGCCGTGTGGAATTTCCACACGCCCGTGTGAAGTTGCTGAAATGTTGATTTTCGGCCGACAGTGGACTGTAACTTGCTACAGTACTCGCTGAAAACACTCCCGAATTCACCGTTCTTCATCGAGGCCATTGAATTGGGCACACAGTCAATGGTAGATCATGCTGATTGCTTCAATTCTTCTTATTGGTAAAGTTACATTAAGCTACACGAGTTAGAGTTATTGTGAATGTGACTGCCTTTGTGCCCCTCCAAAGGAGGTTGACACACACTCACAAGTCTAGACTCGTGCCTTGTTCCTTGCTTGGTCCGAAAACTCCCCAACAATGGCAAACACGATCTAACTTCGTTCTTCTTCTTCAAAATAGCTCCACAAACCTACAATGCACAAAAGCACACAAATACACACAGTTTAGTGATAAAATTTGGTAAAAGATATGCTTATTGTAAGATAATAACGCTTCGCGGTACTATAACACAAGCACTTATCAGAAGGCCCTTGCTTACCTCAAGATACATCGTGGATGGATGTTCATGAATGTTTTTTAGAAATAGCTTCAACAAAAAGGAAAAGAGGTCAATTTATATATTCTAACTATATAATATTTTATAAATTAATAGTTTAGTATAATTGTTGAATATGAAAACTTACTATTTATATTTCTAGGTCCTAGGAACTTACAAATGCAAGCAAACAATAAAGGAAAAGAGATCGCGATATAAGAAGAAGTTCAAGATTTCGAAAATGATAATGATGAAGAATTTGATGAAGATTTAAATCAAAGAGAAGATGGAGATAGTGATGTAGCAAATTTGGACATTGATGATGATTTTTTAACACTTTTTGTACTTATCTATTCTAGACTATAACTTATGATTTTAGACTATTTTCCAAACTTATCAAATGATGTTTAATTTAGTTGGATAAAAAATGTGAAAATGTGTATGTTATATATTTATGTGTATATATAATATCTATATAATATCTTACGATAAAAAGATATGCTACGTTATGTTACATAAAAATTAAGAATTTGATACATCATATGATACACGATTTGAATTGGTGCCGCTCCTGTAATTGTTTATTCATTATTCTGCGCTAGTGAAACTATATCAAATGAAGCTTTAGAAAATTTAGAGAATTATCCAACCATAATGCATCAATCATTTTTTATTCTTTTCTTATTCAATGATCTTGGAACTTCAACTGTAAGTATGCAAAGTTTTCTTACATGTCCATTATATTTGCACATGACATTATTTCTATCATGAAGTGATAAGTGCTCGTGTTCTAGTAATGCGAAGTGTTATTATCTTGCAACGAGCATTGATTTAATCAGATTTTATCACTAAAAAGTGTGCATTTGTTTACTTTTGTGCATTGTAGGGTTGTGAAGGTAAATTGGAGAAAAGGAACGAAGTTAGATCGTGTTCACCGTTGTTGGGGAGATTTCCGGACTAAGCAAGGAACAAGGCGTGAGCATAGAATTGTGAGTGTTTGCCAACCTCCTTTGGAAGGTCACAAAGGCAGTCACATTCACAATAAGTCTAGCTCATGCTAACAAGGAGAACTTCACCAATTAGGAGATTTGAAGCAATCGGCACGATCTACCGTTGATTGTGTGCCCAATTCAACGACCTCAATGAAGAACGACGAATTCGGAAAAGTTTCAGCACAATCACTGTAGCAAGTTAATGTAGCTAAAATATTGTAGCAAGTTACTGTTCACTGTCTGCCAAAATTCAGAAAACCAGCAACTTCACACGGGCGTGTGGAAATTCCACACGGCCGTGTGAAATCTCGATTTTTGCGATTTAAAGCCGCGACCCAACATTATAAAAGCCCGTTTTGGAGACTATTTTTGGGATCTCTTTGGCTCTTCTTTGCCTTAACTTCGAGAGAGGAGCGGCTAGGGTTTGGAGAGGACTTTGTGGAGGTTTGGAGCGCGTCATCAGCGTCGACATCAACGTCCGACGGCCGCACAAGACCACGGCCATATCACACACAAGGGGGTTTTCATCTATGCTTTCGAATTGTGTTCTTTTTATTATTTTGATGGATTTGTATAGCTCCATGAGGAGCTAAACCCCTTGTGGGTATTTGGACTTGTAAACCCTAGGATTGTTATGTTTCTTTGACATTGCTATTATGCTTTTCCATTATAGATGAAAAAAATTGAGTTTCAATCTTAAATTCTTCTTGATTATTGTTTTCCCTTAGCCGTGACACTAGGGTTGAGAGCAATCTAGGTTATCCTTTGGATGTGTGACAACTCCTATAGGGTTAGACTACTTAGGATTGAAGAGGGTTGAGAGGGTGAGTCATGAGGTAGTAGAACGTCCCCTTTCCCCTCTGATGTGATTCTCCCTACCTCCATGTTCCATGATTTATTCACAGTCGAGATAGAGTTAGGTGCTAGGAGATAAACTCCCTTGAGGCTTCGTTGTACGAGCAACAAAGTGAAGGGTTGAAGTGAATCTTAGTGCCGGGACTTAATTTAGACTAGGGTTCTCTCACCTGGACCAAAGGGTTAGAACTACACATAGGGACAGGGTTAATCGCTAGGAATCCCTAGAACTTAAAGCAATTCTGCGTAGTGTGAGGCTTAAGTAGATAGACTCCCCTAGGGCTTAGTTGACAGGACAACGAGAGTCAAGTGTCGTAGTGAAACCTAATGCCGAGGCATAGTGTTGGGGTTAGTCACGATTGACCTTAGGTTTGGGACCGTGTATTTAAGGATCTCCTCGACTCAATTAACATCAATAGGATAGTATAATAGCATTGTCTTGCACTAGAAGCATAAGTCCTAGGGGTAGCTTGTCCGGGTACCCATCTTTATTCATTGCTTGTCCTACTCCTTTAATCTTACTTGCACTCTCTCACCTTCCACAATTCTGTTTTAATTCTTGTTTTTATTAGTTTATTTCACACTCACTCATTAATTTCTTTCCACACATCATATTAGCTACATAGTGAATACTTGTATCTTAAATCCCTATTCCCTGTGGATACGACTACCCACTCACCAGGGTATTTTATTACTTTGACAACCCGTGCGCTTTCGGGCCCCTGTCATGAAGCTTAGTTAAACTAGTTGTCCTTATAAAAAGGTGGTTTTTTTTCCTTCTATTTTCATTTTGACCACTCAAGAGATGTTTTAGCATAGAATTATTTAACGGCTTATTTTGGACTTTTGTAATAGTGAACCTTTAAGGATAAATTAAATAGCATAGTTAATTAATAAATATTGCATATTGACAAATAGATATTTAAGAAATTTAAAAATTATCTATGAATCCAAATTTTTGACAAATAACTTAAGTACATGAAGATATCTCACCAAATAAGAAGATATCTCAAGTATTAAACAAAAAAAAATTATTTAAACTAAATCTACAAATTAGTGAACTTAGAAGTTAGAACACTAATGTAATAAGTAAAAGGTCAAAGGCAAAATAATTAAAAATTATAACATTAGTTATAGAAACAAGTATTTTTATTGCTCCATTTGTTCTTTAATGGGGTTAGCCATAACAAATTGCTCTTTCCCCCAGTAGATATGTATTATTATTGTTGCTTTGTGGTTGTTAATTGTGATTATATTCTTTTTTATTTATTTATGTTTTTTTTTTTTGCGGTGATTGTTTTAAATGATTTAATTTATTATTAGAACTAGGTAACTTACTAAAATCATTTATGACTATAGGAAGAGGCAAAGAGAGGTGCTATGAAGAAATTCATCCAATTCTACATGCATGAGAATGGTGTTTCAGAGATGATTGCACGGGAATATATACAAGATCTAATCCGAGAAACATGGAAACAACTTAAGACAAGGCATTTTACAATTAATTCTTGATATGAGGGATCCTTCACTAATTTGGCCATTGACATTGCACGCATGAGCCATTATATTTTTTACTATGGAGATGGCTTTGGTAAATAAAATCATGACAACAAGGATAGATTTTTTTCTCTCATGGTTGAACCCATTTCCCTTGGTTAATGTAATTACTATCTTGATGCATGAATAGCAAGGCTATTAGACTATCTATTATCCTTATGTATGCAAAAAAGTATAGATCTTTGAGGTGTATGCTTAGATTTAAAAAAAAGTAAAAAAGAAAAGCAACACAAATTTATCTAACGCAATTTTCATATTTTAACTCTTTAGTAGTTCAATTGCTTAAATTCATTTTAGAATCTCATATGGTGGAGTTGTCATCAAGTTTGCTCCATAAAGGTTTTTTTTTAGCCATTTTTCTTTGTAAAAGTTTAATTGGGTAATAATTATAATGAATATTTAGTTTAATGCACATCTGGATGACTAGAGCTTAGCTAACACGAACATTGTTGAATCCATTTGATGCTAGTAGGCAATTGTTTTCCTCTAGCAAATACATATTTGAGGCATTTTATTGATGTGGCACTACTCGAGGTAATAACTTCCATATGCCATAAGGTATAAGTACGTCAAATACAAAAATATAGGATTTGAAATCACAATATACAAGAGAGACTAAAAAAAATTTGTTTGTTAATTTACAAATCACATTATACACACATAAGCTATATTAATTTACATGATTTATTAATATTTCCGAATCTACCAAGCTTTGATCAAAATCTCGCTTAAGAATTGGTGGGATATGTGTCAGTTAAGGTAACACAAACTTATATAAATTTTCACATGCATATTTTTTGCTTAGGGACAAGCAAACACTTAAGTGGGGGAATATTTATTAAGTGTCTAAATACATTGATGTACTCTCCGCCAGTGCACGGATCGTTACAAGTAATAGAGCAGTAGCCCCAAGGGGGTAAGGTTGTCGAACCTTAGGGACTGGACTTCTAGTATTAATTAATCCTCTAATGTCTAGAAAATCAAAGGGTCTGTTGAAAGGTTAAAAAGGTAAATAAGAATAACAAGACAAGGATGGAATCAATAGGTAGACTAGGATCAAGTTTTTATTAACAAGAGTGCAATGCCCCGGATTGATTCCTATGTGCTCAAGATAGTGACGTGAATCTAATGCCTACCACGGTACATTCTATGATCCTTGTGGTTGCTCAAAGCTTTATTGCATCTACGGTTCTCAAATATGTCAAGGGCTGCAAGTGTAACTACATGTTTCATACACGTCGAGTTTTGTAACTATGCTAGGTAATCGCAACTACGACAAGTCACATACGTCAAGTTTTACACAAGCATCTATGCAAATCAAGCATTTTAAGTTATGCAAACACATGAAAAACACAAGAATACATTAAAACTCCATTGGAAAAAGAAAACCAGTATTCAAAGTACTAAGAACAACATAGTTCAACATCTCGGGGCACCATGGAATGGTTAGCCCCTCATGAATTGATACAGCTGAGAAGAAGGAAAGAAAGAACTAGGGTAAGAATTCATGATCTCCCCTTTTACTTATCTCCTCTCAATTGTGCTTCAAAACCTTCCAACTCAACCTTGATCCCCTTAAGAGGTGCAATGAAGCTTGATCTTCGTCCTCATCAATGCTCTCCTAGTGGAGAACAAAATCCCTGAACAAAAGATGAGGAGAAACCCTAGAATCTGGAGTTAAAATGGGTGTTTTTGGGCTCCACACGGTCTAAGCACGATTGTGCTTAGAAACCGTGCTTAGACCGTGCTTTTCTGTGAAGTTCTGAGTGAATCGGCTAAGTGTCATCCAAAGATATTTGACACGACCCCCTGCGTGTATCCCGCAAGTGCACGGGTTGTCGAAGTAATAAAATACCCTGGTGAGTGAGTAGTCGTATCCACAGGGAATAGTGTTCAGAAACAAGTGTTATCGCTATTTAGCTATGATGGGAATCGATGATGAGAAAAGTATGTATGTATAGATGTAAAAGAAAATAAAAGAGTGCAAGGAGAATAATAAGGGTAGGAGAGGTAATCGATATAACGATGGGGTACCCGGACAAAGCTCCCCCTAGGACTAATGCTTCTAGTGCAAAACTTGTATTATGCTCTACAATTGATGCCTATTAAGTCGAGGATATCCTTAAATTCACGGTCCCAAAACTTAAGGTCAACCGTGACTAACCCCAACATTATGTCCCGGTATTAGGATTCACTACGACCCTTGACTCTTGTTGACCTGTCAACTAAGCCCCAGGGGAGTCTATCTTCCTAACCCTAACACTACGTGGGATTGCTTTAAGCTCTAGGGATTCCTAGTGATAAAACCTGTTCCTCTATGTAGTTCTAACCCTTTGGTCCAGGTGGAAGAACGTTAGTCTAGATTGAGCCCTAATACTCTATCTTGACTGCTAATTAACCAAGGAAACGGAGGTAGGGAGAAATCACACCAGAAGGGAAAGGGGTACGTCGCTACCTCACAACTCTCCCTCTCAATCCTCTTCAATCTTAAGGAGTCTAACCCTATAGGAGTTGTCACACCTCCAAAGGATAACCTAGATTGCTCTCAACCTTAGTGTCAAGGCTAAGGGAAAACAATAGCACAAGATAATTAAAATTGAAACTCAATTAAATTCATCAATAAATAAAGCATAACAAAAGTCATAGAAACAATGTCATCCTAGGGTTTACAAGTCCGAATACCCACTAGGGTTTAGCTCTCCATGGAGCAATACATAATCAATAAAGAGATTAAGAACATATGCATAAAAACCATAAAGAAAACCCCCTTGTAGATCGTATCGATGGTCTTGTGGAGCCGCCTAGTCTTCTCCACGAATTCCTTGTCAAGCCTAGGGCACACCTCGCCGAATCGATGCCGACGAAAGCTCCCCCAATAGCTTTCTTCCAAAGGATGTCGATGTCAATGCCATATATTCGCCTCCAAAGACCTCCAAGAACCTCTCCAAACCCTAGCCGAAAGATCCCAAAAGATAGGCAAGAGATAGAAGAGGGGGGGTGGAGGGGGGGGGGGTGGGGGGGTTCCCAAATAGATCTGAAAACGGGCTATTTATACGCTGAAATCGGAGTTTCCACAGGCCCCTATGGATTTTCCACACGGGCTGCAGAATTTCCACATGCCCGTGTGTTAATTCCACATAGCCGTGTGGAAATTCTGTTTTGCTGATTTTCGGCGGGCTGTGAATAGTAACTTACTACAGTACTTTTGCTATAGTACTGCCGCGTGGAATTTTCACATGCCCGTGTGAAGTTTCTGGCTTACTGGAAAATTAATTCACACGGCCGTGTGAACTCTCTGAAATCCTGATTTTCGGCAGAAAGTGAACAGTAGCTCGCTACAGTACAAAAAGCTACAATGCTGCTACAGTACTCGCCGAAATGCTCCCGAATTCATTGTTCTTCATCGAGGCCGTTGAATTGGGCACACAGTCAACGTTAGATTATGTCGATTACTTCATTTCTCTTCATTGGCAAAGTTCTCCAATGCTACACGAGTTATAGACTTTTGTGAGTGTGACTGCACTTGTGCCCCTCCAATGGAGGTTGGCACACACCACAAGTCTAGACTCGTGCCTTGTTCCTTGCTTGGTCTGAGAACTCCTCAACAATGGCGAACATAAACTATTCTTGCTTCTTTTTCTATAAATCTTCTCCACAACCCTTCAAATGCACAAAAGAACACAAATACACACTAATTAGTGATTAAATCTGAGAAAAGTAATGCTCAATGTAAGATAGTAATACTTCGTATTACTATAACACAAGCACTTATCAATATTCATGGGAAGGAAGCACGGTCGTGCTCCACCTGCGCTTTGCATGAGCAGGACCGTGCAAGGAGCTTCCTGGGTGTGCTTCCCCTGCTAGCAGATGGTGTTTCGATTACAGAGAAAATCACGGGGGCAGATAGGACCGTGCCTCGATCGTGCTCATCCTGGAAGCACCACCTGCTTGATCAGCTACACAAGCAACTTCAGACAGAGTTAATCACGGGGACAGAGCACGACCGTGCTCCGCCCATACTTGGCTTGGACAGTTAGAAAAATTCTTCATTCTTTGCTCGTTTTCTTCTCGAATTCACTCCTAATTGCTTTGAGCCATAATTTCCTGTTTTATGAACAAAAACATCCAAAGCAACATTGAATATATACAAAAGGTGCTAAAAGATAATCAAAAGTATGAATTAGGAGTAAGAAAAACATGAAATGAATTACACTCATCATACATTATAATTCATTGACAAATCATTTACAATTTCATGCATATTTTCTTAATACTGATGTCCTTTTACGTGATTTTTGCATTTATCTTGTTTCGGGGACTATACTCCTAAAAAAAATCATCGTTTCCATCATTAATATACCATAATGCAAGACTCAAGATTTTCACATTTCAAAAATTTTTCACAAAGTTCACGAAAATCACAAAAGACTATTAGGGTTGTGCGGATTGTGCACAGCCTGCACAGCTCTCCTGTAACGTGGTCGATGTTGAGGAGCATCCGATCTTGGTTTGGAGTTTCGTAAAATTTGATTCTTCATTTTTTGTCCTTCAAAATGCTTCGAATAATTGTTCTTCTGGTGTAAATGGCCTCCTGATGCCTTAAAACAAAATTAATGCAAAGGCGCGTAAAAGGGCATCGGTATTAAGAAAATATGCAAGAAATTGGAAAGTATTTGTCAATGAATTACAATTTATTTAGACACTTATCACATACTATACAAGAAAAAAAGCCTTTTCAATAAAAACGTTTCAAGTCTGAATGGCAACTAAGAGACAATTAGCTTTCTATTTAGGATTTGGATAAAAAGACTTTGAGAATCTTTAAAAAAAAGTGTCAACTTCACTTAAATGGAAAGATAATTAACTATTCTTTCACAAAAATAACATAGCTTTATAGTAATCCAAAACATAATATAGTATAGTAGATGATAGATATAGCAAGAGAATAACACAATAGCCGCCACTATTCCTTGTAACATTAATGTGTGCAACAGATCAAATCTTTTTTTTAAAATTTTAAATAAAACATTTATTAAATAGTACCTTGAACTGTGAGTATTTCAAATTATTAGTATTAGAATAGTAGTCACATATTATAATGTAGTGACTTGAAAGGAAAAAGGAATTTGAAGGAATGAATAACTTACGATAAATTAATTATAGCAAGATTCAACAAAATAAATTTTACAACACACAAACATTGTAGCATCATCCATTTTCCAATCATTTTAATCATTACTAGAGCCGAAAGCTTTATCTTCTAATCCTAAATAAAATTTAAAATAACTAAATAAAATGTCACAAAATAATAATATCATAACAATATGTAAGAAACAACAAAAGGATTCACCTAGTGAAAAGCCATTAGCACACATCCAATAATCCAAACAAACAATGGCTTTAACCGTATTTTGTTTGAGTAAACTTCTTATATAATTGATGACTTTCTTTCCAATATTGAAAGTTGACTCTAAATCTACAATTGATATAGAAATTGTCAAAAGGTCATGAGCCAATAATGAAAACTCGGAATACCTTATTGAGCTTTTACTCCAATCCTCTATGATATCAATCTCACTATTGAAATCAAGCTCTTTTTCCTACCAAAAAAGATCCAATTATGGCTTTTCTACTTTAGCGTTAGATTTACTTAAAAACTTTGTAATCTTTTGCATCATCACAACTATCAAATAACATCCTAACAACCTATGAGCTGTGGTGTTAAAAGTCAACAACTCGATGTTATGCCCTAGCCCACTTATTTAATTTCTCCATATCCCAATCTAAATGAAGATCTGATCTACTTTGCTTCAGTAGGAAATTATTTATATTATACATATAGACAAGAATCCAACATTTATACATTAAGAAAACTTGCTCCTAGCTAATTCAGTTTGAGAACTACAAGATTTACCTTTGGAGAAAGGCCTTGCTAATGTTCACTCAAGATCTATGTGGCTTTGGTACCATATTGAAATATCAAGAAAAAAGAAAAACAAAGTAATATAGAAAATATAAGGGGGCATCATAAATAAATTTTATTATGGGTATCATTGCCAATTAATATCTCAATTTGCAATACATAACAACTAAAAATCTATAATTGCTAAATTAAAAACAATAAAATCTAAAAAAATCAAACAAAATATTTGACTATGATGAAGTCTAAGATATTGAAGGTTTGCAACTTTGAATTATTCTCCAACATCTCCTTTAATTCAAAGTTGTAAAAAATTAACTTCACCTATCCATGGAGCACTTTTCTTTAGAGTTAAAACTTTATAGGGCACTTCTCTCCAAACTTCAAACTTCATGGAGCACTTCTCTCCAAATTTCTAAAATTTAATTTATAGAGCACTTCTTTTCACGTAATGACGCACTATTCATCATATAAAATCAACTTATTGATGCACTTTCTGACCATGTTTTAAAAGAGAGTTTCTTCTTCATCCACGTTCAAATTCCAAGTTCTTCATTTTTAAATTTGCAATTTTTCTGTAATTGCCCAAGTTTTTTGCTTGTGAAACATTGAAGTCCTTGCTTGAGCCAACAATCCCTCTCTTGATGATCTTGCTTCTTGTAATGATCATATTGAATAATTTCTTTATCCTTTATAAAATATTCGCTAGATAAGCTCCCTCAACCATTTATGCTCTTTCTTTTCTCATTATTTTTCTTTGCTCCTAAGCTTACAAAGAATTAATTAATTTTGCAATTTTATTTCACCGATGTTTTGAATCTTCAAAATATGACAATTTTGCCTCAAATCATTCAAGCAAACTTATAAATAATTTTTCTTACCACCACCTTCAGCTTATTAAAATACTCTTGTATGGTCTTTTGTTTTTTCATACTTAAAATTTCAAAATCTCTTTAGAGATTTAACACTTGTATATGATGTTCTATCATTGCCATATTCAACACATCAAAAGCTTCTTGAGATGTTTCATGATAGAAAAATAATAGTACTCAGAGAATAGGAGACGAAATGAGGGATAACTTAGCAGCTGTACCGTGGATGAGCCACTGCTTTAAAATCAAGATCTTGCATGACAGTGGTGCAATCGTTAACATAGCTAACTTTCAAACACGTGCACTCATGTAAAAGGTTTGGAATAACATATTTCAATTATATAGAAGTCTTGATTTTTTTTTCTTTCCAAAAGAGAGCGAGCTGAAGAAAGGAGCGAGTTAATAAAAGGAGGGGAACACCAATATAATAACTCCTTAAGTTGAGAGAAAAGTCTGTAGAAGATGTAATAATCTTCAAAGGTAGTTATATTTGAACAAATAATGTAATGAATAATCAAAATTTTCATAATCAAAATTTACACAACAAATAATTACACAAAAAATTAAACAAATTAAATTAGATGTAAATCGAACAAAAAAAAAATATTATAAACTCGGAAGAGATTGAGCAAAGAATGAAAACTCACCAACCAACACAACATGCAATGATTTTTTTTAGAGACTTTTGAGAGAGAAATTGCATTTCTTTAGGGGTTTATTTTTTTATATTACTATTTTTTACATTAATAACTTAAAAAATATATAAATATGTATTGATTAGTTCAATTAAAAACATATCTTCATATATAATTTAAAAATAAAAATATTTAAAGATCCATGTTTGGGTCGCTATATTAATTATTATTATTACTCAACATCAATTTTATTTAACATAATAATTTTTTATTTAATTATTTTAAATGCTTTGGGGTAGAATTTTTTTTTAAAAGAAAGAGTATCACTTTCCATATATGAATTATATATATATATATATCATGGGAAAGGGGGTGCTTGAGCACCCCTTTGACTCCCTTTAGTTCCACTGATGAATATGATTGACAAATGAATAAGTGTTAGCCTAGTTGGGATGTACTCATATAATAGTAATGCAATATTTTTCATAAGTAAAAATGTAATAATACCAGTCAATTAATAAAACTATTAGTTTTCATTTTTATATTACTTTTTTAGTTTTAAATCACTACAAAGTTTAATTAAGAAAAATTAAAGAACAAAATAGCAACGGGGTAATCTAAGCCCAATTTAACAGGACAATCTTAGCTCAATCAAAAATTGATCCAAAGAGCCAAGACTATGAGCTTGGCCATAGGCTTCAAATTTTAACGTTTCGGCCACAGTCTAGCCCTGCCCAAAATATTCACGGGCTTGTCGAATTTGGGCTTGGCTAAGCCTTAGCCTAAAAGTTTTTGGGTCAGGCCGGCCCAACTAAGCGCAATGCTGAGAGTGACACACAACAAACATTGATAACTTGCTTGTGCTCCCCACCCATGCAACACAAGGTTTGGGCTACAATCTCAAACCCACAGCTAGAGACATTTGGCACCAGTGCTTCCAGCATATTTTGAACTAGTTAAAAAACATCTTGCAATTTATGCCTTCCCAATTGGGGCTACTGTCATTAGATCAAAAACCCTTGGTCTATTTCTATATATGTTTTGTTTTTCTAATTAACTATCTTTCATTTCTCACACTAATCACTATCTCTCATTCTACACATTGTACTTTCTCAATTTATTTATTTATTATTATTTTTTAAATGGGGCAACTATACATGGACTATATATATATATATATATATATATATGGTATGTTTCATATGCGAAAAAATGAGGGATAACATAGTGTAACTTTTCTTGTACTTTATTTGATTTACAAATATGATAGGAGTACAACATAAGTAGCTGATAATTTTGTCCCACTAAAACCATGGTACAACTTTTTAACTGAGGGGCATCATAACGTAAGACAATTTTACCCCAAATTTAAATAAAAATTACAACAAATTACAACCATAACTCAATAAAAGATTTCATAGTCATAACTCCTTCTTCATTTTCTCCTCATCCCCCACCATAACCACACCTCTTTCTTTTTCTCCTCCAATACATGTTGTTTCTCTTAAAATCCCTCTCCTCTTTCTCTCTTCCCCTTTTCCTTCTTCCCTTCTTGTCTCCCTAATATTTCTATGGTTTCTCAGCTATCTTCAAGATTGATACCAATTAAGGGCTTTTGCCAGTGAGAGAGGTATGCATTGTTGAGATTAAAATCCTTTAAATTTGACATCATAATAATGATGGCAAGATGGTTTAACACTGATAATTGGGTTTAAACTCTACTTATTGTAAGCTCTTGTTATTGTAGGTTCCTAGAATCCTAGTTTTTATTTTACAGTACCGCTAATTATACATTATTTCCGTTTAGTATAATTTATTCCTCTTTATTATTATTATTATTATTATTATTATTATTATTATTATTATTATTATTATTATTTCTCTCTTATTTTCCTTTTTGGATCAACCAAAAAAGTTTACATTGTTTTGCTACTAACCTACAAAACAAGCAAATTGCTATATTGTTTTAAGTTAATATGTTAAAAAAATTCATGATACATTTTTTGGTAAGTAATTGTTAATTGATGTATTTTAAAAATTACAAATATAATTATGTACCAATAATTTAAGTAATTATAAAAGAAATCTAAGTGATCACTTATTAAAGTGAGAGAAAACTTCTATATATATATATATATATATATATATATTGCTTTGTGAAATTTTTGATTCTAAAACAACATAGGACAATATAATGTGCTACAGTAGTTTTAAAGTTATTTTGTCTAATACTCATGCAAAACAAATTGACAACAACACAAGAAGTTTTGTGCTATAATAATCAGAGAATTGTATAAACAGTTATGTTGTCCCATAGCCACTTATATAGAGTTGCACTCTTGTGTTGTTCTTGTTTGCATGTCAAATGGACCCGTAAAACCTTTCATTAGTTTTTCGCAAATAGATGATGAACACAGAATTTTCAATGTTCGATAATTATTATTTAAATTAGTAAATCTTTATAAGAAAATAAGATATAAGAATTTGGTAGTTGACTTGAATTAAGAATAAACCATGTTGAAAAAGGATATTTTTGGTAAACTGATAAACAAAAGTAGTTCAAAAAAGTATAGAAAGTTATTGCAATGGTCTATTTTGTAGAGTATATAGAAAATAAATGCGAAATTTGTTTTCTTTTTAAATGCGCACTGTTATTCAATCGCTATTATATCGACAAGAAGTTGTAAATGGTAAATTTGTTGACTGATTTACCATCATATGAAATGTATTTTTTAACATTGATATAATTTCTTTACGTGTATTCATTTCTCTCATATTTATCTAAACTCAACTCCCAATCCATCTTTATAAGGCTCTAAATAGAGGCAACATTTGAATATAACTATATACCAATGAAGAAAGGAAATAAGAGATCTTGTTACCATCTCTCTTTGTCTTTCATAATTCTTGTTTGAGTTATATTTTATAGCATAAATAATTTTTTTCACAATTTCCAACTTTGAGATTTTTGTCTTTTTGAAAAGTAAAATGGCATTAGCTTGATCAACAAAAAATATTGAGGAGAAATATAAGATCAATGTCAACATTGTGCTTTCAAACCCTTAAACAAACTTCGCAACTAAAAATGAATAAAATAAAATAATGAAGAGTGCTTGTTGAGTTTGACTGTACAACCAATCATTCAAAGGATCAATCAATTCTTTAAGTTTTTTTAACTCTTGAATTTTCTTTAAACTACACTACACACTTTTATTTTCCAAATATACGTTCTATCTCATGTAGATAATCTGAGTCCCATCTGCAATGTTGTGCATATTGCTTGAAGAAAAATTGAAAAAAGAATTTAGAGAAAAAATTGCCAGAGGTGGAAAAGGTAAAAGAATTCTTTCAAAACAAAGAAATAAAGAAAGAAGAAAAATTTGAATTATTCCCATATAAAATCAATGAGGTAAAAAAAAGAATTTTAAAAATAATAATGGAAAAGAAATATGAGCAACAAGTAACAGAACAAAAAATCATGAGAGATCTATTACAAGCAGGAACAATTCTTGAAGGAGTCACATTGGGAGGCATCACATTATGTGAACCAAAACACAAAGATATTGGATGTCTTTATGAAGAAGGCTTTGTTATTCTTGAAGGATCATTTAATTATCTAAATGGAAGAATCAAGACATCTAAGGGTCCAGTTTGATTTATCGGAATTATTAGAAAAATGCCCATGTAGCAAGGATCATTATCACTAATGAAAAGCAGCTCAAGTTTCTTAGCAAGCATTGGTAATTAACTCATCACATCCTTCATCAAATCTTTAAACACTATGATTTAGAAGAAAGCTTTATCAATCTAGAGTTTTGATCTATCCCACCCAACTTTGACAAGTGTCTAGATAGTGCAGACATTATGTTAAGATTACCATGCTCAGACGATATGATCCTTATTAGCTTTTGATGGAAAATAATGATAATGATGGTGTACTTACACCTAAAAATATTGAGAAGTAGTTTCAACTATGGAGAGCCCACATAATGGCTACCAATTGGAAGCGCACGTCATTTCTTACCCCGGAAGTTGACTCATTATGGAAAACAAGACCATGAAAGCATATGTGGAGCAAGAATTCTTACTCCCTCAATCTGATCATCACTATGCCCGCCACCACAACGCACTTGAAAAAAAGCAAACACCTGAACATGCCACTATTCTTTTGGAGATCATGAAAATGTAAGCCTCCTTGCTACTAACTTGATACTTGAATCTAAGCAAGAGGATTCCCTTACCGTACATAACATCATCAACTTAATAGATGGCTGATCATTTCTTTCACCATAGTTTGGTCTTGTTTGTGTGGGTGATGGGTTTGTAAAAAGTAATTGTAGATGCAAAAAGTAGTCAAAACCTAGTTTAGGATGATGTGCCATGCCTTGTCACATCAATGATGATGTAAGCTAATTTGTAAAAGTAGATGTAAAATCTAATCAAAATCCACTTTAGGATGATGTGGCGTATTTTGTCACACTATGTGGTTTCATAAAATTACGAGCATTGATGATTTTCTAATAGTATTATCTCCTTCTATATAAAGAAAAGTTTGCAATCATTTGAGATCCAAATGAAAGCTTGAGCCTTTGAGTAATCTCCTTGATCTCATCTTTACATTCTAACAGGTGGGGAAGCTAAGAAAAATATTAGAATGGAGAGAAGAGAGGATTACACAAGGAGATTACTCAAAGGCTCATGCTTTCATTTCTATCTCAAATGGTTACAAACTTCTTCTTATATAGAAGGGATAATATTATCAGAAAACCATAGGTGCCCATGGTTTTATGAAACCACTTGATGTGCCAAGGTCATGCCCCATCATCCTAAAATAGGTTTTGATTAGTTTTTACATACAAACTTACTTTTTACAAACCCATCATACACAAAAAACATACCAAAAAAGAGCAACAATTTAAAATTTTAGAAGAAATTAGAATATAGTTAATAGAGAGAAATTCATTAGCAACTAGCATGCTAAATAAAAACTATAAAAGAATATTAGTAATATGGAACAAACTAGATTATATTAAAACTGGATTAGAAAATCATATCATTAGATAAGTAACACTTAAGACACTGGAAATTATTGATAAAGAGCTTAGCCAATTAATAGTAATGGTAGAAAAAATTAACAAAATACAACTAGAATTAACAAACATTTTAAGAAAATAATCGAAGCATAAAATACACATGTCAGGTTTGACTTTAGATAAAGCAATAGAAATCATAAATGAAAACCTTATTAAAATAGCAAATGAATATTTTGGAAAGCAGTCTATCCAAAACTTGCATAGAAATTAAAAAAAAAAAAAATTTGTTCTCTAATATAATTATTTTCCCAAAATCATCTTTAACTTTTGCTTTATATAAAACACATTCTATGTATTTTGAAGGGATTAAATTTGGAGATATGTAACATTTACTTGCTCCTGTGTATATAATACCTTTTACACTAACTTTATATCCGTCATTAAATTCAAGAATACAGTCTAGATTGAAAGAGATTATTATTTCTATAAGTATGTTGGGATAATGCTATCACTTCATAACTTTCTATTTCTTTTGTAATTATAACTACTTTTTCTTTATTTTCATAGAAATTTAATTTTTTCTTTTAACACTATGTTTCTCTTTTGTCATATCCTTCATATATCTTATTTTAAAACTCAAATATGCACTGTTTATATAATTGTTCTCCTTGTTTGAGATTTTTTTAATCTTTGATTCTTTTAGCCTGTTCATCAGGTGTAGTAACTGTTTCCAATGTTCTAACATGTCCAACTCTATTAAATGAGTTAAATATTCTAATATTATCCACATATTTAACAAATTTCAAAGTCATTTTTGCATTCATAAAAAGTTCTTATGCTTTGAATTCCTTTAAATAATTTTCTCTAGTTTCATATCCGCACCCATTTATCATTCTATTTAGTAAACTGATATGATAATATTTTATAGTTGTTTCACACTTAAATCCTTCAAATCTATTCTTATTAATTTATATGATATTAAAATTATTAAAAAAATAATAAATAAAAATGCCTAGATTTTACACTTCTCACCAAGTGCTAAATCATGATACCATTTTAACTTCAACTCTCAAGAATAAGCCCCTATTATAAACAACTTATTAAATAAAAATTTCATTGCTTTGGGAAGTATGAACTAGGGAAGAATTCATTCTTTATTCTCTTGTGAACTTATTTTATTTCAACTAAGGTAGTGTTTGGTTAGATGTAGCTAAAAAAGGCACGGATTTCTCATTACAATGTATTTGTAAATCCTGCATTTGAGAATGCAGTGAGCGTCAAATCTAGCGTTTGGTTAGAGGTTTTTGCAATGCTAGATTATAAAATTTTGTGTTTGGTTGGAAAGATTTATAAATTTAGATTTGGTATATACTCCAAGGTTTTATTAATTAAAATATACACTATTATATTTTATTAATTATTAAAAAAACAATATATTTAGTTACTTTAATATATTATTATTATTATTATTATTATTATTATTATTTTGTATTAATTCATTTTATATGTTTAATATTTATATTAAATATAGTATACACTATTAATTATTCTTCTATAACAACAAAATTTAAAATAAAGATTTTCAAATTTAGTACAAAATAAAACATTTTTATAAAACTTTTTATAATTTTAAAATTAAAATCTATAATTAATTTGAATCTTACTATAAATAATAAAATAATTTTTAGTAATATCAAAATGACATAAAAAATTAATTTCACATGTGAGGCATGCCTCATGATAAGCATTTTAAGTCCCACATTTTTGAATATACTCAAATTGGCCGTCTTCCAAAATTCACTCAAAAGTGGATCAATTGGATTTACAATTTCATCAACCTTTTTAAATCCCACAAAACAAATAGAAAATTTTGTGAAAATCTTGTAATTCTAAAAAAATAGAGTTTTAAATCCTCTCAAATAAACACCACCACCTAAGAGGCATTCATTTACTTTGAAGTGGTGGAGAAGTAGCTAAAATTTATTTACTACTTTAAAAATTTGTTTGCCTAGAAGTAAGAGAAATGATATTTCCTCAGCTAACATTTCCCTTGGTTATGAACTAAACATAGTTTATGATTTTCATTGAAGTGGAGGAACTGAACAACATATAAAACTCACTTTCTCCCCTACCAAAGCTATACCAAACTCCTTAGCATCTCAATTTGCTCCTCTTTTTAATAAATGGCTCCATTTTTATTTCTATTTCTATTTATTTTATTTTATTTTATTTTATTTTATTTTTATTTTTATCATCCTCTACTTTTGCAATTTGATTGCTAGTTTCTCACACCTACTACTAGTTGTGATTCTGATTCCATCTTTTGGCAATGCTTGCCAAGAAAGAAATGCATATTCTAATCTCATCCTTTCTTTTTCTTCTTTGTAAGATCTTACCATCATCTCTATCCCTCAATCTTATCGTATTTTACCCTAGACCTGATCCTAGTTAGGATTTAGCACTTTATGACCTTCAAGATTCGAGTATGAATTTTTTATCCTTTTTGTAGTTCATTTTGTTTTCTGTTCTTTTTGTTCTTGTATTTGAATTGCTCATTGATAAGTTCTCATGTATAAGTAATACGAAGTATCCTTTTCTTACATTAAGCATTACTTTTCTCAGGTTTCATCATTAATTCGTATGTATTTGTGTTCTTTTGCGCATGTAGGGTTGTGAAGAAAAGTTCAAGAGAAAGGAGCAAAATTGGGTCATGTCCGCGTTTGTTGAGGAGTTTCTTGAACCAAGCAAGGATGAAGGCATGGGTGATAGATTTGTGGGTGTGTGCCAACCTCCAATGTGCTCAAACTATTCTAATTTGGAGGGGCACAAAGGCAGTCACACTTATAAAGTCTAACTCGTGTAACATTGAAAAAATTCATCAATGTGGGGAAAAGAAGAAACAACATGATCCACCGTGTGGTTGTGTACCAAACGTAGCGGCCTCGATGAAGAAAATGAAGTCGGGGGCAACTTGGGCGTGAGTACTGTAACAGTTTACTGTAGTAAAACACTAAACTTCATCAATGCGGGGAAAAGAAGAACGACATGGTCCATCGCGTGGTTGTGTACCCAACTTAATGGTTTCGATGAAGAAAATGAAGGCAGGAGCAACTTGGGCGTGAGTACAGTAGTCGGTTACTGTAGCAAAACACTGTCGCAGTTATTGTTCATTGCGCGACGAAAATCAAATTTTTAGAAAATCCACATTGGCGTGTGGAAATTGTACATGGCGGTGTGGATGCTCGATTTCAGATCTTTAAATACCGTGACTTCAGATTTATTTGGAGACTTTTTCACCTATCTTTCGCCCAACTTTGGGGGGACTTGTGGCTAGGGTTTGGAGAGGATTTTGCGAGGCTTTTGGAGTGAGTCTACGGCATCGACACCGACGTCGACATCCTTTGGAAGATAGCTATTGGGGAAGCTTTTGTCTGCATTGATTCGGCGAGGTGTACCCTAGGCTTGACAAGGGATTCTTTGGAGGAGACGAGGCGGCTTCACAAGATCATCAACACGGGCCACAAAGGGGTTTTGTTTATGTTTTCTATGCTTATTGAAACAGACACTTTGTTGATTTTGTATAGCTCCATGGAGAGCTAAACCCTTAGTGGGTATTCGGACTTGTAAACCCTAGGATGACATTGTTTCTATGACTTCTATTATGCTTTCTTAATTGATGTTTTTAATTAAGTTCTAATCTTGTATGTTAATTGCATTGATTTTTCCTTAGACGTGACACTAGGGTTGAGAGTCATCTAGGTTATTCTTCGAAGGCGTGACAAATTTTATAGGATTAGACTACACAAGATTGGAGATAGTTGAGAGGGTGAGTCGAGAGATAGCGGAACATCCCCTTTCCTTTCCAACATGATTTATCCTACCTCCACATTCCAAGAGTTCTTTGCGGTAGAAGTAGAGCGAAGTACTAAGAGATGAACTCCCCTAGGGCTTAGTTGCACGAGCAACAGAGTGAAAGATTGTAGTGAATCTTAATGCTGGGGTTTAATTGAGGCTAGGGTTCTTTCGCCTGGACCAAAGGGTTAGAGCTATACTTAGGAACAGGGTTTATCACTTGGAATCTTTAGAACCCCAAGCAGTCCAACACAGTGTGAGGCGTCGAAAGCATTCTCTCCGCCGGGGCATAGTGTAGAGGGCTAGTCACGGTTGACCTTAGGTTTGTGACCGTGTGCTTTAGGATGCCCATGACACATTAAACATCAATTAGAAGATATAGTATTAGTCTTGCACTAGAAACATTAGTCCTAGGGTGAGCATTGTCCGGGTGCCCCATCTTTACATTGATTGTTCTCTCCTTACTTTTTGCTTGCACTTTTCTCTCTTTTCACTTTTCTTTCTTTTGTTTCATACATATTACTTTCACTCACTACCATTGTTTTCACATTAGCTAAGTAGTAACTTCTCTTGTTTGTAATCACTACTCCCTGTGGATACGACTACCCACTCACCGGGGTATATTATTACTTCGACGACCCGTGCACTTGCGGAGCATTCTCGCAAGCGATGTGTCACTCATTGTGTAGCCCTAGGACTTTGATAGAATCTAAATTATTTATGGACAAATTGATCATAATTTATCTACTTCCTTAAGTTTATTACTAGATGATGGATCATGCCCGTGCCCAACCTTAGGTCCATTACTAAGGATGATATATAGTTTGTTTTTATGTATTTTTTAATTAAATCATTTTGTACTTGTTCTTTCTCAGTTTGCCTATTTCTTCCCCAATGGACTTATTAATGTCAATGATACTATAGATTCTTAAATCTTTGATTGATATTTGAAATTTATTTATGTTTAACCATAACCACATCTATGCTTTAATTGTTTGTGATTTGGGATGTAATACCTCATTTGAGGATTTTGCCACTCATGTGAGTTGACGTCCTTGATGGTGGTAAAAGTATGCCTGATATGGAACCGGCCAAAGTTTTTTTTTCTTTGCAAATGTGACAAGCGCCGTAAGGCCGTGCATACAGAGTGAAAATTAAATGTCCATTTTGTGTGTCCTCACCTAGTGATATGCGGTGCGGGTTACAAGCTCATACTCATAATTGAGGACCCATTACCACTATTACATCTAGTGGATCCACTTAAAACAAATATTAACCACTAATTACACACTAGTGGATCCACTTAAAACAAGTTCAAATATAGGAACAAAGTCTAACCTAAAAACAAATTCTAGTCAAAAGGTAAGATATACGGAGCCAAGCCGAACCCTCTAACACGTAATGGATCTAACAATGACCACTTCTGAAAATAGGGAATAGAGTGATTGAGTAACTTAGTTACTCAGTGAGTAGTTAGAATAGTTTATTTGTATTTATAAAAGAGATTAAACATCTTTCAGCATCACTTTTTCATAAATAGTATCATAAAACCCATTAAGAATTCTACATAGCTCATTGTAACAATATAAGAAAATGGTTAATTGAAAACATCATAAAATTGGAAGTAAAGTTCTTTGCATCCAAATAATAAAACCATTTTGAAATACTAGTAAGGAAGGTATCCACTAATAGTGCTTAGACCCATAAGCCAAAGTGCTTAAACGTGGTACTCCTCCATTAGCACCTTGCCCTTGACCGAGGGTTCCCCACATAAGAGCAAATCCAACTCAATGCAAATTTCAACTAAAAAGTGCATGTAGGAGAGATATACATAACTCGAGCCCTATATGCGATGCATGAAGGATTTGGGTTTGTTACGTGCCATAAACCCTTAACGGAACATCTTAAACGCTTCTTACAAGCTACTTGTAGCCATAAGCACTTGACAAAAGTCCATACAGGCTCCTTACAGGCTACTTATGGCTGTAAGCCCTTGACATAATGTCTTACAAGCACCCTTATGCCAATAGGGTTGGCCAAAAACATTGCAAAAAGGTTCGGAATGGTTTATATGAGTATCTCTCGTAAGAATTTGGGGATCGTGAAAATAGGTTATGTAGGTGACAAAAGAGTAAGAAAACCAAGGGTTATAATCATGCAAACTTTTATACAAGTTTTCTATAGATCGAATAAGGAAAAACTTGAATTTAATAAAAAAATCACCAATTGATTTATTGATAAAGGGTTCAACAAATCCAACACCCAAGATCTAGAATACATGATCATTCAACAAGAAACTCTGCAATTGACTCCAAAATCATAAACTCAAACATAGAAATGATAAAATTTTAATGATCTCATACAAATGCATTGGGAATGACGAAAGTTAAGGGAGAAGATGCATTATGATGCTAAGATCAAGAAAAGTGACACCTTTTGCGAGAGTGCTACGCAAGTGCACAGGTTGTCGAAGTAATAATATACCTTGGTGAGTGGATAGTCGTATCCACAGGGAGTAGTGATTAAAGACAATAGAAATTACTACTTAGCTAATGTGAAAACAATGGTGGCGAGTGAAAGCAATATGTGTGAAATAAAGGAATGAAAGAAAACAAAAGGAAGAAAAGTGCAAGCAAAGGTAAGGAGAGAACAATCAATGAGAAGATTGGGCACCGGGACAATGCTCACCTTAGGATTAGTTGTTTCAAGTGCAAAACTATTATTATACTTCCTAATTGATCTTTAATGAGTCGTAGACACCCTAAAGCACACGGTCCCAAACCAAAGGTCAACCGTGACTACCCCTCTACACTATGCCCCATCGGAGAGGATGCTCTTGACGCCTCACACTGTGTTGGGCTGCTTGGGGTTCTAGGGATTCCAAGTGATAAACCATGTTCCTAAGTATAGTTCTAACCATTTGGTCTAGGCGAAAGAACACTAGTTTCAATTAAGCCCCAACACTAAGATTCACTACAACAATTCATCTCTTAGTACTTCGCTCTACTTTGACCGCAAAGAACTCTTGGAATGTGGAGGTAGGATAAATCACATCGGAAAAGAAAGGGGATGTTCCGCTACCTCTCGACTCATCCTCTCAACTCTCTCCAATCTTGTGTAGTCTAATCCTATAGAAGTTGTCACGCCTTCTAAGGATAACCTAGATGACTCTCAATCTTAGTGTCACGTCTAAGGGAAAATCAATGTAATTAACATTCAAGAATGGAACTCAATTAAAAACATAAATTAAGAAAGAATAATACAAGTCATAGAAACAATGTCATCTTAGGGTTTACAAGTCCGAATACCCACTAGGGCTTTAGCTCTCCATGGAGCTATACAAAATCAATAAAGTATTTGTATCAATAAGCATAAAAACAATGAATAAAACCCCCTTGTGGCCTATGTCGATGGTCTTGTGAAGCCCTCTAGTTTCCTCTAATGACTCCCTTGTCAAGCCTAAGGCACACCTCATCGAATCTATGCCGACGAAAGCTCCACCAATAGTTATCTTTCAAAGGATGTTGATAATGATGCCGTAGACTTGCTCCAAAGGCCTCACAAAATCCTCTCCAAAACCTAGCCACAAGTCCCCCTAAAGTTCGGCGAAAGATAGGTCAAAAAGTCTCCAAATAAATCAGAAGTCGCGGTATTTAAAGGGTTGAAATCAGACATCCACACGACCATTTGGAATTTCCACACGCCCGTGTGGATTTTCTAGAAATTTGATTTTCGTGGCGTAGTAAATAGTAACTGCTACAATAAATTGCTACAATGACTTTGCTAAAGTAGCTGCTGCAGTACTCGCGCCAAAGTTGCTCCCGACTTCATTTTCTTCATCTAGGCCACTAGGTTGGGCACACAACCAAGCGGTAGATCATGTCGTTTCTTCTTTTCCCCTCATTAATGAAGTTCTTTAATGTTATACAAGTTAGACTTTATGAGTGTGACTGCCTTTGTACCCCTCCAAATTATAGAATAATTTGAGCACATTGGAGGTTGGCACACCCACAAATCTACAATCCATGCCTTGATACTTGCTTGGTTAAAGAAACTCCTCAATAATCGTGGACATGACCCAATTTTGCTCCTTTTTCTTCAACTCTTCTCCACAACCCTACATGTACAAAAGAACACATATTCACACGAATTAATGATACCTTAGAAAAGTAATGCTTAATGTAAGAAAAGTGTACTTCGTATTACTTATACATGAGCACTTATCAAAAAGCGATTATGATGAAGACTATATGACAATCTTACCTTGATTTTTCAATAAAAAAAGATGGAAAAGATGGAGATTCCTTCTCCAAGATTACTCCAAGAGGGATTTAAAGAGTCAAAGTGGATTAATTGAAGAACATAAGGCTAGGTTTAGAGATTTGGGGTTTTAAATAATAAGAGAAAATTCCCAAAACACACCCACTCTCTTATAAGATCATAACAAATCACAAGATTACCCTAATACCATAGATAAGACCTAAGTTGGAAGCTGGGTTTTACATGTAACGTTTGTAATTGGACATTAACATTCGATGCGACAAATATCTGGCATATTTACTTCCCTAAGAAATAAACTAGCATTTGTGTACATCACTTCCACACTAAGAAAAGAATGAAGAGGACTAAGATCCTTCATGGCAAACTTTGCATGTAATTGGAAAATAAAATATTGCAAAAAATAAACTATTATCTCCTCTAAGTATTATATCATCAACATAGAGAAGGAGGAGAGTTATGCCTTGGGAACCATGATAAATGAACAAAGATGAGTCTGCAAAACTTGAAAAGAAATCAAGAGAGAGAGAGAGAGAGAAAGAGAGAGAGAAAGAGAAATAAGATGCAAACCAATCAAACTAGGCTTAATGAGCTTGTAATAGTAAATAAGGAGGCCATTTCAATTTGTAGCCATGAGTTGCAGAAGTTTCATTAATTAAACAAATAGTTGTTACATGAAGACTATCTTAAACAACTTACCATGTAAAAAAAGCATTTTTGACAAAGAGTTATTGAATATTTCACATGCTAATTAGTGATATAGTCGAGATAATTCAAATTATGGTTGGTTTTATAATTCGAGAAAATGTTTCGACAAAATCAATACGAAGAATTTGAGTTTGTTAGAACTGAAGGCTTGAAATGTGAGCTTAAAAACTCAAACTAACAAAAGGCATGAGGAAGAAAAAGAAAGAAAGAATGAAAGAAAGAAAGAAAGAAAGGCTTAATATTTCATTAACTTCTTCATTGATCACATTATACAAGGATCGCATGTATTTATTGTGTTATCTCAGTCTTTTCTTGTTTGTTGAATAGATGTGTTAGTGGAGTTCCTTTTGTATTTAGCTTGGTGCGGCTTGCCAAACTCTTTGGAGAGTGTAGCTGGAGTCCTAGAGGTGTGTGGGCTGTGCACACGCTACACACTATGCTGCACATAATAGCCTAGTGGTTGTGCTACCTCTCGTGCGGCCCTCACACCGTGCCGTGCAGCGTACGTGTAAGCCCTTTTTAAGCATTTTTTGAGAAATTTTTCCTCGGGTTTCTTCTCTCTCAGTCTCTTTTCCTTTCCTTTTCTAATCCCTTACTGCTCTTTGGAGACTAAGGATTTGGTTAGGATGATCTCTTGGTCTTGCTAGTGGAGCTTAAAAATCAATCCATCCTTGCTTGAGGTAAGCTCTCATTTTCTCCTTCCTTCTTCATTGTTTAGATGAATGGGACTAGAGTTATATTGTGAGCTTAAATTAGAGCTTGATCCTTGTTCTTCTTCTTGCTTATTGTTGGTGCCACTTGAGAGGAATGTTTGCCTTGCTTTGTAGTCCTTCAATATTGTGAGATCCATGCATTTTCTTCCTCCTTGTTATTTGGTACTGTAGATCTACTGTAACACTGTAGAACTTGCTTGTTTCCTTGTTTTATTAGTTTATAGTGAAGCTCATATCCTTAGAAATTTATTAGAAAACTTAAAACCTAGTGTTGAGCGAACAGTAGGTCATGTTAGGGTTGAATTACATAATTAAGCTTAGGGTTTTGTTTATGATTTTCCTTTGCTTAATTCTTTTTGTTTTTCTATATGTGGATGGTTCTGTTGTGGCTAGGTGGTGACAGCTCATCTCGAGGCAAGGAGCTACAGAGGAGTAACTTTCTCGGGGCTTTTTCTCACCTAAGATTGTGAGTGGGTTAAGTTGAATGTACAATTCTAATAAGACATTTAAATGTTTTAATCATTTGTTGAAACTATTTTATGGCTTTATCACATTAAATCAATATTCTGATCGATTTGTGGAATGCTTTTCAATGATATTAGTTTTTATGTAAAACCCCAAACATATGAATGAATATGGTTATGATTATACCTATATTATGGAATTGGAATGATTTGAGGAGTTCTATTTGCATCCTTATGCTGTTGGCATTGGTGATTGTGTGACACACCCCTTGCGTGTGTGTACCGCAAGTGCAGGGTTGTTGAAGTAATAAAGTACCCTGGTGAGCGGGTAGTCGTATCCATAGGGAATAGTGTTTAGGAACAATAGTTATCACTATTCAGCTATGAAGGAAGTCAATGGTGAGAGAAATATATATGTATAAATGTAAAAGAAAGTAAAAGAGAGCAAGAAGAGCAATAAGGGTAGGAGAGATAATCGATATGAAGATGAAGTACCCAGACAATGCTCCCCTAAGGACTAATGCTTCTAGTGCAAGACTAGTATTATACTCCCTTATTGATGTTTAATGAGTCGTGGAAATCCTTAAGCACACGGTCCCATACCTAAGGTCAATCGTGACTAGTTCCAACACTATTCCCTGGCATTAGGTTTCACTACAACCCTTCACTCTGTCGATCTCTCAACTAAGCCCCAGGGGAGTCCATCATCCTAAGCCTCACACTATGTGGAACTGTTTGACATTCTAGGGATTTCAAGTCGTAGACCGTGTCCCTAAGTATAGTTCTAACGCTTTGGTCCAGGTGAAAGAACCCGAGTCTCAGTTAAGTCCCAGCACTAGGATTCACTACAACACTTCACTCTGTTGCTTGCGCAACTAAGCCCCAGGGGAGTTCATCTCCTAGCACTTCACTCTATTTTGACAGCAAAGAACTCTTGGAACATGGAGTTAGGGCAAGTCACGCTAAAGGGGAAAGGGGATGTTTCGCTACCTCTCGACTCACCCTCTCGACCCTCTCCAATCTCGTGTAGTCTAATCCTATAGAAGTTGTCACATCTTTCAAGGATAACCTAGATGACTCAACCCTAGTGTCATGGCTAAGGAAAAATCAATACAATTAACATTCAAGATTGGAACTCAATTAAAAGCATCAATTAAGAAAGCATAATAAAAGTCATAAAAACAATGTCATCCTAGAGTTTACAAGTCCAAATACCCACTAGGGGTTTAGCTCTCCATGGAGCAATAAAAAATCAATAAAGAGTTTGATAACATATGCATAAAAACCATAAATAAAACCCCCTTGTAGATTGTATTGATGGTCTTGTGGAGCGTCGCGTCTTCTCCAACGAATCCCTTGTCAAGCCTAGGGCACACCTCGCCGAATCGATGCTGATGAAAGCTCCCCCAATAGCTATCTTCCAAAGGATGTCGATGCCAACGCCCTAGAATCGCCTCTGAAGACCTCCAAGAACCTCTCCAAACCCTAGCTGTAAGCCCCCAAAAGATAGACAAGAGATAGTAGGGTGGTCCTCGAAAATCAGGCATCCACACGCCTCTGTGAAATTTCTATACGGGCATGTGGATTCTCTATTTTCCAGATTTTCGGCGACTGTGAACAGTAACTTGCCAAAATGCTACCGAATTCATCTTCTTCATCGAGGCCGTCAAGTTGGGTACATAACCGTGCGGTAGATCATGTCGCTTCTTGAAGTTAACCGCATTGATGAAGTTCTTGATGATATTACACAAGTCGGAACATGTGAGTGTGACTGCCTTTGTGCCCTTCCAATTCAAATATTGACTCTAGCCCAATTGGAGGTTGGCACACACTCACATGTCTTTGAGCACAACTTGTGCATTGTTCCTTGCCCGGTCCAAGAACTCCCTCAAAAATCACGTTCATGACCTATTCATGCTTCTTTTCTCCTCAATTCGTCTCCACAACCCTACATGCACTAAAGAACACAAATGCACACATATAAGCGATTAAACCTGAATAAAGTGATGCTCAAAAAAAGAAAAGTATACTTCGTATAGCTTATACACGAGCACTTATCATTGTGAAAGTCATTTTCATTATGAGATCTGGATATTTGTCTTAGACGAGGATAGAATGATATGCCTGATAAGTGCTTGTGTTATAGTAATGCGAAGCATTATTATTTTATAATGAACATACCTTTTATCAGATTTTATCACTAAATAGTGTGCATTTGTGTATTCTTATGCATTGTAGGTCTGTGGAGCTAATTTAGGGAAAAAGAATGAAGTTAGATCGTGTTCGCCGTTGTTGGGAAGTTTTCGGACCAAGCAAGGAACAAGGCACGAGCCCAGACTTGTGAGTGTGTGCCAACCTTCTTTGGAGGGGCACAAAGGCAGTCACATTCACAACAAGTCTAACTCATGTAGCTTAGGAGAACTTTACCAAGAAGGAGACTTGAAGCAATCGGCATGATCTACCATTGATTGTGTGCCCAACTCAATGGCCTCGATGAAGAACAACGGATTCGGGAGCGGTACGGCGAGTACCGTAGCTTGTTACTGCAGTGAAACACTGTAGCAAACTATTGTTCACTTTTTTCCACAGAGTTCATACGGGTGTGTGGAAATTCCACACGGCCGTTGACACGACCCCTTGCGTGTATCCCGCAAGTGCACGGGTTTGTCGAAGTAATAAATTTACCTTGGTGAGAAGGTAGTCGAATCCACAGGGAATAGGGAGATAGAGTATAAGAATTCACTAATTAAGCTATGCGAAATATGGAAAACAATGGTGATATTAATGAATGAATGTATTTCAAAACAATAAACTAAATAGAAGGATGAAAGTAAGAAATGCAAATAGAAAAATCGAGAAGGACTTGCAATGAGTAAAAGGGGGGTATCCGGACAAGCTACCTCTAGGGTCTATGTTTCAAGTGCAAGACTATGATATTATACTCTCCTATTGATGTCAATTGAGTCGAGAAAATCCTAAGACTCACGGTCCCAAACCTAAGGACAACCGTGACTAACCCCAATGCTATGCTTTGGTATTAGGATTCACAACACCCTTCACTCTGTCACCTAAATGATTAAGCCCCAGGGGAGTCCATCTACCTAAACCTCACACTATATGGGATTGCATTATGCTCTAGGGATTCCTAGTGATTAAACCTGTTCCTACAACAATAGTTCTAACCCTTTGGTCCAGGTGAAAGAACCCTAGTCTAGATTAAGCCCCAGCATATAGGATTCACTACAATCCTTCACTCTATTACTTGCGCAATTAAGCCCTAGGGGAGTTTATCTACCTATTGCTTCACTCTATTTCGACCGCTATTAAATCAAGGAATCGGAGGTAGGGAGAAATCACATCGGAAGGGAAAGGGGTACATTGCTACCTCACAACTCTCCCTCTCAACCCTCTTTAGTCTTAAGTAGTCTAATCCTATAGGAGTTGTCACACCTCCAAAGGAAAACCTAGATTGCTCTCAACCCTAATGTCACGTTTAAGGGAAAACAATATCAAGAGATAATTAAGATTAAAACTCAATTTTATTCATCAACGATGGAAAGCATAATAATCAATGTCAAAGAAACATAAGAACCCTAAAGTTTACAAGTCCGAATACTCCACGAAGGGTTTAGCTCCTCATAGAGCTATACATGTTCATCAATGTGGAAAATAAAGCATAAAACATAGACATAGATGAAAACCCCCTCGAAGTTAGTGTGGCCGTGGTCTTGTGCAAACGTCGAACCTCGAAATCGATGCCGATGATGTGCTAGAACCTCCACGAAATCCTCTCCGAAACCCTAGCCGCACTCCAGAAAGTTGGGGAAAAGTTAGGTCCCAAGATCCTCCAAAAGGTTGCAAAAATCCCCTTTTATATTGTTGAATCGCGGCTTTAAAATTGGACTTATCGGGGGCTTCACACGGCCGTGTGGAATTTCCACACGCCCGTGTGAAGCTTCTGTCTCGGCTGGAAAATTAATTTCACACGGCCGTGTGAAATTTCCACACGCCCGTGTGTCTTCACTGGATGGCTGAGATTGCAAAACACACGGCCGTGTGGAATTTCCACACGCCCGTGTGACTTCTCTGAAACACTAGTCTTCAGCTGAACAAGCTTGGTACTTTGCCGAAACGCCTCCCGGGTCCATTGTTCTTCATCGAGGCCATTACTTGGGCACACAAGCAACGGTAGGTCGCGCCAATTGCTTCAAGTCTTCTTCTTTCGCGAAATTCTCCTAAGTAACACGGATTGGACTTGTTGTGAATGTGACTGCCTTTGTGCCCCTCCAAAGGAGGTTGGCACACATCCACAAGTCCAAATACGTGCTTCGTTCCTTGCTTGGTCCGAGAACATCTCAACATTGGCAAACGCGACCTAATTTCATTCTTCTTCTCCAGTTAGGCTCCACAATACCTTCAATGCACAAGAGAACACAAATGCACACATTTAGTGATAAAATCTGATAAAAGGTATGCTTAATGTAAGATAATAGCGCTTCGCGATACTATAACACAAGCACTTATCAGCCGTGTGAATTAATTTTTCAGCAAGCCAGAAACTTCACACGGTAGTGTGAAGTCCTGATAAGTTCGAATTTAAAGCCGCACTCAAAATTATAAAAGCCCGATTTGGAGACTTTTTAAACATCTTTTTGCACCTAACTTTCTCCCCAACTTCTGGAGAGTGTGGCTAGGGTTTCGGAGAGGACTTTGTGAAGGTTTGGAGCGCGTCATCGGCATCGTCATCGACGTTCCGCGCCCGCACAAGACCACGACCACACCATACGCAAGGGGGTTTTCATCAATGCCTTTACTTTGTGCTTTCTTTCATATTTTGATGAATATGTATAGCTCCATGAGGAGCTAAACCCCTCGTGGGTATTTGGACTTGTAAACCCTAGGATTATTATGTTTCTATGACATTGTTATTATGATTTTCCATTATTGATCAATAAATTCGAGTTTCAATTTTAATTATCTTTTGCAATTGTTTTCTCTTAGCCATGACACTAGAGTTGAAAACAATCTAGGTTGTCCTGTGGAGGTGTGACAACTCTATAGGACTAGACTACTTAAGATTGTAGAGGGTTGAGAGGGTGAGTCGTGAGGTAGCGAAGCGTCCCCTTTCCCATCGGGTGTGATTTCTCCCTACCTCTGTTTCCTTGATTTCTTAGTGGTTGAGATAGAGTGAAGTGCTAGGTAGATAAACTCTCCTGAGGCTCAGTTGCGCAAGCAACTGAGTGAAGGGTTGACGTGAATCCTAAGCACTAGGGCTTAATCTAGACTAGGGTTCTTCCACCTGAACCAAAGGGTTAGAACTACACATAGGAACAGGTTTTATCACTAGGAATCCCTAGAGCTTAAAGCAATCCCACGTAGTGTTAGGCTTAGGTAGATAAACTCCCCTAGGGCTTAGTTGCGAGAGCGACAGAGTGAAGGGTTGACGTGAATCCGAATGCCGGGGCATAGTGTTGGGGTTAGTCACGGTTGACCTTAGGTTTGGGACCGTGAGTTTAAGGATATCCTCCACTTAATTAACATCAATAGGAAAGTATAATAGCATAGTCTTGCACTAGAAGCATAAGTCCTAGAGGTAGCTTATCCGGATACCCTAATTCACCCATTACTAGTCTTTCTCTTTTCACTTCTACTTGCACTTTCTTGTCTTCCGTCTTTCTATTTAATTTCTTGTCTTTTATTATAATTGATTCCATAATCCACTCATTAATTCGATCATTACTTTTCATACACCTCATTACTAAATAGTGAAATCTTGTGTTTTAGATCCTTATTCCCTGTGGATTCGACTACCCACTCACCAGGGTAATTTTATTATTCGACAAGTCCGTGCACTTGCAGGACACACGCAAGGGGTCATGTCAATGCCACACATGGTCTTTATGCCTATATTGTACTAAATTGATATTTTTATTTATTTGAAAGGTCATCTATGCTATTGGTTTATATGTGAAATTCTAGACATTTAAAAGAAAATGAGGATGATTATATGTACATTATTGGAATTGAATGGCTTTGGGTATGTGATAAGTGCTAAACTAATCATATTTTCTATATCATATACACTTTAATTAGCATGAAGTTTTAGATGCTGAGCAGCAAAATAGTGCAAAATTTTATTCTTTTATTCACCACTACGCTTATTTCTATTTTAGGGAAAAAGAAGCAGAATAGGGGATGTTTTGAAGCAAAATGAACCAAGTTTCTAAATCAAGGTTGCACCACGACTCACAACGGGCTTTATGGAAACTTACCGCTCCCATTGTCTATACTTACCACTGTTGTGATCATGTCGTGGCAGCATGGAACCACAAGAAGCAACACAGAAGCTACAACGACCTCACAACGACTATTGTGAATACCATCATGACCATTATCAAGACACATAATACGCAAAGACCGTGCCAGCACGTGACTGGGAGCCCGAGCAACAACTTACTCACCACTTGCATCACAACTCCCGTGGTAAGGCCGTGGACCCAATATTATTAATACCCTAGGTTTCTTTGAAATCGGGGAGACTCTTTTGCTGAATAAGGTAGGGTGGCCAGATTTCTAGAGATCTGAGTGGCGGAAGATGGGGTTTCTTGCATATTCCAGTGGAATTCTCAAGAGTACTGCAACAAGCATCATCGGAGAAGATCGCATGTGACAGGCATCTTCAATGATCATCATCAGATAAGCCCGAGTGACACGCAAAATCCTGGCAAACTTGGGATAATGTAATCCCCAACCTTCAAGAACTATTGGGGGGAGTTAGTCTAGGAATACATTGAATGTTTATTTATTCTTTATTTTGTCTTGTGGCTCTCTTGTGCTTTGATGCTTTGCTTTTTATGATCCATAAGAATCTAATTCGAGGAGAATTGTATGTCTAGGTCCCTCGGTTATTATATATGAATCTTGATCGATTAATATATATTGTTCTAGTTTTAATAATCATTGTATGTTCTTAATTGATTATTATTGTTGATTTGGATGAGGTGGTTATACCCCCATGTTGATGATGCCCATGCCATGATAGATCTTTGCATGCTTTAAGAGGTTAGGCATAGCTAGGTTTCCGAATTAGGATTGATTGCCCCTTAGGCTTAGGGTTTGATTAGAATCTTCTTGTGGGATTCCCGCACTTAAGGCAAACATAGGACATGATTGGCACTTGATGCCTATCATACTTAATAATCGAGACAACTATATTGTATTGTGCTTAATGACATACTCCAAACTTCTTCCAATTGTGCTCAATGACATCTCCAAATTGTATTGTTCAGTAGTGTTGTACAAGTAAACTAAAGAAAGAACGTAAATGATTAGGGTACTGATTAAGTGAAAAGGAAGTAACAAGAGCCTCTCGCTGTTCCTATGGAAATACGACCCTCGTGCTCAACCAGAGGTATTACTTGATGACCTTTATATTTGCCATATGATGGACTAATTGTAGTATTAATTGCATACATGAATGTTTATATATTTGCATAATTTACACACTCATCAAGAGTCTGTCAAGTTTTTAGAGCCGTTGCCGGGGAGCTTTTAGTCGAGAAATTCTAGGAAAACTTGTAGCTTAGTGTTTTAGCCATTTACTCTTTTTGTATCTAATTCAGTCAATTCATATTATCACATGTTTCTATGGTTGCTACAAAATACTGTGTACAGTTTTCTTTTCATAGCAGGTATGAAAGGTCAGTTGGAGAGGGTACTTGCCCTGCTGGATCAATAGATTGAAGACTGTAGGACCCAGACACTTGATGCACAATACATCAATGCAATTAAGAAATACCCTACATCCAACATTTGCTCTGGGCAACATGAAGAGGCCGGTTGCAGGAAACATTCGATCAGTTCATGAAATAGGAAAATCATAAAATAGAATAATGAGCAGGGCCATAGAAGAATTTATGGGAATTAACAGATTGCATATAGAAGACTTCAATAGGGAATTAACCGAGGCTTATGATTTATATGATGATGTTAATAATGATCAGGCTCCTAGGGGAGAATATCACTATAGTCACATTGAACAAGGATAATCCGCTCAAACCGTCTATTAAGGAGCCGCCGAACTTGGAATTAAAGATATTACCTTAGCACTTAGAGTATGACTTTTTGGAAGAAGAATTGAGACTCCTGACAGGGGCCCGAAAGTGCACGGGTTGTCGAAGTAATAAAATACCCCGGTGAGTGGGTAGTCGAATCCATAGGGAATAGGTACTTAAGATACAAGATTTCACTATTTAGCTATCGCGTTGTGTGGAAAGAAAACGGTGAGTGAGTGCGAAAATAATTGGTAAAATCAAGAATCAAAAGAGAAGTGTGGAAGACGAGAGAGTGCAAGTAAGAGTAAAAGAGTAGGACTAGCAATGGGAAAACATGGGCATCCGGACAAGCTACCCCTAGGACTTATGCTTCTAGTGCAAGACAATGCTATTATACCTTTCTATTGATGTTAATTAAGTCGAGGAAATCCTTAAATACCCGGCCCCAAACCTAAGGTCAACCGTGACTAATCCGAACACTATGTTCTGGTCATTAGGTTTCACTACGACCCTTGACTCTCGTTGACCTGTCAACTAAGCCCTAGGGGAGTCTATCTACCTAAGCCTCACACTCTATGGAATTGCCTTAAGTTATAGGGACTCCTAGTGATTAACCCTATTCCTATGTATAGTTCTAACCTTTTGGTCCAGGTGAGAGAACCCTAGTCCCGGTGCTAAGATTCACTTCAACCCTATACTTTGGTATTTGCGCAATAAAGCCCTAGGGGAGTTTATCGCCTAGCACCTAACTCTATCTCGACCGTGAATAAATCATGGAACATGGAGGTAGGGAGAATCACATCGGAGGGGAAATGGGACGTTCCGCTACCTCACGACTCACCCTCTCAACCATCTTCAACCCTAAGTAGTCTAATCCTATAGGAGTTGTCACACCTCTAAAGGATAACCTAGATTGTTCTCAACCCTAGTGTCACGGCTAAGGGAAAACAATAATAAAAGAAAAGAATTTAAGATTGAAACTCAACTTTATTCATCAATTATGGAAAAGCATAATAGCAATGTCAAAGAAACATAATAATCCTAGGGTTTACAAGTCCGAATACCCCCAAGGGGTTGAGCTCCTCATAGAGCTATACAAATCCATAAAAAAAATAATAAGAACACAATTTGAATGCATAGATGAAAACCCCCTTGTGTGTGATGTGGCCATGGTCTTGTGCCGCCGTCGGACGTTGATGTCGACGCCGATGACGCGCTTCAAACCTCCACGAAGTCCTTTCCAAACACTAGCCGCGCCTCTCCAGAAGTTAGGGCAAAAAAGAGCCAAAAGGATCCCCAAAACAGTCTCCAAAACGGGCTTTTATAATGTTGAGTCGCGACTTTAAAATTGAACTTATCGGGATTTCACACGGTCGTGTGGAATTTCCACACACCCGTGTAAACTCTCTGGTTTTCTGAATTTCGGCCGAAAATGAACAGTAGCTTGCCGAAACTCTCCCGAATTCATCGTTCTTCATCGAGGCTGTTGAATTGGGCACACAATCAATGATAGATCGTGCAGATTGCTTCAGATCTCCTAATTGGTGAAGTTCTCCTTGTTAGCTTGAGCTAGACTTATTATGAATGTGACTGCCTTTGTGACACTCTAAAGGAGATTGGCACGCACTCACAAATCTATGCCCATGCTTTGCTCCTTGCTTAGTGCGAGAATCTCCCCAACAACGGCAAACACGATCTAACTTTGTTCCTTTTCTCCAATTTATCTTCACAACAATCCAATGCACAAAAGTAAACAAATGCACAATTTTTAGTGATAAAATCTGATTAAATCAATGCTCACTACAAGATATTAACGCTTCGCATTACTATAACATGAGCACTTATCAAACCCCCCCCACACTTAAGCTTTTGCTTGTCCTCAAGCAAAATAGAATGTGAAAGTACTTGGGAAGAACAATTGAAAGGGTTTGGCCTTAGGTTCACCAAGAGTATGCAAAAGAAGCATTCTACAAGTAAGGCGAAATCAAAACATTGCATAAGGTTACCAATGCTCTACCTAAAAACTCAAATAAAAAAGGATAACAACTCAAAAATGTGTTAGTGTGTGCAAATTCACTCAAGAGAACCAACGAGTACTCCTCAAATTCTTGTTACAAGGACTTATTTATATACACAAAGTAAGGAAGTAGTAGCTTCACTCAACCTCTAAGGTAGCCTTTTCCTAGGCAGCCGCCAAAGGTGGCTTTCACACTTTCGAGGAGGTAGCTCTTTCTACCGGGTTAGTAGCTTTCACGCTTCTCATGAGATAGCTCTTTCTCTCATTAGGGCATAACTTGTATCCGAATTATGAGAGTAGCTACATACTTCATACGAGGTAGCTCTTTCCACCCCAAATGCGCAAATAAAAGCTAGAATTATATTCACAAACTCACTAGTTTTTTTTTTTTTTAGCTACATAAAAACTTCACAACTTACTAGAGTAGTACTAAACTAGTCCTTAAAACTTCGAGTTCGAGTTTCCAAAAGATTCCAAGAGTGAGTAGTGCAAAAAGAGATAATCAAGAAAAAAAATCCATAAAAATTCAAGTGAAAACTAGACCATGATAAAATACAATGTTAAAAATTCTCCTAAACTATAAGAATACGACTATTGCAACTAAGGTGAATCGCCATAGGCTACATGAGCAAAATCAATTGAACGCACAAGTAAAGGTGTGTGCAAAGTGAACTCTCCCCCCCCCCACCACCCCCCCCCCCCCCCCCCCCCCACACACACACACACACACTTCAGATGTACATTGTCCTCAATGTATGCATGCAAGCACAATAAAAGTGAAGAAGTGTAAAACAATTATTGTGGAAGTAGGCAATTGAAACATTACTCCCCTGAACTCCAAGTGTTGCGTTTAATGGAGCTAGGTGTATTGAGAGTTGAGTCTAAATGGGTTGTGAAGCACACACGGTTTCATGACCGTGCCTATGACTGTTCCTTAAATTCCTTGCATCCAAGACCATTTGCACACACATACACACACATACACAAGGTATTCAGTAACGCTAAAAAAATAACAGAAATAAAACTCGAGTATATAAAGATATGAAAATGAAATACAACTCGAGATAAAATAAAAGAAAAATAAAAGCAATAATAAAAATAAACTCAGAAGGAAGATCCTTTATGAGTACTACAAGTCCAACAGAATAGAAAAATAAAAGTGCAATAGAAATAAAAATAAAACTAAGATGCCACAGCGTCATTGTCCTGTAGTGGAGCCTCTTATGCTGTTACAGCTGTTGTGGCCTCTGTAGGTGGATCTGCTACTGATGGAGCTAGAGAAGGTGGTGGAGTAGGGGCTCTGGGCTGTACCACGAATGGTGATGACACGGCCTGCTCAAGTAATCACTGTATAGTCTCAAGCCGTGTCATCGTCTCTGAATGCTGTGCGGCGTGTGCAGCCCTGACCTCGGGCAACTCTGTCTGCAAAACACCTACAGCACTCTCGAAGCGCTCAAACCTGTCCTGGCCTCAAGAAGGAGAAAAGATCCACACTGGAGATGGCTCCGGTGCTGTGGGTGGTGCCTCGGCCACTGCCTGCCCTGGGGATGGCTCTATTGCTGCCTGTGACCCCTCGACTTAATCTAGCTCTGTAGACTCTGAGTGGGGGATGATCAGGGTGTAAACTCCTGGTCCTGATCTGCGGATCATCCCCATCAGTCTCAGTGTCTCAACTCCCAATACAGCTGGTGTCGAAATCCTCTCGGCTCCGCGAACTCCGTCTCGAAGTCCTAACCCCATAATCAGTCGTGTGATGTATGGGCCTGAGAAGATAACTCCCACCTTGGGTACTGGCCCTGGTGGCCGATGTAGTCTGCTACAATGTGCCCCAGGTGGAGTGGCTCGCTCTCGACCATCGAATACAGGTACAGGAGCTCCTGGAGGCTCAAGACCCCTATATTATTTCCCCGTCCACTCACTGATTGACTCAGTATGGCGTGAATGTATAGGTGAGAGGCTCTGGACAAGCAGGTGGCCTTAGACACCCCCAACTCATACTGTCCCTATCCGCATAACCTGCTATACGCGCGCTGCGGAGTCAAAGTACCGGGGTACTCGGTAGGAAGTCCCTCGTACTCCTCTATCTGTGTATAGGCCTCATCATATAATCTCATCACAGTCAAGAACTGGGTTACACTGAGGCCGAAATGTCGACCCAGTGCTCTAAACTGAATAATATCTGGTATAGCGAAAGCACTGTATGATCTGTCGAACTCGAATGATGCCAGGACCTCGAGTGTCACCTCTCGAACAGCTGGCTCTCTGATCATCAGTAATCTCTACCAACTACCTATAGACAATAACTCCTCGATCTCGTCTGCAACACTATCACCTCCCTGTGTCCCTCTAGTAGCGCTCAGGTCTGGATATCGTGACTGTCCGAATGGTAGTGTCGACAGTCTCTCAAAACGGGCCTGGTGCTCGGGAATACTGCACTCAACCTGCTCTAGAGGGGGGTGTAGGCTCGCGAAGGCTCTTCCCTGCCGATTTCTTGGGCCTAGAAGCCATATTTGCAAGATCAATAAAGAAAACGGTCGAAAATCAGTTCAAAAACACAATCTATAGAAATCCACAAGCCCGTGTGGAGCTTCTGGCGGACAGAGCCCCACGGCCGTGGGGCTAAAAATTCCAAATTTACATCAAATTTCCTTCTGATTTCTTTCTAAGCATGTTCGCATACATTCTAATCATTCAAAATGAGCGAAATTAACGGAAATAATGAATTAAATCAATATTTGACGAAGAAAAAGTATTTGAAGTTCTTACCAACGGTGTGTATCAGTAAGCTTTAGAAATCGGCCAGAAAACTAGTTTAAATCCCCCAAAAACACGATGAGAAGGTCGGGAAAACAGTAGAGAGGTTCAAAGAGAGTTTGAGAGTGATTAGATGAAGAGGCACGAGTGAAATCTTATAAGAAAACGTGCGGCTTTTGAAGTTCTGGGAATTCACACGGCCGTGTGCCTCTGAAATTAGGGTTCGCAGGGGCTCACACACGCCCCTGTGTGCGCTCTGGTCACTCTCTAGACAACTCCACACAGCCGTGTGAGACTCCCACACAGTGGTGTGCCTTCACAGGGGACTCCACAGGGGCTGGTACACGCCCCTGTTGATTCATGGGAAAACACAGAAGGTCTTTGTAAAACTTCACAGGGGACTCCCAACATGGCCAAGAACACAAGGCCAGCCACAGGGGCACCAACACGCCCCTGTGGCTTCTCTAGTTCGTCCCGAGAATTGTCTAAGTGTTCCACACGACCGTGTGCCTTTCACAAGTCCTCCCACAGGGCCAGCCACACGCCCCTGTGGTTTTTCGGGAGAAAGAGAGGGTTTTTGCAGAGTTTCACATGGTCGTGTGCCTTAATACAGGGTTACTCACAGGGGCACCCACACGCCCCTATGGACTCTCTGGACTAAGAGCTTAAGTTCTGCAGGTTTTCACACGACCGTGTGGAAATTCCACACGAGCGTGTGCCACTTCTGAGGTTCTTCACAGGGGCTGGGTCACGCCCCTGTGCCCTCTCTGGCTGAGCCTTAGATGGTAACACAAGCCCGTGTGTTAATTCCACACGGCCGTTTATTTTCTCTGGTTAACTTAGAAAAAATCACAGACTTACAGAAAAAAGTCAGAAACATAAATACGATGCTTGGAGCCTGTGAAAACCATCAAAACACGACCAGAAACCATGGGAAACATGCTCAACCGACACAAACTTCATCAATAATCGTTTAGGGACACAAAAAACGTCAACAATCCATAGTAAAAATGCAAAAAATATATTAAAAATCAGGACACCAAAACTAAGACTTTTATTCAACCTAAAACTAAACTAAGTCCTAGAAAAACTGTAAAAACCTTGGGTTGCCTCCCAAGAAGCGCTTGTTTAACGTCACTTAGCTTGACGTACCTGCCTTACCTTACGGGGGTTCATGAATGAAGGTTTCCCTCTTCCTTACAACCTGAAAGCATGCAATACATAATTTTTGTAGAATAGAGGGAAAGTTAGCGATTTTGTTACCACATAAGGGTGAACCACCCTTACTCCATTCTTGCTCATCCCCATTGTCCTTGGGTTTCTTCGTGTGGTGCCTCTTCGTTCTCTTCATCTTTTTCAGGAGTCCCGGGTCCGGCTTAATATCTTGCTTGGCTAGACCAAGTGAAAGCACTTCTTCTTTGATCTCCACGTCTTGGTCCGGCCACCCTTCATACGGATTCTGGTTCATCAATTCCAGCACGTATTCATCAACATATTCATCAGTAGCATCAAGAAAGTACAAAGTGTCATCGAAATCAAGAGAATGTCTCATGGCTTCGGCAAGGCGATAGGTGAGCTTGTCGTCTCCAACCCTCAACGCGAGCTCTCTGCCATCCATGTCTATCAAAGCCTTGGAAGTACGCCATAACGGCCTCCCAAGAATCAGTGGCACTTCGACATCCTCATAGACATCAAGTACTATAAAGTCCACAGGAAAGATGTATTTGTCTACTTTCACCAAGATATCTTCTACAATCCCCCTCAGATGCCTCACCGATCGGTCCTCGAGTTGAAGTGTCATCCGAGTAGGTCTAGGCTAGGCTCACCCAAGCCTAGCTTTTGGAAGAAGGTGTAAGGCATGACAGTGATGCTTGCCCCCGAATCGGCCAATGCCATCTCTTCACCCAAGTTCCCGATTTTGCACGGTATGATGAAACTCCTGGGATCTTTTCTCTTACTCGGCATGTTCTTTTGCAAGACGGCTGAGCAATTGGCGTCAAGTACCACCGCTGCACTCTCCTCCAACTTTCTCTTGTTGGTCAAGAGGTCCTTCAAGAACTTCGCATACTGAGGCATTTTGGCCAATGCCTCTGCGAACGGTACGTTGATGTGCAACTATTTGAACATACCCAGAAATTTCTTGTATTGCTCATTGTCTTGGTCATTCTTCAACCTCGAAGGTAGGGGATCCTCAGCTTGTAGCGTGGTGGTGCCACCTCTTTCTCCTTTGTTGCTTCGCCCCATACTTCTCCAACTTCGGGTGCTTCTTTTGTCTTCTCAAGAGGCAGATTTTTCTCGACGTCTTTCCCACTTCTCAAGGTAATTGCCTTCTATTGCTCTCTCGGATTGGTCTCCGTATTACTAGGCAAATTACATTGAGGTCTTTCTGCCAATGTCTTCGCAATTTGCCCCACTTGATTTTCCAGATTGTGTAGGGAGGCGGTGTGATTGCAAAGTGTAGTTTCCACTGATTGAAATCTAGCATCCGACGAAGAAATAAACCTTGTGAGGGCTTTATCTAGATCGGTCATCTTTCCTTCTAACCCAGTTACTTGACTTTCTAGGTTCGGTGTTTGTTGACTTTGAAATCTTGGTGGTGCGTTGTTCTTTTGTTGCGACTGCCCTTGATTGCTCCATGAAAAATTCTGGTGGTTCCTCCACCCCGGATTGTAAGTACCACTATACGGGTTGCCTTGGCCTTGTCCTCTGATAAGTGCTTGTGTTATAGTGACGCGAAGCGTTATTATCTTACTATTAGCATCTCTTTTATCAGATTTTATCACTAAATAGTGTACATTTGTGTATTCTTGTACGTTGTAGGTTTGTGGAGCCAAGTTGGAAAAAGAAGAACAAAGTTAGGTCGTGTTCGCCGTCGTTGGGAGGTTTTCGGACCAAGCAAGAAACAAGGCACGAACTTGGACTTGTGAGTGTGTGCCAACCACCTTTGGAGGGGCACAAAGGCAGTCACATTCACAACAAGTCTAACTCGTGTAGCCTAGGAGAACTTCACCAATAAGGAGATTTGAAGCAATCGGCACGATCTACCATTGATTGTGTGCCCAATTCAATGGCCTCGATGAAGAACAACATATTCGGGAGCGTTTCGGCAAGTTACTGTGCATTTTTTGCTGAAGATCAAGTTTCCAGAGAATTCACACGGGCGTGTGGAATTAACACACGGCCGTGTGAATCATTTTCCAACAAGCCAGAGACTTCACACGGGCGTGTGGAAATTCCACACGGCCGTGTGAAGTAATTTTTCAGGAAGACAGAAACTTCACACGGGCGTGTGGAAATTCCACACGGCCGTGTGAAGCCCCGATAAGTTCAATTTTAAAGCCGCACTCAGCCTATTTAAAGCCCGATTGGGAGACTTTTTGAGAATCTTTTTGACCTAGCTTTCTCTCCAACTTCGAGAGGGTGCGGCTAGGGTTTTGGAGAGGACTTTGTGGAGGATTGGAGCAAGCCAACGGCATCGTCATCGACGTCCGACGGCAGCACAAGACCACGGCCACATCACACGTGAGGGGGTTTTCATTGATGTTCTTATTTTGTAATTTATTTTACACTTTGATGAACATGTATAGCTCCATGAGGAGCTAAACCCCTCGTGGGTATTTAGACTTGTAAAACCCTAGGATCATTATGTTTCTATGACATTGTTATTATGCTTTTCTAATATTGATGAATAAATTTGAGTTTCAGTTTTAATTATCTTTTGCTATTGTTCTTCCTTAGCCGTGACACTAGGGTTGAGAACAATCTAGGTTATCTCTTGGAGGTGTGACAACTCCTATAGGATTAGACTACTTAAGACTGAAGAGGGTTGAGAGGGAAAGTTGTGAGATAGCAATGTACCCCTTTCCCTTCCGGTGTGATTTCTCCCTACCTCCGTTTCCTTGGTTAATTAGTGGTCAAGATAGAGTTTTAGGGCTCAATCTAGACTAGGGTTCTTCCACATGGACCAAAGGGTTAGAACTACATAGAGGAACAGGTTTTATCACTAGGAATCCCTAGAGCTTAAAGCAATCCCAGGTAGTGTTAGGGTTAGGAAGATAGACTCCCCTGTGGCTTAGTTGACAGGTCAATAAGAGTCAAGGGTCGTAGTGAATCCTAATACCAGGACATAATGTTGGGGTTAGTCACGGTTGACCTTAAGTTTTGGGGCCGTGAGTTTAAGGATATCCTCGACTCAATTAACATCAATAGGAAAGTATAATAGCATAGTCTTGCACTAGAAGCATAAGTCCTAGAGGTAGCTTGTCCGGATACCCTATCTCACCCATTGCTAGTCTTTCTCTTTTAACTTCTACTTGCTTTTCTCTTGTCTTTCATCTCTCTATTTACTTTCTTGTCGTTTATTTTAATTGTTTCCATAAATTCACTCATCACTCCGATTATTTCTTTTTGTACACCGCATAACTAAATAGTAAATTCTTGTGTTCTAAATCCCTATTCCCTGTGGATTCGACTACCCACTCACCAGGGTAATTTTATTACTTCGACAAGGCCGTGCACTTGTGGTACACACGCAAAAGGTCGTGTTATCCTCTATTAGGATTGCCCACAAAATCAGCTTGTTCCACCGTACTAGTGCCTCCAATAGCAATCGGACAATCACTCGAAGCGTGTCCTCCCCCATAACTATTACAAGTAGTGATGGTCGCAACTCTTGGTGAAGTTAGAACATCCAACTTCTTACTCAATGATTCCACCTGTGCCACCAATGATGTAACTACATCAACTTCATGAATTCCGGCCACCTTCTTTCGGTCTCGTGTGTTCCATTGATAGCTATTCATAGCCATCTCATCTATAAGGTGCCGGGCTTCACTGGGAGTCTTGCTTCCTAGAGTTCCTCCTGCCGCTGTGTCTAACAGTTGCTTGGTACTTGGATTGAACCAGTTGTAGAATGTGTGAATGATCATTCCATTTGCATGAAGGATGAGATCTCATTCCGGAGCTTTGCTGATTTTCCAGGAGGGAAATACCTAGCCAAGAATGCCTCGGCCATCTCCTCCCACGTAGCGATGGATGCTCTCGGTAATGAATATAGCTAATGCCTTGCTTTTCCCTTCAATGAAAATGGGAAGGCTCTTAAGCGAATTGCGTCGTCCGTTACTCCATTAATCTTCAACATGACACACACTTCAAGGAAGTTCTCTATGTGGTTGTTATGGATTTTCATCGGCCAACCCATTAAATTGTGCGGACTGTTGCAACATCTGAACGAACGATGGCTTCAACTCAAAATTATTTGCGGTAATTGGGGGCCTCACGATGCTTGATTGGGTCCCCATCACCGCGGGTCTAGCAAAATCGGACAATGTCCTCTATTCTTTATTTTGTTCTGCCATTGCTTCTGACCCTTCTGCATCAACTTCGGTTTGATTTGAAGATTCTTCTCCAGGTTCCTTTCCCTTACAATGAGTTCTTCTACCAATATCTGGGTCTCCTTCAACAATAATTGAAGGGTTCCCGTGGGTCATAACCTGAAGCCAAAGCAAAGAAAAAGAAAAATAAGAACAATGATAGATTACGAAGTGTGAAATAGAAAGCGAAGTGAAATAGCTAAAATAGCGAAAAACAAATATCTGAAATATGCTTATTCCCCGGCAACGGCACCAAAACTTTGACAGGAGCACGAAAGTGCATGGGTTGTCGAAGTAATAAAATACCCCGGTGAGTGGGTAGTCGAATCCACAGGGAATAGGTACTTAAGATACAAGATTTCACTATTTACCTATCGCGTTGTGTGGAAAAAAATCGGTGAGTGAGTGAGAAAATAATCGGTAAAATCAAGAATTAAAAGAGAAGTGTGGAAGACGAGAGAGTGCACGTAAGAGTAAAAGAGTAAGACTAGCAATGGGAAAATATGGGTATCCGGACAAGCTACCCCTAGGATTTATGCTTCTAGTGCAAAACAATGCTATTATACCTTCCTATTGATGTTAATTGAGTCGAGGAAATCCTTAAATACACGGTCCCAAACCTAAGGTCAACCGTGACTAATCCCAACACTATGTTCCGGTCATTAGGTTTCACTACGACCCTTGACTCTCGTTGACCTGTCAACTAAGCCCTAGGGGAGTCTATCTACCTAAGCCTCACACTATGTGGAATTGCCTTAAGTTCTAGGGACTCCTAGTGATTAAACCTGTTCCTATGTATAGTTCTAACCCTTTGGTCCAGGTGAGAGAACCCTAGTCCCGGTGCCAAGATTCATTTCAACCCTATACTTTGGTATTTGCGCAATAAAGCACTAGGGGAGTTTATCACCTAGCACCTAACTCACCCTCTCAACCCTCTTCAACCCTAAGTAGTCTAATCCTATAGGAGTTGTCACACCTCCAAAGGATAATCTAGATTGTTCTCAACCCTAGTGTCACGTCTAACAGAAAACAATAATAAAAGAAAAGAATTTAAGATTGAAACTCAACTTTATTCATCAATTATGGAAAAGCATAATAGCAATGTCAAAGAAACAAAATAATCCGAGGGTTTACAAGTCCGAATACCTAGAAGGGATTTAGCTCCTCATGGAGCTATACAAATCCATAAAAATAATAATAAGAACACAATTTGAATGGATAGATGAAAACCCCCCTTGTGTGCGATGTGGCCGTGGTCTTGTGCCGCCGTTGGACGTTGATGTCGATGCCGATGACGCACTTCAATCCTTCATGAAGTCCTCTCCAAACCCTAGCCGCGCCTCTCCAGAAGTTAGGGCAAAGAAGAGCCAAAAAGATCCCCAAAATAGTCTCCGAAATGGGCTTTTATAATGTTGAGTCGAGGCTTTAAAATTGAACTTATCGAGATTTCACACGGCCATGTGGAATTTCCACACGCCGGTGTGAACTCTCTGGTTTTCTGAATTCCGGCCGAAAATGAACAGTAGCTTGCTACAGTACTCGCTGAAACGCTCCCGAATTCATCATTCTTCATCGAGGCCATTGAATTTGGCACACAATCAACGGTAGATCATGCGGATTGCTTCAGATCTCCTAATTGGTGAAGTTCTCTTTGTTAGCACGAGCTAGACTTATTGTGAATGTGATTGCCTTTGTGCCACTCTAAAGGAGGTTGGCACACACTCACAAGTCTATGCCCATGCTTTACTCCTTGCTTAGTGCGAGAATCTCCCCAACAACGGCAAACACGATCTAACTTCGTTCCTTTTCTCCAATTTATCTTCACAACCCTACAATGGACAAAAGTAAACAAATGCACACTTTTTAGTGATAAAATCTGATTAAATCAATGCTCACTGTAAGATAATAACGCTTCGCATTACTATAACACGAGCACTTATCAACTCCCAGTGATCATTGCTGTAAGTTTGGCTAAGAAATAAAAGAAACAACTGTTGGAGGTTTTACGGAAGCATAAGAAAGCCATTGCTTGGAAAATATCGACATCAAGGGATTAAGCCCATTCTTTTGCACCTACATGATCTTGATGAAAGATGGTCATAAACCATCTGCTCCACCTCAAAAAAGGCTGAATCCAAACATGAAGGAGGTAGTGAAGATATAGGTAATGAAAATTTTGGATGTAGATATCAACAATTTCAAACAATGCATGGGTAAGTCTAGTATAAGTGGTACCAAAGAAAAGGGGATGGCGATAATTACCAATGAGAAGAACGAGCTCATACCTACCAGAACAGTTACAGAGTGGCAAGTGTGCATCGATTATAGGAAACTGAATGATGACACCAAAAAGAACTACTTTCTACTATCGTTCATAGACCAGATGTTGGAAAGGTTAGCAGGGTTCTCACTTTATTGTTTTCTATATAGATTTTTAGGATATTTTCAGATTCCCATCGCTCCAGAAGACTAAGAGAAGATCACATTTACATGCCCCTATTGGACCTTCACATAGTGCCGGATGCCTTTCGGATTATGTAATGCCCCGCGACATGTTAGTGATGCATGTTTGCAATATTTGAGGATATTGCCGAGAAAACAATGGAGGTATTTATGGATGATTTTTCTGTATTTCATAACTCTTTCAATGTGGGCCTCAGGAATCTAAAACGAGTATTAGTGAGATGTGAGGAGACTAACTTTGTACTCAGTTGGGAGAAATACCACTACATGGTCCCAAACGTTATCGTGTTGGGACATAGAATTTCAAGAAAAGGGATTGAGGTGGGCAGGGTTAAAGTTGCTACAATTGAGAAGATTCCATCACCCACGTCAATCAAGGCAATTCATAATTTCCTGCGATATGCGGGCTTTTACAGAAGGTTCATTACAGACTTCTTACAGATTGCTAGATAATTAACCAAATTATTAGAGAAAGATGCACCATTTGACTTCAACTAAGACTGTACATCAGCATTCGAAACCTTAAAAGATAAACTAGTGCAAGCTTCGACCAAGATAGCCCCGGATTGTGATTTGCCATTTGAGTTGATGTGTGATGCCAGTGATTTCACAGTTGGAGCAGTATTAGGTCAGCAGAAAGATAAGCATTTTCATCCCATCTACTATGCGAGCAAAACCTTGAATGATGCACAAGAGAATTACACAACCACTGAAAAGGAATTGTTGGTAGTAGTCTTCATCTTTGACGAATTTTGACCGTATCTAGTACTTTTAAAGTCGTGGTCTATACCGATCACTCCACGCTCAGGTATCTCATGAGTAAAACTAATGCTAAACCACTCCTAATTAGGTGGATTTTACTCTTGCAGGAATTTGATGTGGAGATCAGGACAAGGGAGGAGCGGAGAACTTAGCTTCAAACCACCTATCCAAGCTAGATGATCATGAAAAGAGATCATTAAATGATGGAGACTGATAAGTGCTTGATTATACATGTTTTACCTACTTGTTTTACATACATTGAGCATCATTTTACCATTGATTATGTCTCATAAAATGTATTTTGGTGTTCTTTTATGCAATTAGGTTGTGGAAGTGTTAAAGGAGGAAAAGGAAGCAAAGATGGGTTATAAAGACGTATTGTTGGGAGCTTTTGTACAACACAAGTGGCAAGGCACAAGAGGGGATCATGCACATGAGGGTGTGTGCCAACTTCCTGAAGAATTCAAGATGATTTATGTGATGGAAGGGCACAAAGGCAGTCACACCTTCATGTCCCAACTTGTGTGAAGATAGTTAAAGCTCTCAAATGATGATTCGAAGAAGGAGAAGTCTTATAACTCACCACATGGACGTGTGCCCGACCATGTGGCCTCAATATGAGAGAGTTTGGATCATGTTTATGAAGAGTACTGTAGCGAAAACAATGTTCATTTCACTGTAGCAGTACTGTAGCAAAATTACTGTTCGCGCGACCGCGTCAAAATCTCACGCGACCGCGTGGAAATTCTGCAGCCCACGCGATCGCGTGGGATCTCACGCGGTCGCGTGAAGACACGTGACTGGCGCGATTCAGACTTATAAATAGGCCGTTTCGTCGATTCTTTTGATATCTTTTGTGTGCCTTTTGAGAGAGGAAGCGGCTAGGGTTTGAGGAGGAGGTCTTTGCCGAATTGGAGGGCCGTTCTTCACCAACTTTGATAGTTCTTTCCTCCGTCATAGCATCGAGGGACTCATCGGCAACCTAGCTTCGGAGAAGGATCCTTCAGGACGTTGAGCGACCCATCAAGGCCATCATCACGAATTCAAGGGGGTTTATTTCCATGGTTTACATTGCTTTTCATTGTGTTATGCTTTGCTTTGTAATAAGCCCCATGGAGGGTTAAACCCTAGTAGATACTTGGGCATGTGAACCCTAGGTTTCGATTCATGTATTGACTTTCTTGATGCTTCCTTTTAATTCCGAGTTAATTTGAGTTTTAATCTTGTTTTATCATTGCTTGCATGCCTTATTGATTCGTATGGTTGTTTGGTATGCTTGATTTGTTGCCTTGGTGTGAGAGAGGTCTCCATTAGGGTTAGAACATATGAGATTGAAGAGGGTTGAGAGGGTGAGTCATGAGATAGTGGAGTGTCCCCTTTCCCTTCCGATTGAGTGTTTCCTATCTCCGTATTCCCTAAGTGTTATGCAACCATATGGGGTGTGAGGTGTGAGATTGATAGATTTCTCCACCGGGACCTTTGTAAGGGGTTAGGGATCTTTCGCCTAGAAGTAGGGTTAGATCTAATTTTAGGAATCGGTTTCACTTTTAGGTGTCCTTAAAACTCATTGCGGTCATATAGGGTGTGAGGTGTTGAGATTGAGTGAATTCTCCGCCGGGACCTTGTAGGGGACTAGTATCGGTGGCCTGGAAGCAGGGACCGATTGTTCTTGGATTACCTCGACTCATAGAACTCGGTTTAGAAGCATTTAGTTAGTTTTGCACTTCATGATAGAACCTAGGGGAAGCATTGCCCGGGTATCTCATCTTCATTGATTGAGATCTCCCTTTATTTACCCTTCGTCTATTTGTCTCTGGTATTAATTTCTATGCACACTAGATCACCACAAAATCACATTAATCATTAGGCTAGATTGCAGAGAAGAAGTTAGTACTAGTAGCCCTGTTCCCTGTGGATTCGACTACCCTACTCACCGGGGTAATTATTACTTCGACAACCCGTGCACTTGCGGTACACACACGCAAAAGGGTGTGTCAGAGACATTGATGACACCTTCCCTGAAGAGCACCTGTATAGATTTAATACGGTAAAAGATAAAGACCCGCCTTGGTTTGCTGACTTCGCAAATTATTTAGTTGTAGGACCTCAAACACTATGAGTGGGAAGACCTATTCTTGTTTAGAATCTGTGAAGACCAAATCATTAGAAGATGCGTACCATGATCAGAAGGATTGGATATGCACGGACATTGTCACTCAGGACCAGCTGGAGGGCATTTTACTACAAATGGAATAGCTGACAAGGTCTTGGAATCTGGTTTTTATTGGCCCATAATCTTCCAAGACGCAAACAGGTATGTACATAATTGTGACAAATGGCAACGCACAGGTAATCTTTCTCTCATAGGTGAAATGCCCCAAAATTCTATTCTTATATGTGAAATCTTTGATGTGTGGGGTATTGATTTTATGGGGTAGTTTCCTACATCATTTGGTAATAAGTTTATTTTGGTTGCAATTGTATGTAAAATCTTCGATGTGTGGGATATTGATTTTATCTGGGAGTGACACACGCCTTGCGTGTGTGTACCGCAAGTGCACGGGCTTGTCGAAGTAATAATAGTACCCTGGTGAGAAGGTAGTTGAATCCACAGGGAGTAGGGATCAAAGATATGAGCAATTGCTATTTAACTAATGCGAAATATGGAAAATGAGAGCAAGATCAATTGTGTGTGTGCAAAGATAATCGAAAACAAGAAGAAAATAAAAAGAAATATGAAAGGTAAGAGAGTGCAAGCAAGAGTGATAAGAGAAAGACAATCAATGAGTGAAATAGGGTACCCGGACAAGCTACTCCTAGGATTTATGCTTCTAGTGCAAGACAATTCTATTATACTCTCCTATTGATGTTTAATGAGTCGAGGATATCCTTAAATACACGGTCCCTAACCTAAGGTCCACCGTGACTAATCCCAATCATTATGCTACGACATTAGGTTTTACTACGACCCTTAACTCTTGTTGACCTGTCAACTAAGTCCCAGGGGAGTCCATCTTCCTAAACCTCACACTATGCGAGATTGCTTTAAGTTTTAGGGATTCCTAGTGATTAGCCCTGTTCCTATGAATAGCTCTAACCTTTTGGTCTAGGTGAAAGAACCCTAGTCTCAATTAAGCCCCAGCACTAGGATTCACTACAACCCTTCAATTTCGCTACCTCACGACTCACCCTCTTAACCCTCTCCAATCTCAAGTAGTCTAATTCTATAGGAGTTGTCATACCTCCAAAGGATAACCTAAACGATTCTCGACCCTAGTGTCACGGCTAAGGGAAAATCGATACAAGATGCAATTAAGATTGAAACTCAATTTTATTAATCAATAAAGAAAAGCATAATAACATGTCATAGAAACATAATCATCCTAGGGTTAACAAGTCCGAATACCCACTGATAAGTGCTTGTATTATAGTACTGTGAAGCGTTATTATCTTACATTGAGCATATCTTTTATCAGTTTTTATCACTAAATGGTGTGTATTTGTGTACTCTTGTGCATTGAAGGTTTGTGGAGCTAAATTGGAGAAGAAGAACGAAATTAGGTCGTGTTCGCCAATGTTGAGAAGTTTTCAGACCAAGTAAGGAACAAGGCACGAGCTTGACTTGTGAGTATGTGCCAACCTCCTTTGGAGGGGCACAAAGGCATTCACATTCAGAACAAGTCTAACTCGTGTTGCTTAGAAGAACTTCACAAAGAAGGAGACTTAAAGTAATCAGCACGACTTACCATTGTTTGTGTGCCCAACCAATGGCCTCAATGAAGAACAACAGATTTGGGAGCATTTCGGTAAGACGCTGTAGCAGCACTGTAGTTTGTTACTGCAGAAAAATACTGTAGCAAGCTACTGTTTAATTTCTGCCGAAAATCAGGGTTTCAGAGAATTCACACGGGCGTGTGGAAATTCCACACGGCCGTGTGAATTGATTTTCTAGCCAGACAGAAACTTCACACGGGCGTGTGGAAATTCCACACAGCCGTGTGAAGCCCCCGATAAGTCCGATTTTAAAGCCGCGATTCAACATTATAAAAGGGGATTTTGGAGACCTTTTGGGATATCTTTTGATCTATCTTTCTCCTCAACTTGGGGAGTGCAGCTAGGGTTTTGGAGAGGATTTCGTGGAGGTTTAGCACGTGTCATTGGCATCGTCATCGACGTTCGACGGCCGCACGAGACCACAACCACACCATATACAAGGGGGTTTTCATCAATGTCTTTGATTTGTACTTTCTTTTCTATTTTGATGAACATGTATAGCTCCATGAGGAGCTAAACCCCTTGAGGGTATTCGGGCTTGTAAACTCTAGGGTTTTTATGTTTCTTTGACATTGTTATTATGTTTTTCCATTATTGATGAATAAAAATTGAGTTTCAATCTTAATTTCATCTTGTTAATGTTTTCCCTTAGACGTGACACTAGGGTTGAGAACAATTTAGGTTACCCTTTGGAGGTGTGACAACTCCTTTAGCGTTAGACTACTTAAGATTGAAGAGGGTTGAGAGGGAGAGTTGTGAGGTAGCGATATACCCCTTTCCATTCCGACGTGGTTTCTCCCTACCTCCGTTTCCTTGACTTCGTAGCGGTTGAAATAGAGTGAAGTGCTAGAAAGATAAACTCCCCTGGGGCTTAGTTACGCAAGTAATAGAGTGAAGGGTTGAAGTGAATTCGACGCGCTGGGGCTTAATCTAGACTAGGGTTCTTCCACTTGGACCAAAGGGTTAGAACTATACATAAGAACAGGTTTACCACTAGGAATCCCTAGAGCTTAAAGGAATCCCACGCAGTGTGAGGTTTAGGTAGATATACTCCCCTTCGGCTTAGTCGTGCGAGCGACAAAGTGAAGGGTTGACGTGAATCCTAATATTGGGGCATAGTGTTGGGGTTAGTCACGGTTGTTCTTAGGTTTGGGAGCGTGAGTTTTAGGATATCCTCGACTCAATTAACATCAATAGGGAAGTATAATAACATAGTCCTGCACTAGAAGCATAGATCCTAGAGGTAGCTTGTTCGGATACCCTATTTCATTCATTGCTAGTCCTCTCTATTCTCTTTTACTTGCACTATCTCATCTTCCATCTTTCTATTTAATTTCTTGTCTTTCATTCTGTTTGATTCTATATTCACTCATTGGTCCTATTATTGCTTTTCCATACGCAGTATAGCTTTATTAGTGAAATCTCATATTCTAAATCCCTATTCCCTGTGGATTCGACTACCTTCTCACCAGGGTAAATTTTATTACTTCGACAAACCCACGCACTTGTGGGATACCCGTTTTTGGCGCCATTGCCGGGAAATAGGCGTTTTAGATTTTTGTTTTTCACTATTTTAGCTATTCACTTCGCATTCTATTTCATATTTTCTTTATCTATCGTTGTTCTTATTTTTCTTTTCTTGGTTTTCTATTACTGGTTATGACCCGTGGGAACCCTTCGATTCTTGTTGAATTAGACCCGGACATTGGACGAAGAACACATCGCAAGGGGAAGGAACCTGTGCAAGAAGCTTCAAATCAAGCCGATATTGTGACAGAAGGGTCAGAAACAATGGCAGAACAGAATGAACAACAACGGACATTGTCCAATTTTGATAGACCAGCAGTCATGGGGACCCAATCGAGCATTGTGAGGCCCCCAATCATGGCAATGAATTTTGAGTTGAAGCCGTCGTTCATACAGATGTTGCAATAGTCCGCACAATTTAATGGGTTGGCCGATGAAGATCCCAACAGTCATATAGAGAATTTTCTCGAAGTGTGTGACATGTTGAAGATTAATAGAGTAACGGGATGACGCAATTCGTTTGAGAGCCTTTCCATTTTTATTGAAGGGAAAAGCAAGACATTGGCTTCATTCATTACCGAGAGCGTCCATCACTACGTGGGAGGAGATGATCGAGGCATTCTTGGCTAGATACTTTCCATCGGGAAAATCTGCAAGCCTCCGGAATGAAATATCATCCTTCGTGAAAATGGAATTGGAGTCTCTATTCGAGACATGGGATAGGTTCAAGGAGCTCCTTCGCAAGTGCCTGCAACATGGATTTCCCGAGTGGATAATAATTCACACCTTCTACAACGGGTTAAATTTGAGTACCAAGCAACTCTTAGATGCGGCGGCCGGAGGAACTCTAGGAAGCAAGACTCCCGGTGAAGCCCCGCACCTTTTAGAGGAGATGGCTATGAATAGCTATCAATGGAATTCAAGGGACAAAAAGAAGGTTGCCGGAATTCATGAAGTTGACGCGGTTACATCTTTGGCGGCACAAGTAGAGTCATTAAGTAAGAAGCTCGATGCTTTAGATTCACCAAGAGTTGCGGCCATCACTACATGTAACGGTTGTGGGGGAGGTCACGCTTCGAGTGATTGTCCGATTGCTATTGGAGGTACTAGTGCGGTGGAGCAGGCTGATTTTGTTGGTAATGCTTATAGAGGACAAGGCCAAGGCAACCCGTACAGTGGAACTTATAATCCTGGGTGGAAGAACCACCCAAATTTCTCTTGGAACAATCAAGGGCAGTCACAACAGAAAAGCAGTGCACCACCGGGATTTCAAGGTCAACAAGCTCCGAATCTAGAAAGCCGAGTGACCGGGTTAGAAGGGAAAATGACCGATCTTGAGAGAGCCCTCACACGGTTTGTTTCTTCATTGGATGCTAGTTTTCAGTCGGTGGAGGCTACTCTTCGCAATCACACCGCCTCCCTACACAATTTGGAAAATCAAGTAGGGCAAATTGCGAAGACATTAGCGGAAAGACCTCAAGGTAGCTTGCCTAGCAATACGGAGACTAATCCAAGGGAGCAATTGAAGGCAATCACCTTGAGGAGTGGTAAAGAGGTCGAGAGAAATCTTCCTCTAGAGAAGATGGAAGAATCACCCGAAGTCGTGGAAGTAGAGGATGAAGCACCAAAGGAAAAAGAGGTGGCACCCCCACCGTACAAGCCAAGGATTACCTACCCTTCAGGATTGAAAAATGACCAAGATAATGAGCAATACAAGAAATTTCTGGGTATCTTCAAACAATTCCACATCAACATCCCTTTCGCGGAGGCATTGGCCCAAATGCCTAAGTATGAGAAGTTCTTGAAGGACCTCTTGACGAACAAGAGGAAATTGGAGGAGAGTGCATCCATGATCCTTGATGCCAATTGCTCGGCTGTATTACAAAAGAACATGCCAAGCAAGAGGAAAGATCCCGGGAGTTTCATAATACCATGCAATATTGGCAACTTGGGTGAAGAGATGGCATTGGCCGATTCTGGGGCAAGTATCAATGTCATGCCCTACACATTCTTCCAAATGCTAGGATTGAGCGAGCCTAGACCAACTCGGATGACACTCCAACTTACGGATCGATCGGTAAGGCACCCGAGGGGAATTGTGGAAGATGTGTTGGTGAAGGTAGACAAGTACATCTTCCCGTTGGACTTTGTTGTACTTGATGTGGACGAGGATGTCGAGGTGCCGCTGATTCTTGGGAGACCGTTCTTGCGCACTTTGAAGGCTTTGAAAGACATGGACGGTGGGGAGCTCACACTTAGAGTTGGAGATGATAAGCTCACCTATCGCTTCGCCGATGCCATGAGACATTCCCTTGATGATACTCTTTACTATCTTGATGTTACTAATGAGTGTATTGATGAATACGTGCAAGAAATGTTAAACCCGGATCCTTATGAAGGGTGGCCGGACCAAGACATGGAGATAGAAGAAGAAGAAGTACTAGCACTTGGTCCAGTCAAGACAGACATCAAGATGGAGAAGATGCTTCGGAGGATGAAGAGGTCGAAAAGATGCCACAAGAAGAACCCCAACAAGAAAGGGGATGAACATTCATGGAGTAAGGGTGTTACACCCTCTTGTGGTAACAAATTCGTCAACTCTCCCTCTACTCTACAAAGATTATGTAATGCATGTTTTCAGATTATAGGGAAGAGGGCAGCTTCAATTCATGAACCTCCGTAAGATAAGATAGGTACGTCAAGCTAAGTGACGTTAAACAAGAGCTTCTTGGGAGGCAACCCAAGGTTTTACGGTTTTTCTAGGACTTGTTTAGTTTTAGGTTGAATAAACGTCTTAGTTTTGGTGTCCTGAAGTTTTAATGCATGTGTTGCGTTCTTTCTTATGGATTTTTTTTTTATATTTTCATGTGCCTTAATGAAATTGACGAAGTTCGAGTTGGTTGAGCATACTTTCCATGGTATTTGGTTGTGTTTTGATGGTTTTCACAAACTCCAAACAACATATTTGTGTATCTGAATTTTTGCGAGAGTCTGTAAATTTTTCTAAGTAAACCAGAGAAAACACATGGCCGTGTGGTACAAAATAGGGCTTAGCCAGAGAAGACACAGGGGCGTGACCTTACCCCTATGAAAAACTTCAGAAGGGGCACATGGCCGTGTGGAAATTCCACACGGTCGTGTGAAATCTTACAGAACTTAAACTCTTTTCCAGAGAATCCACAGGAGCGTGTGAGTGCCCCTGTGAGTGCCACTGTACCAAGGCACACGGCCATGTGGTAATTCCACACGGCCGTGTGAAACTCTGCAGAAACCCCCACTTCTTCCCGAGAATACACAGGGACGTGTGGCTGCCCCTTTGAAAGAGCTTGTGAAGGCACACGGCCGTGTGGAATTTCCACACGGCCGTGTGGAACACTTAGAGTATTCTCGGGTCACTCTAGAAAAGCCACAGGGGCGTGTGGCTGCCCCTGTGGCCAGCCTTGTGTCTTCGCTAGGTTGGGAACACAGCCGTGTGGAATTTCCACACGGCGGTGTGAAAATTTTCAGAGACCTTCTGTGTTTTCCGGTGAATCCACACGGCCGTGTACCAGCCCCTGTGGATACCCCTGTGAAGGCACACAGCCTTGTGGATGTTTAACACGGCCGTGTGGGGTAGTTCAGAGAGTGACCAGAGTGCACACAGGGGCGTGTGTTGGTCCTGTGAACCCCAATTTCAGAAGCACACGGCCGTGTGGAAGTTTCACGCGGCCGTGTGAAAGTGCAGAACTTAAAAATCGCGATCTCTCTTTAGGTTTTACTCGTGCCTATGTACGCCTATTGCCTTCAAGCACTCTCTAGATCCCCACTCGCACTCTTCCGACTCTATTTTATTGAATTACTGAGGTTTTGCTGAGTTTTCCTGCCGATTCTAAGATTTCACATTCTACACCGTCGGTAAACATCCTCTTCCTCTTTTCTTACATCAATCTTAAATTACTTCATTTCTGCCAGTAAATTCGTTTGGTTTGCACGATTTACCTGCTCGCGAACTTACTTAAACAGGGATTCGAAACAAGCTGAGTATGAAACCTTGAGTATTTGATCCCTCAGGCGTGTCTCTCTTTCATCCCGACAATCCACACGGGCGTGTGGAATTAGCACACGGCCATGTGGATCCCTGCAGAGATGCTTTTGAAACATTGAACTGATTAGTTTTTACACTCTTGCAGAAATGGCACCTAAAGAGAAGCAAGCAGCTAGTAAGAGGCCCCTTGAACCTGCTACCGAACGGTTGAGTTTCGCCGCAATGGAACACCGAACAAGATATGCAAGGTTGGAGAAACTCAAGTTCGGACAATCTCGATACATAGATTTGAGTTGCATAAGGCCGGCCTATTGGGGTGAAGATATGGCGGATGAAATTGAAGAACTCATAGAAACAGGGAATTGGAAGAGCTTGCTTTCTATTCGAGATCTAGCCAACTGCTCCCTCTCTTTAGAGGTGCTCGCATCCTTTGAGTTTGATAGATTTAGTACGGGTTTAACAAGTGCAGATGCTATCCGGTTCAGGGTTTTTGGGCAGGACTACAGTTTGGCAGTAACGCAATTCTCTATTTACATGGGGCTCTATGACAAGGCATTCACTGAAACAGAGGAATATGAGACTACAGACTGATTACCCTGGTAATTTGACTCCTCAAGGAGTTTACCAAATCTTATGCGGGCAGGGGCAATATGAGCCAGGGATATTGAAGGCTACTTGTTTATCATGACCAACTTATCGATACATTCATGCCATTCTGAGTAGATCGGTGAGCGGCCGAGGTGATAGTACAGGAGTCCTTAGCTGGCAAGAACTACTGTATCTACATTCAATGGTGAAGAAAGAGCCCCTCCATCTTGGGTATATTCTCACAGATTACATGCGTCATTAAATTTAATACCCAAGATTGGGAACTATCTTTGCAGGACCATATGCTACAAGACTGATCAATGGGATAGGCCTTCGTGCAAAGATTAGAGGGATGGAGAAGACTATCATACCGCCTCCGATCAGCTTGGAGATGTTGAGACAAATGGGTATGGCCAGGAAACGTTATCAGACTTACTCGCTGATCTGGCCCGAAGCTTTTCCAGCCTTGAAGCCACCCGCAGTAGAGACAGAGACACAGGCACCACCCACCGCGCCGGAGCCACCTCCCGTGCGCATGTTCTCACCCTCTCGAGGCCAGGATCGACTGGAGCACCTCGAGAGCGTAGTGGGTGTGCTACAGTCAGAGCAGGCCGAGATTAGGGCTACACAGGCTGCGCAGCACTTAGAGACCATGGCACGGCTTGGCACTATACAGAGACTCCTAGAGCAGGCCGTGTTAGCACCATTCGTGTTCCGAACCCGAGCTTCTACCCCTCCATGACCATCTCCTCCAGCAGCAGCAGATCCACTTGCGTCTTTAGAGCCTCCAGCACCACCAGAGGCCACTACTCAGGACACCGACGCGAAGGCGTCGTAATTTTTTTTATTTTGATTTTCTGTTGCACTTTTATTTTCTATTTCTGTTGAACTTGTAGTACCCAGAAAGGACTCTCCTTCTATGTTTGCTTTTATTTTCCGTCTATTTTTATTTTGTCTCGAGTTGTATTTCATTTTCATATATTTATATACTCGAGCTTTGTTTTGGTTTTTCTTGAGCTATACTGAACCCTTGTATATGTGTCCGCAGATGGTCTTGGATGTAAGGATTTTGAGGAACAGTCAATGGCACGCTCATGGGACTGTGTGTGCTCCACAAACCATTGAGACTCAACTCTCAATGACCTAGCTCCATCAAACGCAACACTTGGAGTTCAGGGGAGTAATGTTTCAATTGCCCACTTCCACACTAATTGTTTTTATTTGTTACTTATAATTGTGCTTGCATGCGTACATTGGGGACAATGTACATCTTAAGTGTGGGGGGGAGTTCACATTGCACACACCTTTACTTGTGTGTTCAATTGCTCATGCTCATGTAGCCTATGGTGGTTCACCATAGTTGCAACGGTTGTATTCTTATAGTTTAGGAGAATTTTTAACATTGTGTCCTATCATGCTCTAGTTTTCACTTGAATTTTTAGGGAATTTTTGCTCGATTACATCTTATTGCACTACTCACTCTTGAAATCTTTTGGAAACTCAAACTCGAAGTTTAAAGGACTAGTTTAGTATTACTTTAGTAAGTTGTGAAGTTCTATGTAGTTAAAAAAAATTGAGATTATGAACATTAATCTAGCTTTTATCTTTGCATTTGGGGTGGAAAGAGCTACCTCTTATGAAGTATGTAGCTACTCTCCTAAGTCGGATACAAGTTACGCCCTAATGAGAGAAAGAGCTATCTCATAGTAAGCGTGAAAGCTACTACTCCGGTAGAAAGAGCTACCTCCTCGAAAGTGTGAAAGCCACCTTTGGCGGCCGCCTAGTAAAGGGCTACCTTAGAGGTTGAGTGAAGCTACTACTTCCTTACTTTGTATATATAAATAAGTCCTTGTAACAAGAGTTTGAGGAGTACTTGTGGTCCTCTTGAGTGAATTCACACACACTTTCACGTTTTCGTGTTGTTATCCTTTTTGATTCGAGTTTTTTACCAGAGCAATGATAACCTTATGCATTGTTTTGATTTCCCCTTACTTGTAGAATGCTTCTTTTGCATACTTTTGGTGAACCTAAGGCCGAGCACTTTCAATTGTTCTTCCCAAGTACTTTCACATTTTATTTTTGCTTGAGGACAAGCAAAAGCTTAAGTGTTGGGGGGGGGGGGGGGGGGGGGGGTTTGATAAGTGCTTGTGTTATAGTACCGCGAAGCGTTATTACCTTACATTGATCATATATTTTATTAGTTTTTATCACTAAATGGTGTGTATTTGTGTACTCTTGTGCATTGAAGGTTTGTGGAGCTAAATTGGAGAAGAAGAATGAAATTAGGTCATGTTCACCAATGTTGGGAAGTTTTCGGACCAAGTAAGGAACAAGGCACGAGCTTGCCTTGTGATTGTGTGCCAACCTCCTTCGAAGGGGCACAAAGGCAGTCACATTCACAACAAGTCTAACTCGTGTAGCTTAGAAGAACTTCACAAAGAAAGAGACTTGAAGTAATATGCACGACTTAACATTGTTTGTGTGCCCAACCAATGGCCTCAATGAAGAACAATGGATTCGGGAGCATTTCGGCAAGTACTGTAGCAGCATTGTAACAAAACATTGTAGCAAGCTACTGTTCCATTTTTGCCAAAAATCAGGGTTTCAAAGAATTCACATGGGCGTGTGGAAATTCCACACGGCCGTGTGAATCGATTTTTTAGCCAGACAGAAACTTCACACGGGACTGTTCAATTTGGGATATCTTTTGACATATCTTTCTCCTCAACTTGGGGAGTGCGGCTAGGGTTTTGGAAAGGATTTCGTGGAGGGTTAGCGCATGTCATCGGCATCGTCATCGACGTTCGACGGCCGCACGAGACCACGGCCACACCATATACAAGGGGGTTTTCATCAATGTCTTTGATTTGTACTTTGTTTTCTATTTTGATGAACATGTATAGCTCCATGAGAAGCTAAACTCCTTGAGGGTATTCGGGCTTGTAAACTCTAGGGTTTTTATGTTTCTTTGACATTGTTATTATGCTTTTCCATTATTGATGAATAAAAATTGAGTTTCAATCTTAATTTCATCTTGTTAATGTTTCCCTTAGACGTGACACTAGGGTTGAGAACAATTTAGGTTACCCTTTCGAGGTGTGACAACTCCTTTAGGGTTAGACTACTTAAGATTGAAGAAGGTTGAGAGGGAGAGTTGTGAGGTAGCGATATACCCCTTTCCCTTCCGATGTGGTTTCTCCCTACCTCCGTTTCCTTGACTTCATAGCGGTCGAAATAGAGTGAAGTACTAGGCAGATAAACTCCCCTGGGGCTTAGTTACGCAAGTAATAGAGTAAAGGGTTGAAGTGAATCCTATGCGCTGGGGCTTAATCTAGACTAGGGTTCTTCCACTTGGACCAAAGGGTTAGAACTATACATAAGAACAGGTTTACCACTAGGAATCCCTAGAGCTTAAAGCAATCCCACGCAGTGTGAGGTTTAGCTAGATATACTCCCCTTCGGTTTAGTCGTGCGAGCGACAAAGTGAAGGGTTGACGTGAATCCTAATATTGGGGCATAGTGTTGGGGTTAGTCACGGTTGTTCTTAGGTTTGGGAGCGTGAGTTTTAGGATATCCTCGACTCAATTAACATCAATAGGGAAGTATAATAGCATAGTCCTGCACTAGAAGCATAGATCCTAGAGGTAGCTTGTTCGGATACCCTATTTCATTCATTGCTAGTCCTCTCTATTCTCTTTTACTTGCACTATCTCATCTTCCATCTTTCTATTTAATTTCTTGTCATTCATTCTGTTTGATTCTATATTCACTCATTGGTCCTATTATTGCTTTTCCATACGCCGCATAGCTTTATTAGTGAAATCTCATATTCTAAATCCCTATTCCTTGTGGATTCGACTACCCTCTCACCAGGGTAAATTTTATTACTTCGACAAACCCGTGCACTTGCGGGATACACGCAAGGGGGTGTGTCACCCACAAGGGGTTTAGCTCTTCATGAAGCTATACAAATCCATCAAACTATGAGAATAAGCACAAATCAAAAGCATAGATGAAAACCCCCTTTATGTAGAGTGTGACCATGGTCTTGTGTGGCCGCCGGACATCGATGTCGATGCCGATGGCGCGCTTCGATCCTCCACAAGGTCCTCTCCAAACCCCAGCCCCAACCCTTCAGAAGATAGGAGAAAAGGTATGCCAAAAGATCCTGAAAAAGTCTCCAAAACGCCTTTAAATACTGTTGACTTGCGACTTCACACGGCCGTGTGGAATTTCCACATGCCCGTGTAAAGTCGCTGTTTTGCTGAATTTCGACAAACAGTAAACAGTAACTTGCTACAGTATTTTCGCTACATTACTGCTACAGCGTTTTGCCGAAACGCTCCCGGGTTCATCGTTCTTCATCGAGGCCGTTGAATTGGGCACACAATCAACAGTAGATTATGCCGATTGCTTCAATTCTCCTCATTGGCAAAGTTCTCGTATGCTACACGAGTTAGACTTATTATGAATGTGACTGCCTTTGTGCCCCTCGAAAGGAGGTTGGCACACATCCACAAATCTAGACTCGTGCCTTGTTCCTTGCTTGGTTCGAGAATTTCCTGACAACGGCGAACACGATCTAACTTAGCTCTTTTCCTCAAAACTAGCTCCACAAACCTACAATGCACAAAAGTACACAAATGCACACAATTAAATGATAAAATCTGATAAAAGTAATGCTCAATGTAAGACAATAACACTTTGCATTACTATAACACAAGCACTTATCAAACTCCCCAACACTTAAGCTTTTGCTTGTCCTCAAGAAAAAACAAAACATTAAAGTACTTGGGAAGAACAATTTGAGAAGAAATTGACACCGAAATCATCGTTTTAGGGCATGTTACTGTAGCAACAATGTAACAGCCTGAAATGCGAAGACTTTGAGAAAATTCCAAGTCTGGGAATCCTCATGGGTAACCTCACGGCCGTGAAGTCAACTGCAAGACGATAAACGCAACAATCACTGTAGCAGATCTACTATGGAAGAGGTTAATGTAGCAGTTTACTGTAGCAACTTACGCGAATTTCGGCAGAATTCAGAGGACCTCACAACCCGTTTATGGACCGTGAGCCAGGCTGTAAGCCATCCAGAGAGGGCTTTAAATGAAGGGTTAGAGTTTGATCTTTGGTGTCTTTTGGCCACCTCTTCTCCTGTACCACCATCTAGGGTTCTATCTGGGCTGGAGAAGGCATTTTTGAGGAGCAAATCAAAGGAAGAAGAAGATCACATTCAAGGGAGACCATCTAGGAGTTCGTCGGCACTGATCCATGGATTCTCATCACCACCTTCTAGTCTTCATTTTAGGGGAGTTGTTATGAGCTTTATCTTGTATTTATTGTTTTATATATTTTCTCCTTTGTTGATGGTGAACTAGACTCCCAATGTCACCGGGCATCCGGTGAACCTGGGGATGAACTTGCTTGTTTGGTTGCTTTGAAGTACATTTTTGGTATTTGGTTTTGTTATGGTTTAAGCTTTGTGTTCTTTATTGTATCAAATTGCATGAGGACTCTGTGGTTTGAATTCTAGGTTGTACTTGGTTGCTTGACCATCACCCTTGTACTAGACATTCTTGGCTTAGAAGAGATACATGTACGAATAAGTCATGACCATCGGGTATTTGTACCCTCCACCCATTAGGAACGAACCTAGATATTGAGTTTGACCCTAATTAGAGATTTTCCTAAGCGTAATGCAATCATAGGAGAATTTGGGCGGAAGTGATTCCGTGTTCCTATACTCATACTGGATTAGGGGTTATCACTGTGACCATCGTGGTGACCTACCTTTAGACGTCTCTTGTCCTAACCATCATTACCTTCATTACTCTAGCATCCTTCTAGCTTTAGTAGTTCCGAGGGGATCCTTGTACGGGGACCTCGCACCTTTATTGCTAATTGTTTCCTTAATGTGCTATTGTTGTGTGCCTTAGTCCACTTGTTTCTAGCTTTAGAGCCATAATCGAGTTGACAACAACCCCATAACAAGCTTTAGAGCATTTTGGCGAGAGTACTGCAGCAGCATTATAGTAAATTAATATATAAAAAATACTGTAGCAAGTTACTGTTTATTTTTCGCCAAAAATCAGCAAAACAGAGAATCCACACGCCCGTGTGGAAAATCCACAGGGGCGTGTGAAACCCCGATTTCAGCCTGATTTCAGAATATAAATAGCCCTTTTTCATATCTATTTGGGAACCCCCCCTCTATCTCTTGCCTATCTTTTGGGGGCTTTCGGCTAGGGTTTGGAGAGGTTCTTGGCGTTCTTTGGAGGCGATTATACGACATCGGCATTAACATCCTTTGGAAGATAGCTATTGGGGGAGCTTTCGTCGGCATCGATTCGGCGAGGTGTGCCCTAGGCTTTACACGAGATTCGTTGGAGAAGACACGCGGCTCCACAAGACCATCGATATGATCTATAAGGGGGTTTTCTTTATAGTTTTTATGTATATGTTCTTAAAATTTTTATTGATTTTGTATTGCTCCATAGAGAGCTAAACTCTAGTGGGTATTCGGACTTGTAAACCCTAGGATGATATTTTTTCTATGACTTTTATTATGCTTTCTTAATTGATGCTTTTAATTGAGTTCCAATCTTGATTGCTTGTTGTATAGATTTTCCCTTAGCCGTGACACTAGGGTTGAGAATCATCTAGGTTGTCCTTTGGAGATGTGACAACTCCTATAGGATTAGACTGCTTGAGATTGGAGATGGTTGAGAGGGTGAGTCACTTGGACCAAAGGTTTAGAACTATACTTAGGGACAGGGTCTTTCACTTGGAATCCCTAGAACCACAACCAGTTCCACGTAGTGTAAGGCTTATGATGATGGACTCCCCTGGGGCTTAGTTGATAGGTCAACGAGAGTTAACGGTCGTAGTGAAACCTAATGCCAGGGCATAATGTTGGAATTAGTCACGGTTGAGCTTAGGTTTTGGACCGTGTGCTTAAGGATTTCCACAACTCATTAGACATTAATTAGAGAGTATAATACTAGTCTTGCACTAGAAGCATTAGTCCTACGGGGAGCTTTGTCCGGGTACCGCATCTTTATATCGATTACCTCTCCTACCCTCATTACTCTTCTTTCACTCTTTTATTTTCTTTTACATTTATATATATATATATATATATATATATATATATATATATATATATATATATATATATTTCTCTCATCATCGACTTCCTTCATAGCTAAATAGTGATACCTCTTGTTTCTAAACACTATTCCCTGTGGATACGACTACAACTCACTAGTGAATTTTATTAGTTCGACAACCCGTGCACTTGCGGGGTACACATGCAAGGGGTGTGTCACGTACGACGTCCATAGCCAAACTATGGCAGGACGCAACTTATGGCCCAAGAAATTAACTTTCTTGTGGTTTTTTATTTTTTATCCATAAGAGGACCCAATTCTTGCTCTTAAGATAGACATAGGAGGCTGGGTTGAAAGAGATTACAGCTTAAGTTTTTAGTGTTTTTGACTGGTTGGCAAGAGATTGGGACCAATAGTCCTCTGAATTCCCGTAATCCATCACTAGATAACATTGCCATATTTTAATTAATGTCATAAGTAATTACTAACGGACTCCCTATACGGGTGCCCACTCCTTCCAATCGCACCTCACGATCCTCAATTGTACTTTAGTACTTAGTTTGTAGAAGTAGATTTAAGAATCACCATAGATGTTAGACTATTTATTAAGAGAAAAGAAAGTAATAGGAGATTCTCTCTGTTCCTTAAGGCATACGCTCCTCGTTCTAATCCACGAGGTATTACTTGATGTCCTGTATAATTACCGTGTTAGACACACCAAACCATTCGCTTGGTTTTGCTTTCAGTCGGTGGTAAGGACGAAGATTGAGTCAACAATTTTACTGCTTCTTTCTCATTTAAGGTCAAAGAGACCAAGTATGCTTTGTCAATTGTGGACTCTTAGAAAGTGCCACATGTAAATTTCAACACTTGAACTTAACCTTCATTAATTAACTTGTGGTTTATTTGTACCCTTCCATGTATGCATCTTGTCTCACATTAGTTACAGCGGTGAGGAAAATTTGAGTTAGTGTTGGACAAATTCACAAATTCAACAACCTTATTTGGAAAGAGTGGCAAGATCCACTTTTAATCTTTCAAGTGTTCCATCAACAATAACAAACTCCCATGTATGATTGATTATGTTGTAATACTGTCATTTATTCTTCCATCACTATCTTCCATCCTAGGCATGTTAGGGCCTCTTGAACTAATTTTGATTCAAATGGTATTTCAACAGAAGATGTTAAATACTTGGGATTGGGCTTTCTAATACCTAATTTTGATTAAGCAGTCATATGATGGGAAACTTGAGTGGAAGATAAGTATGAATCATGGATGGTGAGTCTAGGCACAAGTGTGGTTGCTTGATAATAAAGTAGTATTAGGTGAATTGGTTAGCTCTTATATGGAACTAGATGTAACAAGAGTCAATTGTTTAACTTGTGGCAAAAAAATGCAAGTAGATGTTGTAGGAGAAGTTAAGATGGTGATATGATCAATATTAATGCAATGGAATCAGTCTTCCTTTTTGCAACAGTAAGAAAAGGATGTGATGCAACAAGAGAACCTAGAAACCAATCAGTGAAGATATATAAATCAAGATTAGTATCAGAAATCTAAGAAAGTTGACAAAGTTGTGGAAAAGGAAAAACCTCTTCATCAAAGACCATATGTCTGGAAATATATACTTTATTTTGTGGAGGACATAAGCACCTATACCATTAATATTGATGGTTATAACCATGAAATATGCATGGTAGTGATTAAGATCAAGTTTGTTCTTAGAATAATCTCTCATGTTTGCGAAAAGTAAACCAAATACTCTTAGTGAGGCACAGTTTGGATGTTGGCCAAAAAGCTTTTGGAAAAGTGATTGCATATCCATAATTTTTGTAGGCAATTGATTAATCAACCAAACAACAGTGTTGAATGCCTCAACCCAAAATCATATACGAAAAACAACATGAAGCATAATAATTAAACTAATCTACTTAATGTTTTTACGTTTTCTCGAAACCAAGTAATTATGCTCAGGTATCTCAGGACATGACGTTTAAAAATGAATACCATGACTTGCATGATAGGTATGAAAATTACCATTGTCAAACTTATCTCCTACATTAGTTTGAAGAACCTTAAAAAGGCCTTTCTTTCAAATTGCGTAAGTATAAGCTTTGAAATGTGATAAACCAAGAGATAAAGTCATTCTTATATTTCAAAGGAAAGAACCAAGTAAATTGGGTACATTCATTAATAAAGATTATTGATAAGTGCATAAGTGAACATATTTTAATATGATTTTACACGATTAATTGGCATGCATAGTAGTATTTATTTGGAAGATGATGCTTAACATGGTGTAAAAATTGATCGTAGGTCACCAACGATGCATAATGAGCAAGAGGTAGCTAAAAGATTATTGATAAGTGCATAATGAGCAAAAGGTAGCTAAACCATAAACATAACACCTTACAACCCTCTTAAGGCCACAACTTATGATAGCAAGCCTTATATAGAGAACCTTGCGAGCATGCTTATGCCCATAAGCAGGAGTACAACTACGAGACAAATGAGCTTACACGCAAGACTTACGCCCATAAGCCGGGCAATAAGGTTCATCGAAAAGAGTTTACAAGAGGACACATGCCCATAAACGATGTCACAAGCACCATCTAGAGAAGCTTACAGCCTTAAGCTAGATGTAATACAGAGAAAAGACCTTACAAGGGAGCTTAAGGCCGTAAGATTTTGTAAGGTAAGTGACCCATCATCTCCAACTTCTTATAACCTTAATCTTATATTTGTAAGTTGCCTGTAAGGTGGTTAGGTACAAAATTTTTTACTGAGGATTTTGGGTAGACTTTTAGCTGCCGAGCAAAGGAATGAGAGGAGAAAATTCTTGGCACTGTTTGTGAAAGATTTCTGGAAGATTCATCGACACTCTGAGAAGACGAAGTTCAGATGAAGTTTCAATGTTTATATTTTCATTCTTGGTATTGATTAAATTGTATGATTGTTCTTCCCTAATTTAGAACCAAACTTCATCGTGTTTCCTTAATATTTTTTGCTAACATTGATTGTAGACTTTTAAACTTGTATCGAACCATCCATTGTAATACTTTGATGTTGATTTCAATTATACATTATTACTTTTCTTGGACTCTATTGTAGCAAAAGCTGGGAGTTTCCTAAATGATGTACTTGTGTGATGAACCGAGAGATCCACCTAATATTAACATACCACAAATGAAGAGAACCACGAGTTGTCCTAAAAATAAGGCACTTCAAGGTTGAGATTTCTCTCTCCATGGTTCTTCTGAGTGAGTTGACATTAGGATTCCTATCATAGTGCTATCATAGGCAGTAAATATTAGGAAGATATTTCAATTTTAATTTTTATGGCATTAAGGTCAATGGCTGACAGGGGCCCGAAAGTGCACGGGTTATCACAGTAATAATAGTACCCTGGTGAGAGGGTAGTCGAATCCATAGGGAGTAGAGATTGTAGATACAAGAGATTGCTATCTAGCTAATGCGAAGTACGGAAAGTGAGAGCACGATCAATGTGTGCGTGCAACAGTAATTAAAAAAATAAGAAAATAAAAGAGAAGTATAGAAGACAGGAGCGTGCAAGCAAAAAGTAAGAGAGAAGAACAATCATTATGGAAAGTATGGTACTCAGACAAGCTATCCCTAGGATTAATGTTCTAGTGCAGGATGAAGTATTATGCTATCTTATTGATGTTTAATGATTTGTGGACATCCTTAAGCACACGGTCCCAAACCTAAGGTCAACCGTGACTAATCCCAACATTATGACCCGGTATTAGGTTTCACTACGAGCCTTAACTCTTGCTGACCTGTCAACTAAGTCCCATGAGAGTCCATCTTCCTAAACCTCACACTATGTGGAATTGCATTACGTTTGAGGGATTCCAAGTGATAGACCCTGTTCATAAGTATAGCTCTAAACTTTTGGTCCAGGTGGAAGAACCCTAGTCTTAGTTAAGCCCCAGCACAAGGATTCACTACAACCCTTCGCTTTGTCGCGTACGCAACTAAGCCCAAGGGGAGATCATCTCTTAGCACTTCACTTTAATTCGACCGCTAAGAACTATTGGAACATGGAGGTAGGGTAAATCACACCTGAAGGGAAAGTGGACGTTTCGCTAACTCATGACTCATCCTCTCGACCCTCTCCAATCATAAGTAATCTAACCCTATAGGAGTTGTCACACCTCCAAAGGGTAACCTTGATGATTCTCAACCCTAGTGTCACGACTAAGGGAAAATCAATATAATAAGCAATCACGATTGGAAATCAATCAAAAGTATCAAATTAAGAAAGCATAATAAAAGTCATAGAAACAATGTCATCCTAGGGTTTACAAGTACGAATACCCACAAGAGGTTTAGCTCTCCATGGAGCTATAAAAATCCATCAATGTATAAGAATAAACAAGAATTAAAAACATAGATGAAACACCCTTGTGTTGCGTGGCGATGGTCTTGTGAGGTCGCTCCATCCTCTCCACCAAGCTCCTCATCAAGCCTAGGGCACACCTTGCCGGATCGGTGCCGCCGAAAGCTTCCCCAATAGCTATCTTCTGACAAGTATCGATGTCGATGCCGAGAACTCGCTCCAATCCTCCACAAAGTCCTCTCCAAACACTAGCCGTGACCCTACAGAAGATAGGCGAAAAAATTCTCAAAAAGTCCCCAAAACTGCTACAGTGAATTGCTGCAGTGCCGCTATAATACTCGCGCATCAAATGTTCCCGATTTCATCATTCTTCATCGAGGCCGTTGAATTGGGCACATAATCAATGGTAGATCATGTCGATTGCTTAATTTTCCTCATTTGCGAAGTCCTCCAATTCTACACGGGTTAGACTTTTGTGAATATCACTGCCTTTATGCCCCTCCAAAGAAGGTTTGCACACATCCACAAGTCTAAACTCGTGCCTTGTTCCTTGCTTGGTCCGAGAACTCCCCAACAACGGCAACCATGATCCAACTTTGCTCTTTCTTCACTAAGTTTACTCCACAACCTTACAATACACAAAAGAACACAAATGCACACTAATTAATAATTAAATCTGGGTAAAGTAATGCTCAATGTAAGACAATAACAGTTCATGTTACTATAACACGAGCACTTATCAAACTCCCCCACACTTAAGCTTTTGCTTGTCCTCAAGCAAAAAATAAAACATTAAAGTACTTGGGAAGAACAATTGAAAGTTCTCAGCCTTATGTTCACCAAAAGTATGCAAAAGAAGCATTCTACAAGTAAGGGGAAATCAAAACATTGCATAAAGATATCATTGCTCTAGCTAAAAACTTGAATAAAAAAGGACAACAACTCGAAAATGTTTAAGTGTGTGTGAAATCACTCAAGATAACCCAAAAAGTACTCCTCAAACTCTTGTTACAATGACTTATTTATATACAAAAATAGGGATGTAGTAGCTTCACACAACCTCTAAGATAGCCCTTTCCTAGGTGGCCGCCAAAGGTGGCATTCACACTTTCGAGGAGGTAGCTCTTTCTACCGGGGTAGTAGCTTTCATGCATCCCATGAGATAGCTCTTTCTCTCATTATGGCATAACTTGTATCCGACTTATGAGAGTATCTACATACTTCATAGGAGGTAGCATTTTCCACCCCAAATGCACAAATAAAACTAAACAAATATTTACAAGCTCACAAGTTTTTTTTATGTATTTCTCAAAACAAAACTAAGAACTCACTAAAACAATGATAAACTAGTCCTTAAACATCAAGCTTGAGTTTCCAAAAGATTCCAAGAGTGAGTAGTGCAATATGAGATAATCGAGCAAAAATTCCCTAAAATTCAAGTAGAAACTAGAGCATGATGAGATACAATGTTAAAAATTCTCCTAGACTCTAAGAATACAAATGTTGCAACTAAGGTGAACATCCACGGGCTACATGGGCATAAGCAATTGAACGCACAATGAAAAGTATAGCAATTCAAACAATTAATGTGGGAGTGGGTAATTGAAACAATACTCCCCTGAACTCCAACTGTTGCGTATGATGGAGCTATATTCATTGAGAGTTGAGTCTCAATGGGTTGTGGAGCACACATGGTCCCATGATTGTGCCTATTACTATTCCTCAAATTCCAAATATCCAAGACCATTTGCATACATATATAAGGGGTTCAGTGTAGCTCAAGAAAAATCAAAATAAAACTCGAGTATACAAAGATAAAGCAATGAAATACAACTAGGGAAAAATAAAAACAACAGAAAATAAACTCAGAAGGGGAAACCTTTCTGAGTACTACAAGTCCAAAAATAAAGAAAAGTACAAAATGACAGAAAAATAAAGTAAACTACGACGCCTCAGCATCGGTGTCCTGTGCTGGAGCCTCTAGTGCTGCTGTAGGCTCTGCTGGTGCCAGTGGATCGGCTGATGGTGCGGGAGAAAGTGGTGAAGTAGAGGCTTGAGACTGTACAACGAAGGATGAGGTAATGGCCTGTGTATGTAACTGATGAATGCGATGGAACTGGTCCATAACCTTAGAGTGCTGTGCTGGCTGTGTAGCTCGAACCTCGACCATCTCAGTCTGTAATACCCCTACAGCACTCTCGAGGTGCTCTAACCTATCCTGGCCCTGGTACTGTAGGTGGTACTTGTGTCTCTGTCTACGTCTGAGGTGGCTCTAATGCTGGCTGCGATCACTCAGCCTGCTCTCCCTCAGCCGACTCTGAGTGGGGAATAATCATCGTGTATACTTCTGGTCCACATCTACGGATCATCCCCATGAGTCTCATTGTCTATATACCCAAAGAAGCTGGTGCAGTCGTCTTCTCGGCCCCGCGCACTCCGTCTACGAGACCCATGCCAATGAGTCTCATAATATAGGGGTTTGAGAAAATGACACACACTCTAGCGTAATGGCACTGATGGTGCAAGTACTCTGCCAGAATGTGTCCCAAATGTAGCGGCTCGCTCTATACCATGGAGTGTAAGTACAACAACTCCTGACGGCTCAACACTCCTGTACTGCCCCCTCGGCCGCTCACTGATCGGCTCAATACTGCATGTAGGTATCTGTGGGACAGGCGGGATAGGCACGTTGCCTTCAAGACCTCCGCCTCATACTGCCCCTAGCCACATAATGGTTTTTACGCTCTTTGGGAGCAAGAATGCCTGGGTAGTCCGTAGGGAGTCGCTTGTACTCCTTTGTACTAGTATACATAGCCTCGTATAGCCCTAATCGAATCAAAAACTATGTGACACTCATATGGTGGTCCTGTCCGAGGGCTCTGAACTTAATAGCCTCAATAGTGCCAAAACTGGAGTACGAGCGATCGAACTCGAATGACGCGAGGACCTCTAATGTCAATGCACGGATAGCTGGCTCTCTGATCTGCAATAACCGCTCCCAGCTACCAACTGATAGTAGCTCCTTGACCTCATCCGCAATAGCATCACCCCCCTGTACTGCTCTCATTGCGCTCGAATCGGGGTAGCGAGACTGGCTAAACCTCAATCTCGATAATCGCTCAAATATGGCCTGGTGCCCAGGTATAGCAAACTCAGTCTGCTTTAATGGGGGATGACCTAGAGGCCATAACTGCAAAGATTGATGAGAAAAATGATCAAATAATTCAAGTAAATCAATCTGCAGGAATCCGCACGGCCGTGTCGAAATTCCACACGCCCGTGTAGATCTTCCGGGTGTGAAAGCCGCACGGCCGTGGTCCGTTCAAAAATCTCTAAACACAGAGTAATTCAAAGTAAACTCTTTCTAGGTAAATTCACAAGTAATATAAGTATATAATCCACATGAAATCCACCACCATGATCAAATAAATCAAGATTTGACGAGGAATAGGTTAAGAGAAAGCTTACCGATGGATGGAGAATCAACCTTCGAAGGAATACTAGAAGAAAGGCCATTAAACCTCCAAAATAACTAAGAAATGGTCGGGAGAGCTCGAGGGAGTGTTCTAGGTGTGTTTGGAAGTTAGGAGCAAAGAGGCACAAGTGGTTCTAATAGAAAACCCGCGTCTTTTGGCTTTCTGTGCATCCACACGGCCGTGTGCCCCTACTGAGAGGGTTCACAAGGGCAGTCACACACCCCTGTGTTCTCTCTGGTAACTCTCAGAACACTTCCACACGGCGGTGTGGAAATTCCACACGGCCGTATGTCTTCACAGAGGAGCTTCACAGGGGCAGTCACATGCCCCTGTGTGTTTTCAGGAAAATGCCAAAGGCCTCTGCTCACATCCCCACGACCGTGTGCCCAACCTGGCCAAGATACAAGGCTGGTCGCAAGGGCACACACACGGCCCTATGGCCTCTCTGGATCTCCCGAGAAAACTCTAAGTGTTCCACACGGCTGTGTGAAATATCCACACGGCCATGTGCTCTTTCACAAGCTTTCTCACAAGGGTGAGCACAAGCCCTTGTGTTTTCTCAGGATGGAAGGGGAAATCTCTGCAGAATTTCACACGCCCGTATGCGAATTCCACACGGTCGTGTGACTTAACACATGGGTACTCATAGGGGCATCTACACGCCCCTGTGGACTCTCGGGAAAGAGAGTATAAGTTCTGCAGGATTTCACACGGCCATGTGGAAATTCCACACGACCGTGTGCCCTTCACAGGGTCGCTCACAGGGGCAGCTACACGGCCCCTGTGACGCTCGGGATGAGCTTTAAGATGGTTCACACGACCGTGTGTTTTCTCTGGATGACTTAGAAAATTTACAGGCTCTGCAGAAAAATTTCAGAACTCAAATACAAAGTTCATAGCCTGCATACATCATGAAATTATGACCAGAGATCCATGAAAGCACACTCAAACGACCCAAAACTTCATTAATCAACATTTAGGCACATGAAAACATCAAAGGTCAACAATAAAATCACAGCACATGTATATTTATGAACAAGACACCAACACTACGACTCTTATTCATGCTAAAATGAAACTAACTCCTAGGAAAACAGTAAAAGCTTGGGTTGCCTCCCAAGAAGCACTTGTTTAACGTCACTTAGCTTGACATACCTTGCCTTACCTCATGAGGGTTCATGAATAAAAGTTGCTCTCTTCCCTACAACTTGAAAACATGCAGAATATAGTTTTTGTAAGGTAGAGGAGGAGTTGTCGAGTTTGTTACCACATAACGGTGAAACACCCTTACTCCTTGAATGCTCATCCTCATTTGTGTTGGAGCTCTTCTTGTGGTGTCTTCTCGACCTCCTCATGACTCCCGGGGCCGGCTTCACTTCCTCCACAAGATTAAGTAATAATACGTCTTCAATCTCCATGTCTTGGTCTGGCTACCCTTCATAAGGGTCTAGATTCATCATTTCCTACACATACTCATCTATTAGTTCATCAGTAGAATCAAGATAATAAAGAGTATCATCAAAGTCTAGAGAATGTCTCATGGCTTCGACTAGGCGATAGGTGAGCTTTTTGTCTCCAACCCTCAAGGTGAGCTCTCCCCTGTCCATGTCTATCAAAGCCTTGATGAGTATGGCTTCAATAATGGCAGGAAAGATCATCATCGACATCATCATCGACATCCAACACTAGAAAGTCCACAGGAAAGATGTATTTGTCAACCTTGATGAGCATGGCTTCAATAATGCCCCTCGAATTTCTAACTAATCGGTCCGCTAGTTGGAGCGTCATCCGAGTGGGCCTAGGCTCTCACAAGCTTAGCTTTTGAAAGAAGATGTAGGGTATTACATTGATACTTGGTCCCGAATCTGCTAGTGCCATCTCCTCACCCAAATCACCAATATTACACAGAATGATGAAGCTCTCGGGGTCTTTCCTCTTGCTCGGCATATTCTTTTGCAACACCACCGTGCAAGTGGCATCTAGAATCACTAATGCACTCTCCTCCAACTTCCTCTTGTTGGTCAAGAGGTCTTTCAAGAACTTCGCGTACTTAGGCATTTGTGACAACGCCTCCACGAATGAAATGTTGACGTGCAACTGTTTGAACAACCCCAAAAATTTCTTGTATTGCTCATCTTGTTGAGCATTCTTCAAGCGTGAAGGATTGGGGATTCTTGGCTTGTAAGGTAAGGGTGCCACCTCCTTCTCTTTCGATGCTTCCTCTACCTCCACAACTTTGAGTGCTTCATCACTTGTCTTCTTGAGAAGGAGATTGTTCCCAACCTCTCGGCCACTTGTCAAGGAGATTACCTTCAATTGTTCCCTCGGATCTGTCTCCGTATTGCTTAGCAAACTCTCTTGAGGCCTCTCGGATATTGACTTCACAATTTGGCCAACTTGGTTCTCCAAGATGTGTAACGATGTGGTGTGGTTGCGAAGTTTAGACTCTATCGATTGAAATCTCACATCTGAAGATTGGACAAACCTTGTGAGTACCATCTCAAAGTCGGTCATCTTGCTCTCTAGCCCCGTCATCCAATTTTTCAAATTTGGTGCTTGTTGTTGTTGAAAGCTTGATGGTGCATTACTCTTTTGTTGCCCTTGGTTGCTCCATGGCAAGTTAGGATGATTCCTCCACCCCGGATTGTAGGTACCACTATAGAGATTCCCTTGACCTCTAAATGTCTTGGCTACAAAATTCGCTTGCTTAACCGAAGAAGAAGTACCACCAATTGCAATTGGGCAATCACTTGAAGAATGTCCTCCCCCACATCCATTATAATTCGTGATGGCCACAACTCTTGGTGAAGTTAGAGTGTCCAACTTCTTACTCAATGATTCCACTTGGGCAGCCAACAATGTAACCGCATCTATCTCATGAAATCCAGCAACCTTCTTCCTATCCTTTGAGTTCCATTGATAGCTATTCATAGGCATCTCTTCTATAAGGTGTCAGGCTTCATCGGGGGTCTTGCTTCCTAAGATACCTCCTGCCACCGCGTCTAAAAATTGCTTCATACTTGGATTCAACCCATTGTAAAAAGTGTGAATGATCATCCATTCGGGGAATGCGTATTGTGGGCACTTTCGTAGGAGGTCCTTGAACCTATATGACACACCCCTTACGAGTGTGTACCGTAAGTGCACGGGCTTGTCGAAGTAATAATAGTACCTTGGTGAGAGGATAGTCGAATCCACAGGGTGTAGGGATCAAAGATACAAGCGATTGCTATTCAACTAATGCGAAATATAGAGTGCAAGATCAATTATGTGTGTGAAAAGATAATCGAAAACAAGAATAAAATAAAGAGAAATATGGAAGGTAAGAGAGTGCAAGCAAGATTTATAAGAGAAGGACAATCGATGAATGAAATAGGGTACCCGGACAAACTACCCTTAGGATCTATGCTTCTAATGCAAGACAATGCTATTATACTCTCCTATTGATGATTAATGAGTCGAGGATATCTTTAAACACACGGTCCCAAACCTAAGGTCAACCGTAACTAACCCCAACACTATGCCCCGGCATTAGGTTTCACTACGACCCGTGACTCTTGTTGACCTGTCAACTAAGCCCTAGTGGAGTCCATCTTCCTAAGCCTCACACTACGTGGTATTGCTTTAAGCTCTAGGGATTCCTAGTGATTAACCCTATTCCTATGTATAGATCTAACCCTTTGGTCCAGGTGAAAGAACACTAGTCTCAATTAAGCCCCAGCACTAGGATTCACTACAACCCTTCATTCTGTTGCTCACTCAACTAACACCCAGGGGAGTTCATCTCCTACCACTTCGCTCTATTTCGACCGCTAAGAACTTATGGAACATGGTGGTAGGAAAAATCACACCGGAGGGTAAAGGAGACATTTCTCTACTTCACAACTCACCCTCTCAACCCTCTCCAATCTCAAGTAATCTAACCCTATAGGAGTTGTCACACCTCCAAAGGATAACCTACACAATTCTAAACCCTAGTGTCACGGCTAAGGGAAAATCGATACAAGATGAAATTAAGATTGAAACTCAATTTTATTATTCATCAATAAAGAAACACATAATAACAAGTCATAAAAACATAATAATCCTAGGATTTACAAGTCTTAATATCCACAAAGGGTTTAGCTCCTCATGAAGCTATATAAATCCATCAAACAATGAGAATAAGCGTAAATCAAAAGCATAGATGAAAACCCCCTTGTTTAAAGTGTGGCCGTGGCCTTGTGTGGCCGCTGGACGTCGATGTCGATGCCGATGGCGCGCTTCGATCCTCCACAAAGTCCTCTCCAAACCCTAGCAACAACCCTCCAAAAGATAGGAGAAAAGGTATGCCAAAAGATCCAGAAAAAGTCTGCAAAACGCCTTTAAATACTATTGAGTCACGCCTTAAAATCGGCTGAATCGGGATTTCACACGGCCATGTGGAATTTCCACATGCCCGTGTGAACTCTCTGTTTTGCTAAATTTCAGCAAACAGCGAACAGTAACTTGCTACTGTATTTTTTGCTACAGTAACATGCTACAGTACTGCTACAGTACTTTGCCGAAATGCTCCCGAATTCATCGTTCTTCATCGAGGCCGTTGAATTGGGCACACAATCAATGGTATGTCATGCCGATTGCTTCAATTCTCCTCATTGGCGAAATTCGCCTATGCTACATGAATTAGACATATTGTGAATGTGACTACCTTTGTGCCCCTCCAAAGGAGGTTGGCACACACCCACATGTCTAGATTCGTGCATTGTTCCTTGCTTGGTCCGAGAACTGCCCAACAACGGAGAACATGATCTAACTTCGCTCTTTTACTCCAAACTAGCTCCACAAACCTATAATGCACCAAAGTACACAAATGCACACAATTAAATGATAAAATCTGATAAAATTAATGCTCAATGTAAGACAATAACATTTCGCATTATTATAACACAAGCACTTATCAAACCCCCCCACACTTAAGCTTTTGCTTGTCCTCAAACAAAAGTAAAACATTAAAGTACTTGGGAAGAACAATTGAAAGTGCTCGGCCTTACGTTCACCAAAAGTATGCACAAGAAGCATTCTACAAGTAAGGGGAAATCAAAACATTGCATAAAGATATCATTGCTCTAGCTAAAAACTTGAATAAAAAAGGACAACAACTCAAAAATGTGTAAGTGTATGCGAACTCACTCAAGATAACCCAAGAAGTACTCCTTAAACTGTTGTTTAAAAGGACTTATTTATATACAAAAAGAAAGGAGGTAGTAGATTCACACAACCTCTAAGGTAGCCCTTTCCTAGGCGGCCGCCAAAGGTGGCTTTCACACTTCCGAGGAAATAGCTCTTTCTACCGGGGTAGTAGCTTGCACGCATCCCATGAGATAGCTCTTTCTCTCATTAGGGCATAACTAGTATCCGACTTATGAGAGTAGCTACATACTTCATGGGAAGTTGCTCTTTGCACCCCAAATGCACAATTAAAACTAGACAAATATTCAAAAGCTTAGAAGTATTTTTTTATGTATTTCTCAAAACAAAACTAAAAACTTACTAAAACGATGATAAACTAGTCCTTAAAAACATCAAGGTTGAGTTTCCAAAAGATTCCAAGAGTGAGTAGTGCAATATGAGATAATCGAGCAAAATTTCCCTAAAATTCAAGTAGAAACTAGAGCATGATGAGATGCAATGTTAAAAATTCTCCTACACTCTAACAATACTAACATTGCAACTAAGGTGAACCGCCACAGGCTACATGAGCATAAGCAATTGAACGCACAAGTAAAGGTGTGTGCAATATGAACTTCCCCCCACACTTAAGATGTACATTGTCCCCAATGTAAGCATACAAGCACAATGAAAAGTAAAACAATCAACACAGTTAATGTAGGGGTAGGCAATTGAAACATTACTCCCCTGAACTCCAAGTGTTGCATTTAATGGAGCTAGGTTCATTGAGAGTTGAGTCTCAATTGTTTGTGGAGCACACACAGTCCCATGACCGTGCCTATGACTATTCCTCAAATTCCTTACATCCAAGACCATCTACACACATGCACAAGGGGTTTAGTGTAGCTCAAGAAAAATAAAAATAAAACTTGAGTATATAAAGATAAAGAAATGAAATACAACTCGAGGAAAAATAAAAGAAATATGAAAGATATACTCAGAAGGAAAATCCTTTCTGAGTAATACAAGCCCCAAAATAAGAAATAAAAGTACAGAATGAAAGAGAAAAATAAAATAAACTACGACACCTCAGTGTCGGCGTCCTGTGGTGGAGCCTCTGGTTCTGTGGTAGGCTCTGAAGACGCTAGTGGATTGATCGGTGATGATGTTGCTAGAGGAGGTGATGGAGTATAGGCTCAGGGTCGGACCACGAATGGTGAGGTCATGGCTCGCTCGAGTAGCTGCTGGACAATGTCTAATCGAGCCATGACCTTTGTATGTTGCGTTGCCTGGGTAGTCCTGACCTCGGCCACCTCACTCTGTAAGACACCCACAGCACACTCGAGGCGCTCAAGTCTGTCCTGGCCTCGAGAGGGCAAAAACATGCGCAATGGAGGTGGCTCCTGAGCTGTGGGCGGTGCTTGTGTATCTGTCTGTAAGGGAGGTGGCTCTAAAGTCGGCTGCGAGCCCTCAGCCTGCTCACCCTGTGACTCGGCTTGATCAGACTGGGGTATGATCATGGAGTAGACTCCTGGTCCCAATTTGCGGATCATCCCCATGAGTCTCATCGTCTCTGCGCCAAGAGGGGCTAGTATAGTCACCTTCTCAGCCCCTCGTACTTCGTCTAAGAGACCCATGCCGATAAGTAACCTCGTGATTTAGGGGCCCGAGAAGATGACACTCACTCTAGTGTAATGGCTCTGATGGCGCAGGTAGTCCGCTAAAATATATCCTAAGTGCAGCGGCTCCCTTTGGACCATGGAGTGTAGATATAATAACTCCTGCCTGCTCAACACTCCTATGCTATTCCCCCTGCCGCTCATTGATCGGCTCAACACTACGTGTATGTATCTGTAAGCCGGGTGAGATAGGCATGTACCCTTCGAAACCATCGGCTCGTACTGCCCCTGGGCAGATAAAGCTCGGTATACTCGCTGGAGAGTAAGAATGCTCGGGTAGTCTATAGGGAGTCACTCGCACTCCTCGGTACTAGTGTATGCCGTGTCATATAACCCTAATCGGAGTGAAAACTGTGTGATGCTCATACTGTGGTGATGTCTGAGGGCTTTGAACTGAATAGCATCAACTTAGCCGAAACTAGAATACGAGCGATCGAACTCGAAGGATGCGAGGAACTCTAGTGTCAGTGCACGGATAGTTGGCTCCCTGATATGCAACAAACGCTCCCAGCCACCAACTGAAATAAGTCCCTCAACCTCCTCTGCAATATCCTCATCTGCCTATAATGCTCTCAGTACGCTCGAGTCAAGGCAGTGCGACTGACAAAATCGGTGTGTCGATAACTGCTTGAATCTGTCCCGATGTTCTAGTATAGTGAATTCCATCTCCTCGGGTGTGGAGAAGGCTCACGAGGCTCACGAGGGTGTTTCCCGGCCTGCTTCTTCGCTCTGGAAGCTATATCTGCAAGATTGAAAAGAAAAACGATCAAATCTGATTCATAAACACAATCTGCAGAAAATCACACGGCCGTGTAAAAATTCCACATGCCCTTGTGGATCTTCAGGCGGACCCAGCCACACGGCCGTGGAGCTAAAATTCCTTATTTACACACTAATTTGTTCTAAATCCTTTCCAAACACATTCACATACAATTTAATCATTCAAACCAAGCAAAATAATTAAAAAGAATTAATTAAATCAAAATTGATGAAGAGAAGAGTGAAAAGAGGTTTACCGACGAAGTGAAATGTGAAAACCTTGAAATAGGCCGGAAAACCACTTCTAAATCTTCTAAAACGTGAAGAGAAGATCGGGAAAGTGAGAGAGGGGTTCGGAGAGTGTTTGAGAGTAATTCGATGAAAACGCGCGGATGAAATCAAAAGAAAACTTGCGGCTTTTAAAGTTCTACACATCCACACGGCCATATGACTCTACAATTAGGGTTCACAGGGGCCGTCACACGCCCCTGTGTGCGCTCTGATTGCTCTCTGAACTACCCCACACGGCCGTGTGCCTTCACAAGGAAGCTTCACAGGGGCAGTCACACGCCCCTGTGTGCTCTCGGGGAAATGCCTAAGGTCTCTGTGAAATTCCACACGACTATGTGCCCAACCTGGCCAAGAACAAAAGGCCAGCCACAGAGGCACGCACACGCCCTTGTGGCCTATTTGGTTTGCCCGAGAAATTCTAAGTGTTCCATACGGCCATGTGAATACTGCACACGGCCTTGTGCCAGTCACAAGCTCTCCTACAGGGGTGGTCATACGCCCTTGTGCATTCTAGGGAAAGATGGGAACTCTTTGCAGAGGTTTACACAGTCGTGTGGAAATTCCACAAGGTCGTGTGCCTTAACACATGGGCACTCACAGGGGCATCCACACGCCCCTGAGGACTCTCGGGAAAAAGAGTTCAAGTCCTGCAGACAATCACACGGCGGTGTGGAAATTCCACACGGCCTTGTGCCCTTCACAGGGTCGGTCATAGGGGCAACTACACGGCCCCTGTGATGCTCGGAATGAGCCCTAAGATGGTTCACACGACCGTGTGGAAATTCCACACGGCCGTGTGTTTTCTCTAGATGACTTAGAAAAATCACAGCCTCTACTGAAAATTTCAGAAACGCATTCATAATACTTAGAGCCTGTATAGACGATAAAAACATGACCAAAGATCCATAAAAACATACTCAAATGACCAAAAACTTCGTCAATCAACATTTGGGCACACGAAAATATCAACGATCCAAGAGAAAATCACAGCACATGTATGGAAAATTCAGGACACCAAAACTAAAGCTCTTATTCATGCTAGAACTAAACTAACTCCTAGAAAAATAGTAAAAGCTTGAGTTGCCTCTCAAGAAGTGCTTGTTTAACATTACTAAGCTTGACGTACCTGTTTAAGCTCATGGGGGCCCATGAATGAATGTTGCCCTCTTTCCTACCACCTGGAAATATGCATGACATAGCTTATGTAGTCTAGAGGGGGAGTTAGCGATTTTGTTACCACGCAAGGGTGAAACAGCCTTACTTCTTGCTTGATCATCCCCATTGACCTTGGGCTTTTCGTGTGGCGCCTCCTCGCTCTCCTTATCTTCCTTCTCATCCGTTTCATGAGTCCTGGTTCTGGCTTGACTTCTTTCTCGACTAGACTAAGTGATAGTACTTCTTCTTTGAGCTCCACATCTTGGTCCTGCCTCCCTTCATACGGGTCCGGGTTCATCATTTCCTGCACATAATCATCTATTAGCTCATCAGTGGTGTCAAGGAAATACAAAGTATCATCAAAATCAAGAGAGTGTCTCATGGCTTCAGCGAGGCGGTATATAAGCTTGTCATCTCCAACTCGCAGTGTGAACTCCCCGCCGTCCATGTCAATAAGAGCCTTGGAAGTGCGCAATAAAGGCCTTCCAAGGATCAACGGCACCTCTACGTCCTCATCGACGTCTAACACCACAAAGTCAACAGGAAATATATACTTGTCCACTTTCACCAACACATCTTCCACAATCCTCCTCGGATGCCTCACCGATTGATCCGCAAGCTGAAGTGTTATCCGAGTCGGCCTAGGCTTGCCCAAGCCTAGTTTTTGGAAGAAGGTATAGGGCATGACATTGATACTTGCCCAGAATCGGCCAATGCCATTTCTTTACCCAAGTTGCCAATGTTGCAAGGTATAATGAAACTTCCGGGATCTTTTCTCTTACTCAGCATGTTCTTTTGCAAGACGGCCAGCAATTGGCATCAAGAACTATAGTTGCACTCTCTTCCAATTTACTCTTGTTGGTTAAGAGGTCCTTCAAGAACTTTGCATACTTGGGCATTTGGGCTAATGCCTCCGCGAATGGTATGTTGATGTGCAACTGCTTGAATATACCCAGGAATTTCTTGTATTGCTCATTTTCTTGGTCATTCTTCAAATGTGAAGAATAGGGGATCCTCGGCTTGAAGGGTGGTGGTGCCACCTCCTTTTCCTTTGACGCTTCTTCCACTATCTCCACGACCTCGGGTGCTTCCATTGTCTTCCTTAGAGGGAGATTTCTCTCGACCTCTTTTCCACTTCTCAAGGTAATTACCTTCAATCGCTCTCTCGGATTGGTCTCCATATTACTGGGCAAACTACCTTGGGGTCTCTCGACCAATGTCTTCGCAATTTACCCCACTTGATTTTCCAAGTTGTGTAGTGAGGCAGTGTGATTGCGAAGTGTCGCTTCCACCGATTGAAATCTTGCATCCGACAAAGAAACAAACCTTGTGAGGGCTCTCTCTAGATCGGTCATCTTTTCCTCTAGCCCAGTCACTCGGCTCTCTAAGTTCGGCACTTGTTGACTTTGAAATCCCGGTGGTGCATTGATCTTTTGTTGTGACTGCCCTTGGTTGCTCCATGAGAAGTTTGCATGGTTCTTCCACCCCGGGTTGTAGGTTCCACTGTACGGGTTACCTTGGCCTTGTCCTCTATATGCATTGCCAACAAAATCGACCTGTTCCATCGAACTAGTGCCCCCAATAGTAATAGGGCAACAAAATCGACCTGTTCAACCGTTACAACTAGTGATGGCCGCAACTCTTGGTGAAGCTAGTGCATCTAGCTTCTTACTCAATGATTCCACCTGTGCCGCCAACGATGTAACAGCATCAACTTCACGAATTCTGGCCATCTTCTTTCGCTCCCTTGTGTTCAATTGATAACTATTCATAGTCATCTCTTCTATAAGGTGTCGGGCTTCAACGGGAGTCTTGCTTCCTAGAGTTCCTCCTGCCATTGTATCTAAGAGTTTCTTGGTACTCGGATTCAACCCATTATAGAAAGTATGAATGATCGTACACTCGGGGAATCCAGGTTGCGGGCATCTTCGAAGGAGCTCCTTGAACCTAGACAATTCTCAACCCTAGTGTCACGGCTAAGGGAAAATAAGCACAAATCAAAAGCATAGATGAAGACCCCCTTGTGTAATGTTTGGCCGTGGTCTTGTGCGGCCGCCGGACGTCGATGTCGATGCCGATGGCGCGCTTCGATCCTCCACAAAGTCCTTTCCAAACCCTAGCCGCAACCTTCCAGAAGATAAGAGAAAAGGTATGCCAAAGATCCAGAAAAAGTCTCTAAAACGCCTTTAAATACTGTTGAGACGTGGCTTCAAATTGTCTGAATCGGGATTTCACACAGCCGTGTGGAATTTCCACACACCCATGTAAATTCTCTGTTTTGCTGAATTTCGGTAAACAGAGAACAATAACTTGTTATAGCATTTTTGCTATAGTACATGCTACAGTGCTTGTGTTATAATAATGCGAAGTGTTATTATCTTACAATGAGCATTACTTTTATCAGATTTTATCACTAAATTATGTGCATTTGTGTGCTTTTGTGCATTGTAGGTTTGTGGAGCTAGTTTGGAAAAGAAGAACAAAATTAGATCGTGTTTGCCATTGTTGTGGAGTTTTCGGACTAAGTAAGGAATAAGGCACGAGTGTAGACTTGTGGGTGTGTGCTAACCTCCTTAGAGGGACATAAAGACAGTCACATTCCCTACAAGTCTAACTCATGTAGCATAGGAGAACTTCGCCAATGAGGAGAATTGAAGCAATCGGCACGACCTATCATTGATTATATGCCCAATTCAACGACCTCGATGAAGAACGATGAATTCAGGAGCGTTTTGGCAAAACCACTGTAGCAAAAGTACTGTAGTAAGTTACTGTTCACTGTTTGCCGAAATTCAGAAAAACAGAAACTTTACACGGGCATGTGGAAATTCCACACGGCCGTGTAAAATCCCGATTTAGCTAATTTGAAGCCGTAACTCAACGTTATAAAAGCCCGTTTTGAAAACTTTTTCTACATCTTTTTGCCAATCTTTTCTCCTATCTTCAGGAATGTTGCGGCTAGGGTTTCGGAGAGGACTTTACGGAGGATCAAAGCGCGTCATCGGCATCATCATCGACGTTCAGCAGCCGTAGAAGACCACGGCCACACTCGACGCAAGGGTTTTTTGACACACCCCTTGCGTGTGTACCCCGCAAGTGCACGGGTTGTCGAAATAATAAAAATACCTTGGTGAGTGGGTAGTCGTATCCACAGGGAATAGTGTTTAGAAACAAGTGTTATCGCTATTTAGCTATGAAAGAAGTCGATGATGAAAGAAGTATATATATATATATATATATATATATATATATATATAAATGTAAAAGAAAATAAAAGAGGGCAAGAAGAATAATGAGGGTAGGAGAGGTAATCGATATAAAGATGGGGTACCCGGACAAAGCTCCCCCTAAGACTAATGCTTCTAGTGCAAGACTAGCATTATACCCTCTAATTGATGTCTAATTGAGTCGAGGATATCCTTAAACACACGGTCCCAAACCTAAGGTCAACCGTGGCTGACCCCAACACTATGCCCCGGCATTAGGATTCACTACGACTCTTGACTCTCGTTGACCTGTCAACTAAGCCATAGAGGAGTATATCTACCTAAGCCTCACACTACGTGGGATTGCATTAAGTTCTAGGGACTCCTAGTGGTAAAACCTGTTCCTATGTGTAGTTCTAACCCTTTGGTCCAGGTGGAAGAACCCTAGTCTAGATTAAGCCCCAGTGCGTAGGATTCACTTCAACCCTTCACTCTGTTACTCGCGTAACTAAGCCCAGTGGAGTTTATCTACCTAGCACTTCACTCTATCTCGACCGCTAATGAATCAAGGAAACGAAGGTAGGGAGAAACCACACCGGAGGGGAAAGGGGTACATCGCTACCTCACAACTCTCCCTCTCAACCCTCTCCAAAATTGTGTAGTCTAATCCTATAGAGGTTGTCACACCCTCAAAGGATAACCTAATAGATTCTCAACCCTAGTGTCACGGCTAAGGGAAAATCTCATACAATCGGCATGCAAGATTGGAACTCAATAATAGAACATTAAATTAAGAAGGCATAATAAAAGTCATAGAAACAATATCATCCTAGGGTTTACAAGTCCGAATACCCACTAGGGTTTAGCTCTCCATGGAGCAATACAAAGTCAATAAATAGTTTAAGAACATATGCATGAAAACCATAAAGAAAACCCCCTTGTAGATCGTATCGATGGTCTTGTGTAGTCGCGTGTCTTCTCCAACGAATCCCTTGTCAAGCCTAAGGCACACCTCGACAAATCAATGCCGATGAGAGCTTCCCCAATAGCTTTCTTCCAAAGGATGTCGATGTCGATGCCATTTAATCGCCCCCAAAGACCTCCAAGAACCTCTCCAAACCCTAGCCGAAAGCCCCCCAAAAGATATAAAACTGATAGAAGGGGAGGATCCCCAAATAGATCTGAAAACGGGCTATTTATAGGCTGAAATCGGGCTGAAATCGGAGTTCCACACGAGCCCTGTGTTAATTCCACACGGCCCTGTGAAAAACCAGGAATTCCACACGCCCGTGTCTTAATTCCACACGGCCGTGTGGAAATTCTGAAATCGTGATTTTTCGGCACTGTGAACAGTAACTTTGCTACAGTCTTTTGCTGCATTGTTTTTGCTACAGTACGCGCCCGTGTGAAGTTTCTGGCTTGCTGGAAAATTAATTCACACGGCCGTGTGGAATTTCCACACTCCCGTGTGAACTCTCTGAAATCCTGATTTTCGGCAACAGTGAACAGTAGCTTGCTACAGTACTTTCGCTACGCTTTTACTACATTTCTGCTACAGTAGTTAGCCGAAATGCTCCCGAATTCATCGTTCTTCATCGAGGCCGTTGAATTGGGCACACAATCAATGATAGATTATGTCGATTACTTCATTTCTCTTCTTTGACGAAATTCTCCAATGCTACACGAGTTAGACTTTTGTGAATGTGACTGCCCTTGTGGCCCTCCAATGGAGGTTGGCACACACCCACAAGTCTAAACTCGTGCCTTGTTCCTTGCTTGGTCCAAGAACTCGTCAACAATGGCGAACATAACCTATTCTTGCTTCATTCTTCTCCAACTTTGCTCCACAACCCTACAATGCACAAAAGTAAACAAATGCACACTTTTTAGTGATAAAATCTGATTAAATTAATGCTCATTGCAAGATAATAACGCTTCGCATTACTATAACACGAGCACTTATCAGTTTTCATCTATGCTTTCAATTTGTGTTTACTTTCATAGTTTGATGGATTTGTATAGCTCCATGAGAAGCTAAACCCCTTGTGGGTATTCGGACTTGTAAATCCTAGGATTATTATGTTTCTATGATTTTGTTATTTTGCTTTTCCATTATTGATGAATAAAATTAAGTTTTAATCTTAATTGCATCATGTAATTGTTTTCCCTGAGCCGTGACACTAGGGTTGAGAACAATCCAGGTTATCCTTTGGAGGTGTGACAACTCCTATAGGGTTAGACTACTTAAGATTGAAGAGGGTTAAGAGGGTGAGTCGTGAGTTAGTAAAACGTCCCCTTTCCCCTCCGGTGTGATTCCCCTACCTCCGTGTTCCATGATTTCTTAGCGGTCGAGATAGAGCGAAGTTCTAAGAGATGAACTCCCCTGGGGCTTAGTTGTGCGAGCAACAGAGTGAAGGATTGACGTGAATCCTAGTGCTTGGGCTTAATTTAGACTAGTGTTCTTCCACCTGGACCAAAGGGTTAGAACTATACATAAGAACAGAGTTTATCACTAGGAATCCCTAGAACTTAAAGCAATTCCACATAGTGTGAGGCTTAGCAAGATGAACTCCCCTAGGGCTTATTTGACAGGTCAACAAGAGTCAAGGGTCGTAGTGAAACCTAACGCCTAGGCATAGTGTTGGGGTTAGTCACGGTTGACCTTAGGTTTGGGACCGTGTGTTTAAGGATATCCTCGACTCATTTAATATCAATAGGAGAAGTATAATAGCATTGTCTTGCACTAGAAGCATTAATCCTAGGGGTAGCTTGTCCAGGTACCCTACTTTATCCATTGATTGTCCTTCTCTTGTTACTCTTACTTGCACTTTCCTATCTTCCATATTTCTTTTATTTCATATTCGTTTAATTGCTTTGCAAACACACATTGATCCTATTCTCACTTTTCCGTATTTCGCATTAGTTAAATAGCAATTACTTATATCTTTTATCATTGTTTCCTGTGGATTCGACTACCCTCTCACCAGGGTACTATTATTACTTCGACAAGCCCGTGCACTTGCGGTGCACACACACAAAGCGGTGTGTCAGTGCTGCTGCAGTACTTTTGCCGAAACGCTCCCGAATTCATCGTTCTTCATCGAGGCCGTTGAATTGGGCACACAATCAACGGTAGGTCATGCCGATTGCTTTAATTCTCCTCATTGGCGAAGTTCTCCTATGCTACACAAATTAGACTTGTTGTGAATGTGACTGCCTTTGTGCCCCTCCAAACGAGGTTGGCACACACCCACAAGTCTAGATTCGTGCCTTGTTCCTTTCTTGGTCGGAGAACTCCCCAACAACGACGAACACGATCTAACTTCGCTCTTTTACTCCAAACTAGCTCCACAAACCTACAATGCACCAAAGTACACAAATGCACACAATTAAATGATAAAATCTGATAAAAGTAATGCTTAATGTAAGACAATAACACTTTGCATTATTATAACAGAAGCACTTATCACTATCCCATGTCTCAAATGGAGACTCCAATTACGTCAGTACAAAGGAAGAAATCTCATTCCTAAGCTTCGCCGATTTTTGGGGAGGGAAGTATCTAGCAAGGAAAGCTTCCACAATCTCCTCCCATGTAGTGATAGATGCTCTAGGTAATAAGTGTAACCATTGCTTCGCTCTTTCCTTCAGGGAAAATGGGAAGGCTCTCAAACTTATGGTGTCATCCATTACTCCATTAATTTTTAGCATGTCACACATCTCCAAAAAGTTCTTAATATGGCTGTTGGGATCTTCATCGGCCAACCCATTAAATTGTGCGGTCTGCTGCAATATTTGGATGAAACCCGGCTTTAGCTCCAAATTTTGAGCTGTGATTGGGGGCCTCACATTGCTTGATTGTGTCCCCAAGACTATGGGTCTAGCAAAATCAAATAAGGTTCTCTGCTATTCATTCTGTTCTGCGATTGTTTCTAACCCTTCTGTGTCTATGTCAGCTTGATTAGACTGTTCTTGAACATGTTCTTTCCCTTTCCAATGTGTTCTTCTTCCAATGTCCGGGTCTCCTTCAACAAGAATCGAAGGGTTTCCACGAGTCATAACCTGGAGCTGAAACCAAAGAAAAGAAAACAAATAAGAACAATGATAGATAAAGAAAGTGTGAAATAGAATGCAAAGTGAATAGCTAAAATAGCAAAAAGAAAATATCTAAAATACGCCTACTCCCTGGCAACGGCGCCAAAAACTTTAATAGGGGCCTGAAAGTGCACGAGTTGTCACAGTAATAATAGTACCCCGGTGATAGGATAGTAGAATCCACAGGGAGTTGGGATTGTAGATACAAGAGATTGCTATCTAGCTAATGCAAAGTATGGAAAGTGAGAGCAAGATCAATGTGTGTGTGCAAGAGTAATTAAAAGAAATAAGAAAAATAAAAGAAAAGTATGGAAGACAGGAGTGTGCAAGCAAAAAGTAAGAGAGAAGAACAATCAATATGTAAAGTAGGGTAGCCGGACAAGCTACCCCTAGGATTAATATTCTAGTGTAGGACGAAGACTTATGCTCTCCTATTGATGTTTAATGAGTCATGGACATCTTTAAGCACACAGTCCCAAACCTAAGGTCAACCGTGACTAATCCCAACATTATGCCTAGGTATTAGGTTTCACTAAGACCTTTAACTCTTGTTGACCTATCAACTAAGTCCCATGGGAGTCCATCTTGCTAAACCTCACTCTATATGGAATTGCATTACGTTTGAGGGATTCCAAGTGATAGACCATGTTCCTAAGTATAGCTCTAAACCTTTGGTCCAGGTGGAAGAACCCTAGCCTCAGTTAGGCCCCAGCATAAGGATTCACTACAATCCTTCACTCTATCGCTTGCGCAACTAAGACCTTGGGGAGTTCATCTCCTAGCACTTCACTCTACTTCGACCGCTAAGAACTTTTGGAACATAGAGGTAGTGTAAATCACACCGGAAGGGAAAGGGGGTGTTTCTCTACCTCACGACTTACCCTCTCGACCCTCTCCAATCTCAAGTAGTCTAACCTATAGGAGTTGTCACACCTCCAAAGGGTAACCTAGATGATTCTCAATCCTAGTCTAAGGGAAAATCAATACAATAAGCAATCAAGATTGGAACTCAATTAAAAGCATCAAATTAAGAAAGCATAATAAAAGTCATAGAAACAATGTCATCCTAGGGTTTACAAGTCCGAATACCCACAAGGGGTATAGTTCTCCATGGAGCTATAAAAATCCATCAATGTATAAGAAAGCATAATAAAAGTCATCGAAACAAGAATTGAAAACATAGATGAAACCTTCTTGTGTTGCGTGGTGATGGTCTTGTGAGGTCGTTTCGTCTTCTCCATGAAGCTCCTCGTTAAGCCTAGGGCACACCTCGCCAGTTCGGTGCCAACGAAAGCTCCCCCAATAGCTATCTTCCGACGGGCTTCAATGTCGATGCTGAGAACTCACTACAATCCTCCACAAAGTCCTTTCCAAACCCTAGCCACGGCCCTCCAGAAGATAGGTGAAAAGATTCTCAAAAAGTCCCCAAAAAAGCCTTTAAATAGTCTGAGTCACAGCTTGAAAATCGGCTGAAATCAGGCATCCACACAGCCGTGTGGAATTTCCTTATGCTCGTGTGGATTTTCTGGATTCAATTTTTTGGGACGTATTGAACCGTAATTTCTACAATGAATTGCTACACTGACCGCTACAGTACTCGCGCATCAAATGTTCCCAATTTCATCGTTCTTCATCGAGGCCGTTGAATTGGGCACACAATCAATGGTAGATCATGTCGATTGCTTCATTCTCCTCATTGGTGAAGTCCTCCAATGCTACACGGGTTAGACATTTGTGAATGTGACTGCCTTTGTGCCCCTCCAAAGGTGGTTGGCACACACCCACTAGTCTAAACTCATGCCTTGTTCCTTGCTTGGTCCGTGAACTTCCCAACAATGGCAAACATGATCCAACTTTGCTATTTCTTCACTAAGTTTACTCCACAACCCTACAATGCACAAAAAAACACAAATACACACTAATTAATGATTAAATCTAAGAAAAGTAATGCTCAATGTAAGATAATAACACTTCGTGTTACTATAACACGAGCACTTATCAATGTCCTCCATAGAGGGACTGACTACTCACTGAATCTATGACTTCTCTTGATGGAGTTCACTGAATGCAACATGATCATAAGGTAGTCTGTATAAAATGTCTTATGAGACTAGTTATTGTTCACCTTGAGAAAGAGGACAATATGATTTACAAACTCTCTCTGTTTCACTATATTGTAAAATCTAGTGCAACCTTATTTGTAGCTTAACTATTAAGTGCTTGAATGAATGTAATTGATTATTATTTATAGCACTTTGTGTGTAATTGTTGAATATATGATTGAATTTCTTGCTTAATTCTCTTGTATTTCATATCTAGGATTAAATGAGGACATAAAGATCAAGCGGAACAAGTTTATGATTTAAGCCAATTTTGGAAAAAAAACACAAAGTTTTCAGAGTGACTTATTATCGGGTTTACGGGTACTATTATAGGAGAGTACTATAGTAATAAACTATTCATGGTAATGTAGCAATTCACTATTATGGGTACTATTACGGGGGTAATACCCAACCCGAGAAGATTAGGAGCACTGGTACAGGTACTATTACCGGGGTAATACCCAACCCGAGAAGATTAGGAGCACTGGTACAGGTACTATTACAGTCATAAGTGTTGGGCTACAAGGACCTCTTATGGTAGTAATAACCTCGAATTTGTAAGTTATAAAAGCCTAGAAACTAGAGCACTTGGGAGATCTTCTTCTATACTCTTTGGCCGCTTTTGAGTAGTGCTACATATTTTCTCTGGGGGAAGGAAGCAAAATGGAAAGACCAGACGAAGGTTCTAAGCGTTAAGGGAGTCATTTGTGGAAAGATCTCAGCGGTGATATTAGGGAATCTTCGAAGAACTTCATCCATCAAAGGAGATTGCGAGCCTTGAGGTGAACTAATTTGTAGGTGTTTAGGTATAAATGAATTCTAGGGTTTATGATTTGATTGACTTTGTTTGTGGATCTTTCATGCTTTTACATTGATTGTTAATTGCAATCCTTTCTTATTGAGTTCAATTGCATATATATATATATTGTTATGAATGCTATTATGGTAAGATCCCTAGATTCATGATTGATGTGCTTGTGTGACTAGTTGGGAGACCCACTTAGCATAGGCAAGCTGTGATTGAAAGGGATTATGAGTACACCTGGAGATAGGGTATTTTGGAGTTTAGAGTTCTCCTTCCACAATCCTCGTGAGTGAATTGACAAGTAATTCCATCGTCTTTGCAATTGTAGGGAATAGTTTTGGAGAGAGGTCAAGTTTCTACTTTGTATGAGATTAGGGGTGATTACATCAAGAGAAGAATTGTCTATATTTTGAATACTTGTTTGTTCTTGTTAAGAGTTTATAGAGTGCATTGTAGTCGTAGGGTTGCCTGTATCAGAATTGTAAGGGATCAGCTACTACTCACATTGAGAAAGGGATAGTATAATTTAGGAACTCTGGGTTCAATTTGGATTTTTAGACTTATACAACCATAGTCCTGGACTTAACAAACCCTAGAGGAAATCTATTCCCGGACATCTTTGTCCCAAGCTTGATTTAGCCCTTGTTAGCTTTTGTCATTAATTTTACTTTAGTATCTTTGGCTTTGTTAGACTTTGTTCACCGACTCTTACTTTAGGTTAGATAGTAGGATGAATGTTAGTACCAGTATTTCCTAGTTTCTCAGTTTCTCATGGGATTGATAACCTTCACTACAAGAAAACAATTCACTACCGATGGAGGTATTCCGACAGATTCATTTCCGTCGGTAATATTTTCTTTTACCGACAACATTACCGACAAAATACAGACAGAGATTCGTATGGGTAAAATTTTTAATAGCAACCACATTACCGACGATGACACCAACAGAGGTCTGTCGGAATATTACCCGCCATATTTTTTTCCTTGGCGCCAAAGGATTACCGACACATAGGTTTTGTTAATAGTGTTGGAATTCCGTTGGTCTAATTTAATAAAATTACTGACGTATCATTGCCGACAGAATTCCGTTGGTATTGTTGGGTCCCTACAAAATTTGTTGGGCTAAAGTTTTACCGATGAATATGTTCATGTTAAGACCGATGGAAAGCCGTTAGTAGAAGTTTATAATAATACCGACCTACGTAAACTGACGGAATTTCGTTGGTACGGTACGCGCCATACAAAATTTGTTGGCACCCAATCTTACCGACAAATATCTTTATACTATTACCAACAGAATTTCGTCGGTATTAATATTTATTATTACTGACATACGAATACCGACGTAATGTTGTCGGTATGTTGTGGGTAGTCCTATGTTTTTTGGGTTGTCGATTTACCAACATATATTTTCAACTTGTTGCCAATAGAAATCCATCAGCATACGTTTTTACTAATACCGACATACTATTATCGACGGAATTTCGTTGGTATGGATTTGAATAAATGCAGTTATTTTTTGTTGGCAATAGATTTGAATAAATGCAGTTATTTTAAATAATTTTCATGTAATGACTAAGAAATATTAGTTAATTATATTAATTATTAATATTAAATTAAAATTAAAATGATATTAATTAGTTAATGATATTAATTATATTCGTTAGTTAAGTATATTAATTATATTAATTTACTAAAGAGATGAATATAATTATTTATGTGCACAACAATATTGACAAAGTAAAAGGGCAAGTTGTAAAACTAAATAAATAAATAATTTTCTTATAAGGTTGGGCTTTGGGCCTGTTAAACAAATCAAAAGAAGGCTTTTTCATGGGTTTACGGTTTCAGGGCAACCACCGCTCAGCTATTGCGCCCATGCGAGCTAAAAAACTATTGAACTTTGTCACCGTCCGCTCGGATACGGCGTGCTTCGCAAGCTCTCCAGGAAGAACAAGATGAACATAGGTCTGGATCTGACGCGTTCTCTTTCATCAATTCTACACCCTAAGGTATTGATGTCTCGCCGATCTCTCTTCTAAAATTCATCTCCATTCTCATCCCAAACACTTGTTTAGTTCTTTTTGTGAAGCAATAACTCAAGTTCCCAACCTTCTTCCTCTTGTTAGCCAATGGTAGGTGATTATTTATTTATGGATTATAGAACTAATGTTTGATTTTGTTTATGAGATTTTGTCAATGGCTTTTTTTCTGAAGGGGAATCTACTGCTAAAGTATATCTATTCCTAGATTATTTGATGGCAAAGGTTCTTGTGCTCTTTATTTAAGGTATTTTGCTCTTCTTTTTCTTGATGTCATAAAATCCAATGCTCTGAATTTTAAGATCTTTTGGTTAATGCTGTTTATTAGGAATATTTGTTTGTAGATCTAGTTTTTGGAGTTTTCAACTGTGATTTTAAGATCTTTGATTTTTAATTAATTTTGTATTTTATTTATTTTATTTTAGTTAGAAGTGTCACCAGATGGATATAAGTTTCTTCCTTTTCCTTGAAATATATTTTTTATTTTTGTTTTCTATGCTTGTTTTTTAGAATGACTGTTGAATGTTTGTTTCATTTTTTTTTTTTTAGTATTATTTGTTGTTTTTATATTAAAATGAGGAGAAGAGCCATTTGATGGGTGAAAGTTTCTTTTTTGGAATGTATAGAACGACTTCCAGATCTAGTTGTTTTTGCAGTTGGACTATTCTAATAAGTTTTCTGTGATTGAATTTACATTGATATTGTCTTTGCACAAAATTTCATGTGGCAAACTAGCTATGTTTCCATTTTGGTTGAATGTGTTTCATATCCATGAAATTTTTGGTTCACCAATTATGCTCTTGCATTATTATGTGATGCAAACCCAATTGTAGAAGATGATTGGCGATATTCTTCAATCACAATAGCACTCTTTCGATCCATTATATATATATATATATATGGTGTTGTTTTCTTTCAAGATGTGAAATATTTTATTAATGTCTGTTGAAACCCTATCAAATTATCAATATTTCATTGTTAGCTCACCAATCTTGTCTCCTACCACGTTTTTAAATTGCTTTTCCTTTTCTTTTAATTATGTTACAATATAATTCCATAACAATTATATTTATTTATCAAAAGTTTCTAACTCCATGGTAATGATCTCACTCTAAAAAATATGGTGTGAAACTTTTAAATATCGGAGTTCAAAATTTGTTGGATGTATGTGGTGGTAAGTCTAGTAACGAGTCCCCAATGTGTATATATACTGACAGCTAAAAACTCTATATCATTGAGTAAGGTGCATGGGCAGGATAATCAATTACTGAGCCATGCAAATTCAATGTGCCTGTCGCATTTATGAGAAGAAAAAAAAACAAAAATTATATATATATATATATATATATATATATATATATATATATATATATATATATAGAGAGAGAGAGAGAGAGAGAGAGAGAGAGAGACACACACACACACACACAGAAATACATACATTTATTTTTTACACACAGGTTTCTTAGGAGTGACATAATTTAAACAATTCTAAGTGAAGTACTAAAAGAGCTATAAAGGTGTATAAATAATACAATTTCTTTTAATTTAGTTTTTACTTTTTTATATTTTTTATAATAGTTTTAGAGTATTTTATTCATTATATTGATTATAATTCATTTTGATTATTTTTAAACATGTATTTACTAGAGTTTTTGTATATAATCATTTTTTATATTTTATTGTCATCATGTTTATGAAAAGTGGATGGATTTTTTCATGCAAGTGTCATATTAAGTTTCTGCCTTCTTTCTATTGAAGGTTGCCTTAGTAAGGAACTTTTATTTGCAACTCGTGGGTCTACCGACAACTATTGATGTGTCTTTCATCATTTTGAGTGGTTGGTTTGTGAAAAACAATAAAATCCAAACCCTACTCGCATTGTTTCTACTTTTCATTGATTTTCATTTTGAGAGTAGTATGTTTTGATGGAATTTGGAAGCGTATGTTTTTATTTTCATCATTATATTTGAAAATATTGCAATCGAATAACACATGCCCTGTTGTATTTATTTTATATATATTGATCTCTATTTCATGAATCTATTGACATGAATCTAAATCATCAATCTAAATCATAAGTGATTTCCTATTGACTTTTAGATATTTCTAGTTTTCCAAGTTTTTCATAACATGACATGGTTACTTAGAAACTTATCTTCACAGGTGAAGGACATAACTAGGATTCTTGATTACTTTAATATAGCCAAAAAATGGATAGAGAACGTTCTTGGATGTATTTGAGATTGCAAGATGGATTCATTACTCCTAATTCCTTAAATAGAGTGGAGAACTTTATTTCTTTTGTATTTTCTCAACATAATTTCATGCGGGGAGTAAAATTCGATGTCCATGAACTAGTTGCTAGAACAGTAAGTGGCAAGTTGCAGACGATGTTCGTAAGCACCTTTTTCTTAAAGGTTTTTCTTATGGCTATGACAGGGGCCCGAAAGTCCACGGGTTGTCGCAGTAATAATAGTACCCTAGTGTAGTCGAATCCACGGGGAGTAGGGATTGTAGATACAAGAGATTGCTATCTAGCTAGTGTGAAGTACGGAAAGTGAGAGCAAAAAATCAATGTGTGTGTGTAAGAGTAATCGAAAGCAATAAGAAAAAAAAAGAGAAATATGGAAGATCATAGAGTGCAATCTAAGAATAAAAGAGAGAAACAATCAAGAGTGAAATGGGGTACCCGAACAAGCTACCCCTAGGATTAATGTTCTAGTACAGGACAATGTATTATACTCTTCTATTGATGTTTAATGACTCGTGGACATCCTAAAATACACAGTTCCAAACCTAAGGTCAACTGTGACTAATCCCAATCATTATGCCTCGGAATTAGGTTTCACTACGACCCTTAACTCTCGTTGATCTGTCAACTAAGTCCCAGGGGAGTCCACCTTCCTAAGCCTCACACTACATGAGATTGCTTTACGTTTTAGGGATTCCAAGTGATTAGCCATGCTCCTAAGTGTAGTTCTAAGCCTTTGGACCAGGTGAAAGAACCTTAGTCTCAATTAAGCCCCAGCACTAGGATTCACTACAACCCTTCACTCTGGTGTTCACGAAACTAAGCCCTAGGGGAGTTCATCTCCTAGCACTTCACTCTATTTTGACCACTAAGAACTCTTGGAACACGGAGGTAGAGAAAATCACATCGAAGGGGAAAGGGGACGTTTCGCTACCTCACAACTCACCCTCTCAACCCCGTCCAATCTCAAGTAGTCTAACCATATAGGAGTTGTCACACTTCCAAAGAACAACATAGATGACTATCAACCCTAGTGTTACATCCACGGGAAAATCAATATAGGAATCAATCAAGATTTGAACTCAATTAAATTCATCAATTAAGAAAGCATAATAACATGTCATAGAAAAAAAAATCATCCTAGAGTTTACAAGTCTGAATACCCACAAGAGATTTAGCTCCTCAAGAAGCTATACAAATCCATCAATGTATATGAATAAACGCAAATTGAAAACATAGATGAAAACCTCTTGTGTAGCGTGGCTGTGGTATTGTGCGGCCGATTCGCCTCTTCACCAAGCTCCTCGTCAAGCCTAGGCCACACCTCGCCGGATCGGTGCCGACGAAAGCTCCCCCAGTAGCTATCTTCCGACGGGCTTCAATGTCGATGCCGATGACGCGCTCCAATCCTGCATAAAGTCCTCTCCAAACCCTAGCCGCAACCCTGCAGAAGATAGGCGAAAAGATCCCGAAAAAGTCCCCAAAAAGGCCTTTAAATAGTGCTGAGTCACTGTTATAAATCAGCTGAAATCGGGATTTCACACAGCCATGTGGAATTTCCACACGGCCATTTGACTTTTCTAAATTCAATTTTCTGGTGCACAGTAAACAGTAAACTGCTACAGGGATTTCCTACAGTAACTGCTACAGCCTTGAAAGTGCTCAGCCTTAGGTTTACCAAAAGTATGCAGAGGTAGCATTCTACAAGTAAGGGGAAATCAAAACATTGCATAATGATATCATTGCTCTAGCTAAAAACTTGAATCAAGAAAGGACAAGAACTCGAAAATGTGTAAGGACAACAACTCGAAAATGTGCAAGTGTGTGCGAACTCACTCAAGATAACCCAAAAAGTACTCCTCAACTCTTGTTACAAGGACTTATTTATATACAAAAGTAGGGAGGTAGTAGCTTCACACAACCTCTAAGGTAGCCCTTTCCTAGGCAGCCGCCAAAGGTGGCTTTCACACTTTCGAGGAAGTAGCTCTTTCTACCGGGGTAGTAGCATTCACGCATCCCATGAGATAGCTCTTTCTCTCATTAAGGCATAACTTGTATCTGTCTTATGAGAGTAGCTGCATACTTCATAGGAGGTAGCTCTTTCCATCCCAAATGCACAAATAAAACTAAACAAATATTTATAAGCTCACAAGTTTTTTTTTTTTTTTTTATGTATTTCTCAAAACAAAACTAAAAACTCAATTAAAATGATGATAAACTAGTCCTCAAAACATCGAACTTGAGTTTCCAAAAGGTTTCAAGAGTGAGTAGTGCAAAAGATATAATCGAGCAAAACTTCCCTAAAATTCAAGTTAAAACTAGAGCGTGATGAGATACATTGTTAAAAATTCTCCTAGACTCTAAGAATACAAATGTTGCAACTAAGGTGAACCACCACAGGCTACATGGGCGTAAGTAATTGAACACACAAGTAAGATGTGTGCAATGTGAACTCCGCCCACACTTAAGATGTACATTGTCCCCAATGTACGCATGCAAGCACAATGAAAATTATAGCAATTCAAACAATTAATGTGGGAGTGGGCAATTGAAACAATACTCCCCTGAACTCGAAGTGTTGCGTTTGACGGAGCTATATTCATTGAGAGTTGAGTCTCAATGGGTTGTGGAGCACACACGGTCCCATGATCGTGCCTATGACTGTACCTCTAAATCCAAACATCCAAGACCATCTGCACACATACACAAGGGGTTCAGTGTAGCTCAAGAAAAATCAAAATAAAACTCGAGTATATAAAGATAAAGCAATGAAATACAACTCGAGAAAAATAAAAGCAACAGAAAATAAACTCAGAAAAAGGATCCTTTCTGAGTACTACAAGTCCAAATAAAAGAAATAAAAGTACAAAATGAAATCAAATAAAAGAAACTAAGATGCCTCAGCATCGGTGTCTTGTGCTGGAGCCTCTGGTGCTGTTGTAGGCTCAGCTGGTGCTGGTGGATCAGATGGTGGCGATCCAGGTGATGGTGACGCAGGGGAGGCTCGAGGATGCATCACGAATGATGAAGTTACAGCTAGCTCAAGTAGCTGTTGTAGACTGTGTAACCAAGCCATGACCTCGTTGTGATGCACAGCCTGGGTAACTCTAACCTTGGCCAACTCTGTCTACAACACCCCACAGCAGTCTAGAGTCGCTCAAGTCTGTCCTGGCCCTGAGAAAGAGAGAAAATGCGTGCAGGCGGTGATTGCTGCACTGTGGGTGGTATCTTGCTCTCGGGCGGCGCTGGGAGCAGCTACAATGTTGGCTGCAACCCCCTGGCCTCGTCTCCTTCTGTTAGCGCTGCTAATATTTCATGTCCATGCCCATCTATCTCAACATCTCCAAGCTAATGGGGGAGGGTATGACTGTCTTCTCGATCTCCGTAATCGCCTCCCAGAGGCCCATCCCCGTGAATAGTCTCGTAATGTATGGTCCTGAAAAGATGGCCCCAAGCCGAGGATACTGGCCCTGATGACATATGTACTCTGCAAGAATATGGGCGAAGTGGAGTTGCTCGCTCTGTATCATCGAATGAAGATAAAGGAGTTCCTGCTAGCTTAGGACTCCTGTACTATCACTACGGCCGTTTACTAATCTGCTCAAAAAGACATGAATATACCTATAAGACTGCCGTGATAGACAAGTAGCCTTTGATATCCCTGGCTCGTACTACCCCTATCCACATAACACTCGGTAGGCTCCCTGAGGGGTCAAACTGCCGGGGTAATCAGTCGGGAGGTTCTTGTACTCATCTATCTCAGTAAAGGATTCGTCGTATAAACCCATACAGATGGAGAACTGCGTCACTGACATACTGTAACAGTGCCCAAAAGATCTAAACTGTATGGTGTCGGCACTCATCAAATCTCTATATGATCTGTCAAACTCAAAAGACGCGAGTACCTCCAGAGTAAGCGAGCGGTTAGCTGCTCTCGAATGGACAACAAATGTTGCCAACTCCCCACTGCTATAAGCTCTTCAATATCATCCGCCATATCTTCACCCCACTCAGTTGTCCTCAAACAACTTTAGTCTATGTATCAAGATTGCCCGAACTTGAGTTTTGCCAACCTCTCATATCTTACCGAGTGCTCAGGTGTGGTAAAGTCTATCTGCTCAGTAAAGGGCTCACGGGGTCTCTTACAGATCACTTGCTTCGGCCGAGGTGCCATTCCTGCAAAAATTTAAAAAGAATCGATCAAACCATCATTAAAATTCATTTTGCAGGAATCCACATGGCCGTGTGGATTATCGGGGCACAGTAGAAACACGGCCGTGAGGCCAAAATCTTATACAAATCGCTCCCAATCATTTTGAAACTTTCCACACTCTTTCAGAAGGTATATACGCATGTAAAACTCGTGAAAATTTATTCAATAAACTAAAAGAATCAAGTTGACAAAGTAAAAAGAAAAAGAGAGGTTTACTGAAGATGAGAATAAAAAACTTAGAGCTCGGCCGGAACACCCTCTAAAACCATTGAAATCGTCAGAGAGATAGTTAGGAAAGTGGGCAGAAATGTTCTTCTAAGCGTAGAGGAGTTTAGAAGTGAAAGGCCAAAGAAAGTATTAATGAAGAATTCGGCCCTTTTGAGTTCTACGCATCTACACGGTCGTGTGGACAGACCACACGGCCGTGTGCTTCTATTGAGAAGGTTCACAGGGGCAGACACACCCCCCTGTGTTTTCTCTGTTTGCTCTCTGATCACCCCACACGACCGTGTGAGATCTCACATGCCCGTGTGCCTTCACAGGAGAACTTCACAGGGGCAGTCACACGCCCCTGTGGACTCTCGAGAATGCCTAAGGCTTCTGCCCACAACCATACGGCTGTGTGGAAATTCCACACGACCGTGGTGCCGAACCTGGCCAAGAACACAAGGCCGGCCACAGGAGCACCCACACTCCCTGTGGCCTCTCTGGATAAACCCGAGAAATTTTTAAGTGTTCTACACGGCCGTGCGAGAAACCCACATGGCCATCTACCTTTCACAAGCTCTCTCACAGGGGCAGCCACACGCCCTTGTGTTTACACGGGATGGAAGGGCAGTCTCTGCAGAATTTCCCACAGCCGTGTGGAAACTCCACATGGTCGTGTGCATTAATACATGGGCACTCACAGGGCATCCACACGCCCCTGTGGACTCTCTGGAAAGAGAGTTTAAGTTCTACAAGATTCCTCACGGCCGTGTGCCCTTCACAGGGTCACTCACAGGGGCATCTCCATGGCCCCTATGATGCTCGGGATGAGCTCGAAGATGGTTCATATAGCCATGTGGAAATTCCACACGGCCGTGTGTTTTCTCTGGATGACTTAGAAAATCTACAGGCTCTGCAGAAAAATTTCAGAACTCAAATACAAGGTTCAGAGCCTACATACATCATGAAATTACGACCAGAGATCCATGAAAACACACTCAAACGACGCAAAACTTCATCAGTCAACATTAGGCACACAAAAAACATCAATGATCCACATGAAATTCACAGCACATGTATGTATGAACAAGACACCAACACTATGACTCTAATTCAAGCTAAAACGAAACTAACTCTTAGAAAAATAGTAAAAGCTTAGGTTGCCTCCCAAGAAGCGCATGTTTAACGTCACTTAGCTTGACGTACCTGGCCTTACCTGAAGGGGGTTGAAGAAAGAATACCTCCTTGTTATTGCTACAAACCTCGCCACCAAAGTATTACTTCAGCCGATGCACGTTTACTTTGAATATACCCTTCTCCGGTTGAGTAATCTCAATTGCTCTATGAGGTGATACTTGAGTGACCGTGTATGGGCCAAACCATCTAGACTTTAGTTTTCTGGGAAAAAGTCGCAACCGTGAGTTGAATAACAACACTTGGTCACCCACTTTGAACTTCTTGGGCAACTTAATATGCTTGTCATGCCATTTTCGAATCTTTTCTTTATAAATTTTAGCATTCTCATATGCTTTCAACCTCCACTCATCGAGCTTATTAAGATGAATCAATCTTTGTTCACCGGCTTTTCTCAAATCGAAATTCATCTCCTTGATCGCCCAATATGCTTTTTGTTCAAGTTCCACAGGTAGGTGAGGAGTAGTTCCTATAGGTGGTCTTGTATGTTGTTCGATGAGCCCAGAGTGTATCATCTAAATGCTCAGACCAATCTCACTTCCCTTGCTCTACAGATTTTGTCAAGATCTTATTGAGCTCTCTATTTGTGACCACCACTTGTCCATTATTCTGCGGATGGTAAATAGTGGCAAGGCGGTGATGTACTCCATATCTCTTCAACACTTTCTCCAATTGGGAGTTGCAAAAATGGGTTCCTCAATCACTAATGATAATCCGTGGAGTTCCAAACTGAGTAAACAACCTCTTCAAAAATTTTACCACAGTTCTAGCATCATTAGTTGGCAACGCTTGAGCTTTAACACATTTAGAGACATAGTCAACTACCACTGAGATGTATTGGTTCCCATTGGATTTCATAAACAGCCCCATAAAGTCAATGCCCCAAACATCAAATACCTCACAGAATTGCATAGGGTTCTGGGGCATCTCATCCAGCCGAGATAGATTTCCTGCCCTCTGGCAACTATCGCATCGAAGAACAAACTAGTGTGCATCCTGAAAAAGAGTCGGCCAATAAAATCCCATAGCCAAAACCTTTTCTGCAGTTCTACTTGATGCATAATGGCCTCCAACAGGTCCTGAGTGATAATAAGCAAGGATATCGGATCCTTATTTCCTTGATACACATCTCTGAACTACATATCATTAATTTCCTTGCTTGATGGCTCTTGTCCCACACTTCCCTCTAACCGAGATAAGTGGTCCACCGGACATTTTCAGTCCCTGTCTTATCCTTTATCTCCATATCAAACTCTTGTAGGAGTCATATCCACCGAATCAATCTTGGTTTAGCATCAGCCTTATTCATGAGGTAACGGAGAACTGAATGATCTGTAAACACAATGACCCTTGACAAGATGAGATACAGCCTGAACTTGTCAAGGATGAATACAACTGCTAGTAACTCTTTCTCTATAGTGGTATAATTCTCTTGAGCACATGTGAGAGTCTTACTAGCATAATATAAAGGTTGGAACTACTTGCCCTTTCTCTGCCCCAAAACTGCTCTGATAGCATAGTCACTTGCATCACAGATAAGCTCGAATGGTTCATTCCAATCCAGTGTGATCAGAATTGGAGCTTGAACTAGCTTCTCTTTTAACACATTAAAAGCTGCTTTACATTCCCCTCCAAAATCGAACGGAGCATCCTTTTCAAGGAGTTTAGTCAAAAGTTGTGTGATTTTTGAAAAATCCTTAATAAACCGCATGTAGAACCCTGCATGCCCCAAGAAACTCCGAACCCCCTTAACATTTTTCGGTGTAGGAAGTTTATCTATTACTTCAATCTTCGCCTTATCTACCTCCATACCCATTCAAGAGATCTTGTGCCCTAGAACGATGCCTTCTTGAACCATGAAGTGGCACTTCTCCCAATTAAGCACAAGGTTTGTCTCCTCACATCTCATCAACACTCTTTCCGAGTTTTTCAAACATATATCAAAGGAGTTGCCGAACACTGAAAAATCATCCATGAATACCTCCATGATATCCTCCAACAGATCATCAAAAATGACAGTCATACAATATTGGAATTTCATTGGTGTGATACACAATCCAAATGGCATTCCTCTATATGCAAAGGTCACGTAAAGACAAGTAAATGTTGTCTTCTCTTTATCTTCTAGGCAATAGGAATCTAAAAATATCCTGACATCCCATCTAGGAAATAGTAAAATTGATGCCTTGCTAATCGCTCCAACATTTTATCAATAAAAGGTAATAGGAAGTGATCCTTTCGGGTTGCATCATTCTGTCTTCTGTAATCAACGCATACCCTCCATCCTGTGATTGTTCTAGTTGGAATGAGTTCATTCTTTTCATTCTTGATCACTGTCATCCCCCCTTTCTTCGGAACCACTTGGGTTGGGCTCACCCAAGCACTATAGGGGATAGGATAAATAATCCCTGCATCCAGCAATTTCACCACCTCCGCCTTGACAACTTCCTTCATATTCGGTTTCAGTCTTATTTGAGGTTGGATCACTGACTTGAAATTATCTTCCATTAAGATTTTATGGGTACATAACGAAGGATTTATGCCCTTTAGATCTGTAATTTTCCAAGCAAGGGCAAACTTGTGTTTCTTCAACATATTCACTAACTTAGCCTTCTGATCCGAAGAAAGATATGATGTTATAATAACGGGAAGCTTCATTTCTTCTGCCAAAAAGGCGTATTCCAAGTGTGTTGGTAATGTCTTTAACTCCAAATCAGGTGGTTCTTTAATAGACGGTCGCAATCTGCTCTCTTTCAATCTATCAATCTCTTCAAACTGAATCGATTCCTGTTCAATAACACTCTCTGAATTGTTTTCCAACACCTGACTGATAGAATGATCCTAGGAACCTACTGTAACCCCTATCTCGCAAGCTTCCTCAGTCAAATCTATAAATCGTACCGAAAAGATTTCTTGCCTTTATTCCCGATAACATGATTCGAACTGAGTAAGGACCCTCTCTAAACATTCTTCTGTATCACCACTCGAAGAAGCTAAAACTGATTGCTCAAATTTATCCAACACACTGCCTAGTTCACAACTCAAAATCTGCTCACTAAAAGAATCATCAATAGTGGCTTCTTCTTCTATAAAAGGATTGCTCACTGGTTGTTCATTCACCCTGTAATCTGTAAATTACTGTATTGTAAACAACTGCATTTTATGTTCCACATTCTTCACCATTCCTGTAATTGTGTCAAATATCTCAGTTGTATGAATCATTCTTCATGAAGCTGAAGTCAAAGAAGAAGAAGAATAGATAAGAACGATAAAGAAAGTGTTGAATAGAGTGTGTGGTGGATAGCTAAAATAGCAAAAAACAAATACCTAAAATACGCCTACTCCACGGCAATGGCGCCAATAACTTTGACAGGGGCCCGAAAGTGCACGGGTTGTTGCAGTAATAATAGTACCCCGGTGAGAGGGTTGTCGAATCCACAGGGTGTAGGGATTGTAGATACAAGAGACTGCTATCTAGCTAGTGTGTAGTGCGGAAAGTGAGAGCAAAAATCAATGTGTGTGTGTGTGTAAGAGTAATCGAAAGAAATAAGAAAATAAAGAGAAATATGGAAGATCAGAGAGTGCAAGCTAAGAGTAAAAGAGAGAAACAATCAAAAGTGAAATGGGGTACCCGAACAAGCTACCCCTAGGATTAATGTTCTAGTGCAGGACAATGTATTATACTCTCCTATTGATGTTTAATGAGTCGTGACTAATCCTAATCATTATGCCCAGGGATTAGGTTTCACTATGACCCTTAACTCTCGTTGACCTGTCAACTAAGTCTCAGGGGAGTCCATCTTCCTAAGCCTCACACTACGTGGGATTGCTTTACGTTTTAGGGATTCCAAGTGATTAGCCATGTTCCTAAGTGTAGTTCTAACCCTTTGGTCTAGGTGAAAGAACTCTTGTCTCAATTAAGCCACAACACTAGGATTCACTACAACCCTTCACTCTGGTGCTCACGAAACTAAGCCCAAGGGGAGTTCATCTCCTAGCACTTCACTCTATTTTGACCGCTAAGAACTCTTGGAACACAAAGGTAGGGAAAATCACACTGAAGGGAAAAGGGGTGTTTCGCTATCTCACGACTCACCTTCTCGACTCTCTCAAATCTCCAGTAGTCTAACCCTATAGGAGTTGTCACACCTCCAAAGGATAACCTAGATAACTCTCAACACTAGTATCACATCTTAGGGAAAATCAAAACAAGAATCAATCAAGATTGGAACTCAATTAAATTCATCAATTAAGAAAGCATAATAACATGTCATAGAAACAAAGTCATCATACGGTTTACAAGTCCGAATACCCCCAAGGGGTTTAGCTCCTCATGGAGCTATACAAATCCATCAATGTATATGAATAAACACAAATCAAAAACATATATGAAAACCCCCTTGTGTAGCATGGTTGTGGCCTTGTGCGGACGATTCGTCTCTTCACCAAGCTCCTCGTCAAGCCTAGGGCACACCTCGCCGGATCGGTGCCGACGAAAGCTTCCCCAGTAGCTATCTTCCGACGTGCTTTGATGTCAATGCCGATGACGTGCTCTAATCCTCCACAAAGTCCTCTCCAAACCCTAGCCGCGACACTCCAAAAGACAGGTGAAAAGATCCCGAAAAAGTCCCCGAAAAGGCCTTTAAATAGTGCTAAGTCGCGGCTGTAAATCGGTTGAAATCGGGATTTCACACAGGCATGTGGAATTTCCACACGCTCGTGTGAATTTTCTAAATTCAATTTTCTGGCGCGCAGTAAACAGTAAACTGCTACAATAATCGCTGCAGTGATCTCCTACAGTAACTGCTATAGTACTCGCGCATCAAATACTCTCAATTTTATCGTTCTTCATCGAGGCCGTTGAATTAGGCACACAATCAATGGTAGATCATGTCGATTGCTTCAATCCTCCTCATTGGTGAAGTTATCTAATGCTACACGAGTTAGACTTATTGTGAATGTGACTGCCTTTATGCCCCTCCAAAGGAGATTGGCACTCACCCACAAGTCTAGACTCGTACCTTGTTCCTTCCTTGGTCCGAGAACTCCCCAACAATGGCGAACATGACCTAACTTTGCTCTTTTTCTCCAAATTGGCTCCACAACCCCACAGTGCACAAAAGCACACAAATACACACTAATTAATGATAAAATATAATAAAAGTAATGCTCAATGTAAGATAATAACACTTCGCGTTACCATAACATGAGCACTTATCAGGTTAGACTACTTGGACTTTACACGGAGAATAAGAAATTGGAGAGTCATCACATAACTGAGTTGAAGATGAACCAATGTGTCTAGTGTAAAATGAAAATCCATATGCTCGTATGGTTATGGATGCTGCATTAGGGAGTTTTGATTTTGATGTTAATCAAGGTAGTGAACCAAGGGTAGATGGTGAAAGTCCAAATCCAAGTGCTTCCAGCTTTTATTCTTTATTGCGAGATGCAGATGAAGCATTGTGGTTTGGATACTTGAACCATACAAAGTTATCTACTGTCTCTCAACTTTTAAATTGCAAGGCTGAATTTAACATGAGTGAGTCATGCTTTAATCAACTCATAATAGTAGTGAATATTATGATGCCAATAGATGAATATTTGCCAGAAGATTATTATATGATGAAGAAGAAATTGACAAAACTTGGACTTGGTTATGTCCAAATTCATGCTTTCCCAAAAAATCGCATGTTGAGTTATGGTGAAACAAATTAAGATTCCTTTCAAAATTTTGTGTTATTTTCCACTTATACCAAGGCTTCAAAGGCTTTACATGTTAGCCAAAATAGCTGAACACATGACGTGGTATGCATATAACCAAAGTAATGATAGAGTTCTTCGACACCCTGTTGATTGTGAAGCTTGGCAACACTGTAATCGTTTGCATGCATGAATGAATCGTTTGCTATGGAACCTCGAAATGTGTGACTTGGGTTATGTGCTGATGGGTTCAATCCATTTCGGCCAGCTACAAAACCTTATTCTATTTTTCCAGTAATGCTTGCTGTGTACAACTTACCACCATGGATGTGTATGAAAAAACCCTATATATTTCTTAGTATGGTCATTCTTGGAAATCCAAACCAGAATATTGATGTTTTTCTATGGCCTCTAATAGATGACTTGAAAAAATTGTGGAATGATGGTTGCATGACATATGATGCATACAAGAAACAAAATTTTGTGTTACATGCTGCCTTATTATGGACAATTAATGATTTTCTAGCTTACGGAATCTTGTTTGGATGGAGCACTTATGGAAGATTATCTTGTCCATACTGTATGGAACATACAAAATCTTTTATATTAAATCATAGTAGGAAGCCATGTTTTTTTTATAATCATCGTCAGTTCTTACCTTCTGATCATCCATTTAGGAGGCAAAGAGATAAATTTAAAATTCGATTGGAGCATGATTCTCCAATTCCCCGATTATCAGGGGAAGAAATTTGGATGAGACTTAACTCTCTCCCTAATCTCACATTTGTCATAAATGTCAGTAATGAGAGGATTCCAGGATATGGACACAGTCATCATTGGGTGAAGAAGAGTATTTTTTGGGAGTTAGAATATTGGTATACCAATCTTATCCGCCATAATTTGTATGTAATGTATATTGACCAAAATGTTTTTGAGAATTTTTTCAACACAATCATGGATGTAAACGATAAAACTAAAGACAACATTAAGCCCGAAAGGATTTGGAGGTGTATTGTAAACGACCACAATTGCATTTGGTTGAATATAATGGTCATATTTTCAAACCTAAAGCCTCTTATTGCTTGAGCAAAGAGCAAAAAAAATGTGTTTGTGCTTGGGTGAAATAGTTGAGACTTCTGGGTGGTTTTGCATCAAACATATCATATGTTGTAAAAGAGGCTCAAAGCCAATTATATGGGATGAAGAGCTATGACTGTCATATTTTCATGCAACGATTACCCTTAATCGTATTTCAGGGTTTTCTGCCAAATTCAATTTGGGATGTGATTACTGAACTATCTCACTTCTTTAGAGATATTTGTTCAACTAAGGTACATGTTGATCATATGAAAGTATTGGAAGGCAATATTGTTGGAACACTTTGTAAAATGGAAAAGATCTTTCCTCCAGGTTTTTTTGATAGCATGGAGCATTTACCTATATACCTACCGTGTGAGGCTAAGGTGAGTGGGCCTGTACAAAATTGTTGGATGTATCCATTTGAGAGGTGCTATAACTTTCTACCTTCAATTATTTTTTCCATATAGTTAATGTATTTGATATATTGACTAGGTAAATGCTTACACTGTCTTATTATATATAACGCTCAGATTTTTACATCATCTCAAGAAAAAGATGAAGAGTCTTGCTTGTGTTGAGGGATCCATCTGTGAGGCATACATTATTGAAGAAATTTCATTTTTTTTTGCTTGTTATATTTTGAACCTACTGTTGAAACAAAAATAAATCGGGTTCCAAGTAATGATGGTGATGGTGACATAGAACCGATGGGACGTTTACCAATTTTCACACATCCTGGGCAATTTCTCGGTGCTAAACCGTTCATTCGGTAACTTAAAGATGACGAGTACTATGTTGCAGAACTATATGTTCTAATGAATTACATCGCGGTCACCCCTTACATTGAGTAAGTTTTAATATGAATTTAGTGCTTATAGTTTATATGCTAATTAAGCTAACAATAGTATCTTTATAATGATAGCATATTTGACAAAATGGTTAAAAGAGATTCACCACATATAACTGAAAGTGAGTTAGAGAAATGCAAAATGCAAGATTTGCACAATGGTTCAAAAATTATGTAAGTTCTGTTATAAAGTCAATATTTCATAACCTTATTGATACCTAGTAACTTTTGCATTGCATTTCAATAGGTTCAAATGCATACCGATGAAATTGATCATTGTCTTGTTGAGATTTCTTATGGCCCCGCTCGCAGGGTACAATGTTACAAAGGATATTTTGTAAACGGTTTCAAGTTTCATACAAAGGATTATGGAGAAACAAAAAAAAACCATGAATAGTGGAGTGCTTGTAAAAGGGAGTTGCTATAACGACTATGATCATGACTTCTATGCCATTTTGATTAATGCTATTGAGTTAAAATATTTTGGTGTTCGAAATAGAGTTGTACATTTTAAATGCCACTGATTTGACACAGAAAAAGGAATTAGAGTATACCCCATGCATGACATTATTGAAATCAAATACACTTCGGTTCTTCATAGTAATGAGCCATTTGTTTTGGCTACACAAGCTACACAAGTTTATTATAGCAATTATCCCTCAACTATGAAATAACGACAAGATTGCTGGGCAGTATTCAAAACAAAGGCTAGGAGCACATTTAATCTTAGCGCTATTGAAAATGATGATGAAAATGTGAATGATCTTCATAGAGGTGTATATCAAGAAGATGACACATCTTTTCCAAGATTAATTGCTCCTTCAGAAGAACTTGATAATCCTGCAGTTCTAGTTGATAATGAATTCGAAGAGGTTAATCCTTCAATACTTGTGGAAGATGATGGAGATGATGGATCTGAAGAAGAAAATGAATATGATGATCAAAGTGATGAAGCCAATGAAAATGAAGATGAATTGCAACATGAAGAGCATGAATTCGCATCTTATGATGATGATTAATCTTTTGAAATGATCAAATTCTCTTTATTTTTCTCAGAAATTAGGCACTATTACTGTGTTTTGTAATATTTTCCTTACAATGAACTATGTTGTTGTTGGTTATATTGTCTACTATGTTTTATTGGTAATATTTTGTTGGTGTGTTTTTTCTTATTGGTTACTAAATATTGTGTTGGTGTGCTTTTTGACATATGTTTCTTCTATCATTTTGTGAATATTTTGAAACATTTCTGACTTTTTCATTTTATATTTGCCAACAAATAGGTTTAAATTTAGTAACATGAGAAACTCGAAAGACCAAACTAAAGGAAAGGGTAAAGGTAAAAGTGATGTTGGATTAAATCATGAACTAATGCAACGAACTATCAAGGCATCCTCAGTATCTCTACCCGTCATTCTTTTATCTACTAAGATACCTTCAGCTCCTGAGATATCTATAGATTTGCCATCGGCTTCCAACCCTAGCCTAATCCCTTACTCGAGCCCTATTTGTAGGCGATCTATCATGAGCGGAAACGATGGGCGTACAAGCTCTAATAGTAGGGGCTAGCGTGGGATTACCTTACCCTTTTAATCCGAGTGATAGAGTGCATCTAAATCCAATAAATGCAGAGTAAGATTTAATTTATTTAACTTTTTTTTAATATTCATATTTGTAATAATAGGGATTTATTTAGTTTAGTATGTAATATATTTCTTTGATTATGTCTTAGTGTTTTTGTTGAGAGGGGAGTCACAATGACCGTTACATGTATTATAAAAACAAAGCATTTCAAAGGTCCATGGTTGACATGGAGAAAAGTTCCTAGTGATCTGAAGGAACTGATGTGTAAAACATTTTAGGTATAACTTTTATTATAGCTTTGCACATTGCTTATATTTTAGTATTTGTTTAAAGTATTATTTTTGTTAACATGTTTTCTTCTTAGGAGTATTGTAAATGGAATCAGAACATAACAATAAAATAAAAAATGTATTTGGTAAGAACAGCAAAACACGATTAAGGGACATGCTATCAGATGAGAGGATGAAGGCAATGAAAAAGGCATGTGTTATTAACATTAAAGAATGCAAAGGAATGGAAAGGGAGTGGATCACCAAGGATGTGTGGGATGCCCTCATTGATAATGAATGGGGTACAGATGCATGGCAATCCAAATCAGGAAAAGCAAAGGCAAATCGACTAACAGAAAAAGAGGGAAGCATTGCAAAGCACACGGGTGGTTCATGGCCTTTTGTTGTTCATGGTATCAAGCTGGTATGCATTTCTGATATAGTAATATTTTTAGTAATATTTTCCAAACTTTTCATTGATTTAATGAAAATCCTTTTGTTTTCGTTATATCATAATTAGATCTGATTTTCTTCTTGTTTCTATCATAATCAGTATGATTTTCAATGATATTTGTCTTCATTAATTGTTTCTATTGTAATTACATGCTAGTATTTTGGCTGTTGATTGAGAATTCATTAATTGTTATTGCTTTTCATTCATGATTTGTTAGAGCTCACTATATGTATGATAAGAAAGATTACTTTTTTTTGTGTGATTTTTTATGAAATGGTTGTTGATTTCAATGGGTGATACTTGATCCGTTTGATGTATATGCTAGAATTGTTGGTTTTATATTGACTTTGCTGCTTATGTTCAAGTTATGTCTCCAACCTTTTCCATTGGTGCATGCTATGTGACCTAATGACATGCCTATATGTTCAAGTTATGTTTGCTTTGCATTCTTTCATTTGTAATGTAAACATAGAGGTTGTATGTTATATGACCTAATGACTAGCATTAGGTAATGTAAAATAGAGGTTGTAATGTCTTAAGGTTTGTTTGTGTTTGTCTTAAGTGTTTAAAAATTCAGAATATATGAACTAATGACTAGCACTTGTTATGAAATCATGAACTAAGTAACAATTGTGTTAGTCCATGCTAATGCTATCTTTTATTTATGTGTTATTTATTTGGAATACAAGCTGAGAAGCTAGGTAGGGAGGTAGGATATATTGAAATTTTTTCAGGTTACACACAAGCGCAAGGGTGGCGAGGGGGAATTTGTCGACAACAAGTCAAGAGTTGTTAGTGTATGTCAATTTGTGCCATTTATACACTTTTTTTGTATTCATATTATATTATCTAAATTATATATTATAATATTTTCTTTTAAACATGTTACAGGAAAAATATAATGTTGCACTGGTTGACAAATATGGCGATGATACATCCTCCCATCCAAGTTTCGATGGTCATTCATGGTCTGATGTAATTGGCGGATTGAAGACTACTCGCACAAGTGTTTATGGATTTTGGAGTAGGGTGGACTCAAGGCAATTGTTTAGTGCACCATCTACTGGGCCTTCCACATCTGATTCAGCTTGTGGACCATTCACATATCAGCCTTTCGCAACAAATGAACCTATATTACAAAATCAACTTGCGGAGAAAGTTGAAAATTTAGAAAATACATTTTTGGGTATTCAATAAGGTCAAGCAGGGTTGCAAAGTAAGCTGGAAAAAATCTTAGAGTTGGTGGAGCACGAACATCCAACATTATTTTCCCAAACAAGCCAATTGGGCATTAATTCAAAGGATGCCGGTGTAGAAGGCATTGAACAAGGTGGAGAAGGAGAAGATGCGTAAGGAGATGGAGATGGCATTTAGTTTGGTAATCTTACTTTTTTTTTTTGTTGGACTGCATTTCAACTTGTCTTAGTTTTTTGGATGTGTGTTTAAAACTTTATAATTTGTAAGATTTTATCATGTGTGGTCGGATTGTATTATGAATTTATAGTTTTATGGTTGACATGAACAAGTGATTCTATTATGTTTTGTTCAATAGTTCAATGCATTTGATATTATGTTTGTATCATGCACCATACAGGTTTAATATGAAAATTTTGTAGAAATAATAAATAAGTAATGTTTTACTGACAGAAAAAGGATATGTTTCCTAACGGAATGTATTCTTTATCGACATAAAATGTAATGTTTGATAAAAAAAACTTTTACCGATGGAATTCTTATATATTATTATCTTTTACCGACAAACAATCTACTATTACCGATGGAATTTTATTAACAAATACGATTTATTGACCAACAGTAATACTTTTGCCGATAGAAAAATATTTTTTTCCAATGAATATTTTTTTAAATTCATGCCCCTTACCGAGGGATGAAAATGTCTTTACCGACAGAAAAAAAATCTTCACTGAAAAGAATCTCATAAATGGATACTTTTTAGTGACAAAAAATAATACTTTTCACAAACAAAAAAGTACCTTTTACCGACGGGCATCTATATTAAATTAATAATCAGCACCCACGGGCAAAAATACTTTTTGCTGACAGAATCATTTTAATGAATATATTTTAAAAATTCAATACCGATGGAAATATAAACATCACCGACAAATATTATTGTCGGTAATGTTTTGTTTTTACCGACAGAATTTACTTCATCGACGAAATGGCATTACCTACATGGTATTTAATGATAGATTATTCCCGACCAACATTCCCTCAGTAATGAAATCTACCTATGGAATGTCTACCATTACCGACAAAAAATTTTGTCGGTATTGAACTGCTTTCTTGTAGTGCTTGCTTTTAGGTACACTATATTACTTGATCGACACATGTACATGAGTTTCATAGGTGAAATTAGTCCCTATCATTAACCAAACCTAGAAGAAATCTAGGCCTGAATACACTTATTTCATGCTTGGCTTGCCATGATTCTAATTTTTTTTTAGTCCCTAGCTTTCATTCCATATTTAGCATCTATAACTTTAGTTTAGGCTAATTTACGAGCTATAAATGAGCACTAGTATTCCCTAGTTCCTTGTGCATCGACAACCCTACTTTTATCACATTATAATACTTGATCAGCATGTGCACTTGCATTTCATAGGTCATATTAGTCCGTATCAAGTTTTTAGCACCATTGCCGGGGAGCTTAGGTATATTTGGAATATTTCTTTTGTCTTGTTAAATTAGTCATTTCTTTTATTTTTCTTTCCCACTCTTTTATTTTTCTTCTCTTACACATTATGATTTATGCTTCATTTTTTAATTGTCAATGCATAATAAGGAGTAAGTCATCGAGGATAGTGGAAGATGATGCCAACATTGAGCAGTTGATTGGAACAACGATTACATACATCACTTTTGAGTGAGATAGGTTCAGTAGTAGTAAGTATAGAAGGAGAATACTCTGATGCAATGAAAGAATAGTGAGACTGTCAAAGAATCCTATTTGACTATGTGATACGCCCTTTGCGAAACCGCAAATGTACAGGTTATATAAGTTATAAAGTGTATCCGAACAGGTCAGGGAGTCGAATCCTCATGGACTAGTATAGCTCTCAATACTTGTTCTATTTCTAATATCTAGTTGACTCAAGGGATTGGTTAAAACTAGTTTAAGACAATTAAAGAAATACAAAAAAGAGAAAGAAAAGAGGGACAGGGTTTAGGTTGAAACACAGTAATGGAAAAGACAGTGCCTCGGATTAATCCCCTTAACAAATGTATTGAATTGGCAATGATTACATGTACATATTCTTGGACGATTGTGACCAACTACCAAGGGTTTGATAACGTAAGACCTCACTCAAGGCTAGGATCGGACTCAACCCCTTCCCTAATATGTGCCTTAGCTAAATGGATTATTCATTCACCATCTTGCAAGCAGGTGTGCAACTAAGGTTTTTGACTGAAATTACAACTATGGGAACATGCACGCCAAATCAATGCTCACGCAGCTAGTCACAATTCCCACATCAATTTTTGCAACATACAACATCAAGTTAATCAACACAAAGATAAGTAAATTATATAACAAAAGGAAGAGTACTTAGAAACATAATAATCAAAGCAACTAAGTCAATAGATCACAAGTAAAGGATTACAATTTGGGGCACTAAATAACAGTTAGCCCCTCATGTTTCTACAACGCATCAAAGAAAAGCAACAAGAGAAAAAAATGCTATCCATAAAACTCCCTTCTTGCTTCATAATCCTCATCGGAGAGCGATCTATGAGGATCTTCCCGGCATTCCTCCGTTTCTATGATGATCTCTACACCCAGATCTGACCCTTAATGGAGACTAGCTTTGCCCTAACCCTTGTCTCACAAAGAAAGGAAGAAGATCCCTTCAAAACTTAAATTTAAGGCTTGAAAACACTGTTCCAAATGCAAGCCGAGCCATGCTCTTGACTGTGCCTTACTTGAGTTATCTTGGAATTTGTTCTCAACGCAACTGTAGCCCATCCTGAAACGTGCACGACCATAAGCACGCCCGTGCTTGTTGCCTATGCTTGAAGAGCACGCTATTGCTAGGAGCTGTGCTCTCTTCTCTGTGCAAATCCCAGTAAAGTACATGGGCGTAAGCACGCCCATGTTTACTAACCATGCTTCCAAGCACGGGTGTGCTTCCTCAGTTAGGCTGAATTTTTGTAAGTCCTAAAAAATGTACGGTCGTAAGCACGAGCATGCTTCCCGACCATGCTTGTCCTAAAAAGTGCATTCCAACTCCATTTCATGCCAAAATTAATCTCTATTTATTCCTTTCAATCCAAGACCTAATTATCTGCATCATTTAACAAATATACCCCAAATAGCATCAATTTATAATAAAAAAGTGCAAAAAAAAAAAAAAACAAGTAATTCATGCAATAGGGTATATGAAAATGTCTATATAAATGCACTCATCACTATGCTAAGACAATTTTGAATGGATCCCAATCCAACATTGTTAGAGCACTCGTGAAAATCAACAACTTTGAGTTGAAGCCCACATTTGTTCAACAATCAGTTCAATTTCATGGTCTACTATATGAAAATCCTAATAGTTATACTAGGAGATTCTTGGAGGTGTATGACATGCTTAAAAGTAATCATCTGTTATCATTGAAGAGGAGCTAAACAATGGATACAAATATTTCATCAAGCGTCTATCACCATTTGGGAATAGTTGGTTAAAACATGTCTTCCACGATATTCTCTTCTAGGTTGGACAACAAAACTTACGCAAGAAATCACTTTATTTACTCACATGGTTATTGTGCCATTGTTTAAGAGATGGGAGAGGTTCAAGGACCTCTTGAGGAGGTGTTCACAGCAAGAGGAAGTAACTATCAGGGTAGTTGATAGATTCAGCAGCAAGAGGATCACTTGGTAGTTGATGGAAGTTCAGGTTTTTTAATAGGGCCTTAATCAGGGTAGTTGATAGATTCAGCAGCAAGAGGATCACTTGGTAGTAAGACCGTGGTGGTAGCCAAAAAATTGATTGAGAAGATAGCCATAAGCAACTATCAATGGAATTATCGAGGAAAACAGACATCTAAGATAGCCGGGTATTGGAAGTCAGTGAGGTAATGTACTAGTAGCTCAAGTGGAAGCCTTGACTAAGAAGATCAACATCCTGTTGCTCATAAAGATTGTGACAGTCATGGCTTGCTAAACATGCAGGGCTAGACATATAGTTATCAACTGCCCACCGGTAGGACCAGTGCATTGACCCAACAAGTAGGTGAATTTCATTGATAGTGCTCTCGAACCATAAGGAAACCTCTACTGTAACACTTATAACCTTCGATGAAGCAATTACCCAAACTTTTCATGGAGCAATCAAAGACAACAACAAAACCTCCACCAGGATTTCCATCTCATCCACCGTAAGACACGAAGCCTACGCTTGAGGATATGTTGACCTATTTCATTCAGACTACTAATACAAGTTTTAACAATCTGTTGTACATTTTTAGTGTATTGAATCAACCATGAGGAACCAAAATGCATCACTGCAGAATCTAGAGAATTAGGTTGGTGTAAAATGGCAAGTTACTATTCAAGTAGACACAGGGTAGTTTACAGAGTAATACTGAGGCCAATCCCTGAGAGCATCTCAAGGCCATCACTCTTAGGAGTGGAAAAAAATTTGAGATGAGAAAAGAGACAAATGTTGAAGATTGAGAGGTGTCGATACAAGAGGGAAGCCCTAATTCAAGAAAAGGAAATACTAGGTCCACACTAGTCAAGGAGTATGTTCCCTGCCAACTGTATCATTCAAGGTTGAAGAAGGATCAAGTAGACGAGTAATTTAAGTGATTCCTAAGTTTGGTCAAGTAATTGCATATCAATGTCCAGTTCGTTGAAGCCTTAGCTAAAAAGCCAAAGTACACTAAATTTCTCAAGGATTTTCTTACAAATAAGCGGGAATTTGAAAAATTATGCACGATCATATTGAGTGAGGAATGTTCAGTGATAAATTATTATTGTGGATCCATTAGGCATCCTAGGGTTATTATTGAGGATGTGTTAGTCAAAGTTGATAAATTATTTTTCCCATGGATTTTGTCATTTTAGATGTGAACGAGGATGTAAAGGTACCTTTCATTTTAGGTTGGCCATTGTTAACCACCTCTCAATCCCTAATTGATGTTAGCAATGAGAAAATAACATTTAGGGTTGGTGATGAAGAGGTTGTTTTTGCATTGTAGGATTCTTATGAAGCATTCAATTGATTCTAATGGCTAATGTTTTTATTTGGATGCACCTGATTTGATTGTTGATGACTATGTGCAAAAAATGGTGCATCATAAGCCTTTCAAGGAATTATTGGATGATCCTCAAGAAGAAGACGTACCCTTTATGCCTAATAAGGATGCCACATATATACAAATCATAAAAGCAATGAAAACCAATCACCCATGGTAGGAAATCATTGTGCAATTATAGAGAGCAAGTATTAGGAAGAGATTCCAATCTTGCTTTGTATGGGATTAGGGTTAATGACCTTGAGAAAGGGATTAGCTACTTATTGAATCCGTGTTTTATCTAGATAGAGTTCACCAAGTACAATGCGGTCACAGGGTCGTTTGTATTAGCACTGTATGAGACTAGTTATTGTTCATATTGAAAAATGAGGCAATATAATTTAGGAACTCTCTTGATTTAACTGTATTAGAAAATCTAGTGTTAGAGCCTAACCAAACACTAGGGAAAATCTATACTTGAACACCCTTCTTTCATACTTGACTTGTCTTGATTTTTATTTATGTTTTAGTTCTTAACTTCCATTCTAGATTTGACATCTATGACTTTAGTTTAGAATAATTGGTGAGCTGTGAATTGCTACTAGTACTCCCTAGTTCATATTCCATAGTTCCTCATGCATCCATAACCCTGCTTTTAACACACTATATTACTTGAGCGGCAATTGCACTTGCTTTTCATAGGTGACCATAGTCCCTATCAATTATATAGTAGCAAAACTTTTGAATAGAATTGATCGGAAAAAGGTCCCTAGAGATCATAATGAAATTTGCAAGCTTTGTCAGCCCATTTGACAGCTACTTCAAACTTCGGACAAGCTTTGTTTATTGAAACTTTGAATAATTTTATTTTTATGTAAAAATGGACCACCAAAGCTTGAGGATGTCCCCATCTATTGTACCAAACTAAGCGACTCGAAATACTAAATATGTCAGATAAGAAGGCTTGAACATGATTTGGTTGCAACACATAGAGATCATCCACTCTTGGTCTGATTGCAATTACTTCTCTAGATTTCCTATCCTTAATTTTGAAAATGTCACTGGAAAATTAAACATTATAAGGAGCATCTATAGTTAGTTGACTTACAAAGAGACAATTCTTCTTAATCTAACATTTAATCAACACATTATTATTTTTCTTTAGGAACATTCGAATTTCGTTCATCTAACCAATCTTTTTTTTCTTTATTTTTATCTTTCACAATTTTTTTCTATTTTTTTTTAATTTTCTAGATTACGACTAATTTGAATTTTTTCCTTGTGAAGGTGAAATTATATGACTCGAGGCAATTCCTCTAGATTGGTAGAGGAATATTCTAATATTGATTGCTCTTTTAGCAGAAGACTGAGAACCAGAATCTTAAGTGCAACAGTGTCCGTTGTAGTTAGTGCAAGGTTAAACTTGGGCGTTGCTACTTTGAGCATTGTTCGAATACTTATTACAACAAACAACTTGGAGTTGAAGCTGAATTTTATTCAAATAGTTTAGTAGATGTATTAGTCTGATGGGTTTCAAAGATGAAGATCCCTATCACACTTGATAAATTATCTGAAGATTTGTGATGCATTCAAGATGAACAGAGTATCCGAGGATGCAATTCACCTTTGACTTTTCATCTTTTAGTGTGAGGAAGGGCCAAATAGTGGACAAGTTTCTTGCCCCAAGGGGTCAATCACAACGTGGGCACAATTGGACGAAAAGTTTTTGAGAAGGTATTTCCCATCGGGCAAGATTATTGATAAGTGTTTGCATATGCCTATTTTACATATCATTTACACTACATCTAGCATGAAATTTCATATGTTTGGTACCAAACTAGTACAGAATTGCATTCTTTCATTTAGCATGGGATGTAATTATGTTTCAGGGCCAAAGAAGCAAATATTGAGGTGATTTGAGCCAGATCAAACCAAAATAGAACTTTCATAACATCACCACTTCCTCATCATGGCCTACAATTAAAGGGGGATTCTTTTGCCAAATTTGGTTGGAGACGGCCGGATTTCTAGAGAGCAGTGTGGCTAGAGATAAGGATCAACCTTATTTCAGTAGATTTTTGTGAATTTCTTAAGAGGGATTCAATGTATATTGGTAATGCTGGGCGCACGAAGAGATTCGAAGCCATCTTTACATCCTTAGGATCTTCTCAATCTCAGCCATCAGAGAACCATTAGAGGGAGTTAGTTTTAGGATTTTTTATATCTTTCTTGTGGATTAACGTGTTGATGTGGTGAGGAAGAGATTCCCACTCATTAGAACACCCATGCCTTGTTACATCTATGAATGCGCTGAGAGATTAGGTATTACTAGATTTTTGGATTAGCGTTTGATTGTCCTTTTAGAGGAGTTCTTGATCTTAAGGCGAACATAGGAGGCTTAGGTGGAATAGATTCTATCTTAAGTTTATAGTGCTTCAGACTTGGTTGCCAAGAGATTATGACTAGTATTCCTCTGAATTCCCCCGTTCCATCACTAGATAACATTGGGATATTTTAATTCATATTATAAGTAATTCCTAAGGGACTCCCCATACGGGTACCCATTTCTTCCAATTACATTTCATGATCCTCAATTGTATTTTAGTAACTAGTTTGTAGAAGAAGATCTAAGAAACATCATAGATGTTAGGCTATTGATTAAGTAAAAAAGAAGTAATAGGATCCACTCATCATTCCCTGAGGAATACGACCTCGTGCTTACCCATAAGGTATTGTTTGATGACCCGTATACTTGTGGTGTTACATGCACCAAACCATTCTCATGGTTGGCGTGCATCAATTGCCAAGCTTTGAAGTGATATATCTTCCTACAAGCAATTGGAGTCTGAGACACTATATGATATATGGAAGAGGTACAAGGAGTTATTGAGGAAATATCCTCCTTAACATGGAATTGTCGAGTGGATGGAGATCCAAATCTTTTACAATAAGTTGAATGTTTCAACTAAACAAATATTGGATGAGGCCACCAAGGTTCAATTTGTAGTAGACAACCTGATGCTACATAAGTCTTGATCGAGGAAATGGCAACAAAAGGCTATCAGTGGAGCTCTAAAGGGAACAAACCAAGCTTATCGGCTGGAATTTATGAGGTGGATACATTGACTACCTTGGGCACCCAAGTTGAAGCCATTACCAAAAGGCTTTATGCGATAGAACTCCTACCACAACTAGTGCCTACTATGAGTTGGGAGACATATAGGGTGCAAGCTAGTGTAGTGTACCTATTTTCTGATTCGAGTATTGGTCCGGTAGTGTACCCATTTTAATGTGTTTGATTTATTTACTTATTATCTCTTGGAATCTGCAGTGTCAACTCATTGAGTAACTATGTTACTCATCGGTTCTATTAACCATTTTTCCAACTAGTCACTCTTAGCTTGCTAAGGTGGTACTGGATTATCAACACATTTTATTCATCTTTTAAACTTTTGTTTAGGTTTGATATTTTCTTGTGTTGGAACTCATATTAGCCATGTTTTGAAACCCAGGTTGACCCCGCTGATTCAACCAGGTTGAACCAGACCCAGCCAACAAATTGGTTCTGGTTAGAGTGTAGTGTTGACCCAGTTGACCTGGGTGAGTACCCAGTGAACCGGTTGACTCGGTCCGATCGAACAGGGTCAACCCAATTATATTATTATATGTTTAAAATTAAAGCTTTAAATAATAAATATGTAAGTATAGGGGGTTATGTATCAAATTTGGTTCAAAATCAAAACTCAATGCCTGATTCATAAGGTTTATTTATTAGATTGTATAGTGAAACTTAAAAGCTTGTATTGTGTTACTTTCTATTTATTATTATGTTGTATTTTGTTTGAATTTGTATTTAGGATATTAAAATAATGTTTATAAATTATAAGAAAAACTATTTATTTGTTGAACTTTTATCGTGTTGTTTTTAAAAATTTTATAATTAAATTTATAAAATTATATGTTATATTTATAACCTGGTCAGCCCTATTCGACCATTGATTCATGACTCAGAAGCCTTCCCGGGAAATACCCCCAAGTCGAGTTTGAAAACATTGCATATTAGGATGGATCCATTAGTATGTTATACTTATTAATTTGTATGCCACTTCAATAATTGGCATTTTGATTTCTGGTGCTTTAAAATGAAGTTTTACTCTTTTATGTAAATGTGTGATTTTGTATACTTATATTTGAGAAATTGTGTTCAAAATATCATAAGCCTTGTAGTATTTTGAGTTAGGTGATTGTTTACACTTACTAGAATAATTATCATAGTTGTTGTTACGTGGTTGATTGCATGTTAGGTTTGGACAATCGTAAACACTTTTTCCCATAAGGGTAGCTTACGAACATGCAAATCCTACTTTTCCTAATTCTAGACTGGTCCTTATCTCTTCTTTTGCGCAAATATAGAACAAACATCCAACACGTTCAAATGCTTACATTAAGGAGATTGACAAAGTAATACTTCATATGGGGTTTTTCTTCCAAGAATATTTGTTGGAGTTTGATTCGTTACCTATCTTGTAGTAAGAATTTATTCTACCTAAAAGTTCACAAGAAGTTGCACCTGGAATTTCAAGGCACATGACACATTCAATGTGTGTCTATGTTTTCTTTCTACACGTTTTTCTGTGGAGTATCAACACAATAAGTTTGAAGGACATATCCAATTTCATCAAATTAAATAGTCTTTCAAAGCACCTATATTCTATTCCATGATCAGTTGTTACAATTTTCACTATCTTAGCAAATTGTGTGTAAGCCATCGCATTAAAACTCTTAAGAAATTTTTCTACCTCCTTCTTTTCAGCTATTAGATATACCCATACAACATATGAGTAATCAATCATCTACAATAGAAAAACAAATAAATAGTACTATTTAAAGACAGAACCCAATTGGCTCCCTAAACATCACAAAGATTCAATACAAAAACTTCAGCTGCTTAATTTATTAATACTAAAAGGAAACATGCTTCTAGCATGCCTTGTACAAAAATAAATATTGCAATATCTATGATTATTTTCTCAACTATTATTACCATAAGCAACTCTTGGCAAGGAATTAATAACATTAATGTTATACAGTAAAAAATAATTTTTTGAAAAAAAAGTGGATAAACCACAATTGCATTAAAAGAAAGAGAGTACAGATAGAAGCACAAAAAGATAAGAGACGGGCCTTGCGAGATCTAGCTCCATAAGAGACAGGCTTGAAAGCTGGATACAGTGATGAACTGCAGGAATAGACTCCTCAAGTCTGTGCATCTTCTTAAATGGATTCTACAAAAAATTTATACAAAAAAAATTATCAATAAAACCTCAAATTCCATCATTATAACCAAATTTATGCTATACCGATGAGCGACGAACCCTATTGCAAGCTATCAAATTAATGATGCTCTAAGTAGCAACAAATAAAAATTATAGCCTTTACAATTCCCTTTCAAGATATGTAAATGAAATAGTGCCTAAAGCTAAAATCTATCCTAGTGGAGCCTTTTGTTACTATATTTGCACTTTTAAATCAATTTTGAAAGCTCTTATAGGAGAATAATGGAATTAATATATCTACACTAATAATTACTCCATTGGTATACATCTATTTTGTAGTGACACATTTTTTTTTTCTAAGATCAGTGGCTGAGCCACTAAGAATAGCAGAGCCATCCACAAGCCTCAACAGAATAAGTGGGGGCAAGGCCAATGCACACATGAGAGCTGAGACCACCCTTACGAAACCATTACTTGCACTTCCAAAAATATGGCCTCACTGGATACTAATAAACCATTTGGTCGTTGCTAGTAGTGATTGATTTCAGATCATGTAGCATGAATGTTTTACCATAAATAAAAGCTTTATAATATGGGAATGTATGTATGAAGGTATGTATGTACAAAGGTATATATGAGAGTATATATGTATAAAGGTATATATGATAGTATGTATGTACAAAGGTATGTATGAGAGTATGTCTTACCTTCTTTGGAGGTTATTTATTGGCCTACTCTGGAGGTTACTTATTATGTATAGGTGTCAAACCCAATACTCTAGGTTAGGGTTATTAGGTTTTGATTAATGACACACCCCTTGCGTGTGTACCCCGCAAGTGCATGGGTTGTCGAAGTAATAAAATACCCTGGTGAGTGGGTAGTCGTATCCACAGGGAATAGTGTTCAGAAACAAGTGTTATCGCTATTTAGCTATGAAGAGAAACGATGGTGAGAGAAATATATATATATAAAGATGGAAAAGAAAGTAAAATAATACAAGAAGAGCAATAGAGGTAGGAGAGGTAATCGATATAAAGATGGGGTACCCGGACAAAGTTCCCCGTAGGACTAATGCTTCTAGTGCAACACTAGTATTATACCCTCTAATTGATGTCTAATGAGTCGTGGAAATCCTTAAGCACACGGTCCCAAACCTAAGGTCAACCGTGACTAGTTCCAACATTATGCCCCGGCATTAGGTTTCACTACGACCCTTAACTCTAGTTGACCTGTCAACTAAGCCCCAGGGGAGTCCATCAACCTAAGCCTCACACTACGTGGAACTGCTTGGGGTTCTAGGGATTCCAAGTGAACGACCCTATCCCTAATTATAGTTCTAACCCTTTGGTCCAGGCGGAAGAACCCTAATCTAAGTTAAGCCCCAGTCCTAGGATTCACTCAACCCTTTGCAACGGGGTTCATCTCCTAGTACTTCACTCTACTTTGATCGCGATTAACTCTTGGGATACGGAGGTAGGGAAGTTCACACTGGAGGGGAAAGGGGACGTTTCGCTACCTCTCGACTCACCCTCTCAACCCTCTCCAACCTTGTATAGTCTAATTCTATAAAGGTTGTCACACCCTCAAAGGGTAACCTAATAGATTCTTAACCCTAGTGTCACGGCTAAGAGAAAATCTCATACAATCGACATGCAAGGCTGGAACTCAATAAGAAAACATCAAATTAATAAAGCATAATAAAAGTTACAGAAAAACAAGCATCCTAGGGTTTACAAGTCTGAATACCCACTGGGGGTTTAGCTCTCCATGGAGCAATACAAAATCAATAACGAGTTTAAGAACATATGCATAAAAACCATAAAGAAAACCACCTTGTAGATCGTATCGATGGTCTTGTGGAGCCGCGTGTCTTTTCCAACAAATCCCTTGTCAAGCCTAGGGCACAGCTCGCCAAATCAAAGCCGACGAAATATCTCCCAATAGCTTTCTTCCAAAAGATGTCGATGCCGATGCTGTATAATCGCCTCCAAAGACCTCCAAGAACCTCTCCAAACCCTAGCCGAAAGCCCCCCAAAAGATAAGCAAGAGATAGAAGGGGGGTCCCTAAATAGATCTGAAAACGGGCTATTTATAGGCTGAAATCGGGGTTCCGCACGCCCCTATGGATTTTCCACATGGGCCTGCAGAATTTCCACACGGCCGTGTGGAATTTCCACACGGGCGTGTGGATTCTCTGTCTTTCTGATTTTCGGCTGACAGTGAACAATAACTTGCTACAGTAATTAGCTACAGTACTTCTGTAGTACTTCGCCGAAATGCTCCTGAATTCATCGTTCTTCATCGAGACAGTTGAATTGGGCACACAATCAATGTTAGATCATGACGATTACTTCATTGGCAAAGTTCTCCAATGCTACACGAGTTACACTTTTGTGAATGTGACTGCCCTTGTGCCCCTCCAATGGAGGTTGGCACACACCCACAAGTCTAGACTCGTGCCTTGTTCCTTGCTTGGTCCGAGAACTCCTCAACAATGGCAAACATAACCTATTCTTGCTTCTTTCTTCTCCAAATTGGCTCCACAACCCTACAATGCACAAAAGTACACAAATGCACACAAATTAATGATAAAATTTGATAAAAGTAATGCTCAATGTAAGATAATAATACTTCGTATTACTATAACCCGAGCACTTATCAATTAATAAGATCATGTAATATAAAATAATGTATTTGTCAAAACCTACTCCTAGGTAGGATGACTTAGTGGCATAGCTTGTCACATTTAGCATAGTAATCTCTCCTTCTATATAAGGAGACCCCTTATAACCATTTGGAGTATGAACGAAAGAGATAAGATTTGAGTAAACAGCTCTTGTGTTCTTGTTCTCATCATCCTCTCCATCTCCTTATCCTTCTTTTCTTGCTTCCTTTGCTCCACTCCGATAACTCTCACAACTTCATATTGTAAGAGAGCCTTACCCCTGTCTACAGTGGTATATGCTTTTATTTTCACTTGGCAATAGCTTCATAAATCTTGCGCTTCATTAAGTAACATGGATCTTTTCAAGTTGAGGTGAATTAATGATTATTTCTCTCTGAGGATAGGTTTGGAGTGGTTGCTTGAAGGGCAAGGACCCGTGTTAAGGACTGGTGACCAAAAGTAAGAGAGAATAATCATTTACTAGTCTTTCTTTTTTAGAGTGAATCTCTATGATGCTTGGTCCCTAAAACAACTTAAATATTATTGATCTTATATCAAGATAATAGAGACAAATTTGTGTGATGCTTGGTCCCTAAGACAATTGAAATACTGTTGATCTTATATCAAGATAATGGGAATTAAGATTTATGGAAGTAAAGACTAAAGACATAACTAAGCATGTGTTGTTTTCTTGTGTAATTGGAAATAATATTAAAACCTGATATCAAAACTATATTGGAAAAGGAAGAGAGGTCCTTATCATAAAATTTGAAAGTCTACAACAACCTGTAAGAGTTCTTTAAGTCTGAGTAAAAAAAAAAAAAAAAAAACAAAATCATCCTTACAAAAGTTGTTAATAGTAATAAGAAGTAATATTTATTATAATCTTGTTTTTGTAGCAATAATTATTTACAAGTTTAGTAGCAATAATTAATTTGAAGTAGTAATATTTTGTAACAAGTAGTATTTTTACAAGTAGCAATCATAATTACCAATTAGTATTTTAAAAGTAGCAAGATTACTTGCAAATAGTATTTATTTCAAGTAGTAATATCAAGCAAGTATTATCAAAAGTAGCAATAATATTTAAAAATCACTTTAGCAATAATTACCACCAAAACGATTATTAATAATTATCCTTATGATGCTTAGAAATACTTATCAATGTTTATCATCCTTAGCAATAATGTTCGCATTTGTAGCAATATTTATTATAAATAAAAGTAATAAAAGAAAATACCAAAACAAAATATCTCTATGAACACAAAAGAAATAAGTATCCTAAAACTAGTAGATTCCATAGAAACAACTAATAATAAATTAAAACAACAATTTAAAATCTTAGAAGAAATTAGAATGCATTTAATGGAAAGGAATGCATTAGCAACTAGTATATTAAAGCAAAATCATCAAAATATCTTAGCAATACTTAATAAATTAGATTATATCAAAACTGGATTAGAAAATCAAATTATGAGGCAAGTAGCTTTTAAAACATTAGAAGTTATTAATAAAGAACTTAGTCATCTAAAAATTATGGTAGAAAAATTAACAAAATACAAGTAGAATTAATAAAACATATAAAAAAGATAATAGGAGAATAAATATGTTAGGCTTAACTTTAGAAAAAGAAATAGAAATGCTAAATATACAACTTGTTAAAGTAGAAAATGAACATTGGGAAAAAAGATATTTACGGAAAATGCCTAAGAAATCTATGGAAGACAGTGATCATGATGTAATGACGTGTATTATCAAGGTATGGTCCAAAAGTAGTCGGAATAGTGCGAAATTCCAAATTGATGAAGCCATCTTTTAAAGTATCATATTTAATGAGGCGCATCGGTGATAATGATCCGAGCTGCATGACCATTCTCGATCAACTCAATCAGCTTGAATTAGACTCCTTTAATAATCTGTTTTTTCTAGGAGGCAAGGTTAAATGAGCCTTGTATGATCATAAAACCTTGTTCACAAAAATAGGCAGCATCCTTGTGTCCAGCTTTAGAGAAAGCAAGTCCTCCGAAAGCCAGACCATCAGGGATCCGGGCTTCAGTTTGAAGGAGTTGTCTCATTGTCTGTTGTTCAACGATCTGTTGGTCCTGTTTTTTCTGCATAACTAATTCAAAGATTTTTTCTTTCACTTCACTAATATTTTCAGGAATATTTCAAACTTTTCTTCTTTTTCTTTTTTTATTTTTTCAATAAACTCTCTTAATTCTTCTTTTTTTTTTTTACTGCTAAATTATGTTCAAGTTTTTCATCTTTTTCTTTCAAGATTTTTACCTCTGTTTCCAGAAATTTGATTTTCCTTTCTTGTTCTATGAAGTACTCGACCATTTATGGCTTCAGGATTTGAGATGTAATTCTTGATGAAGTCAATGAAGTTAGGTTTGTGAAGCTTGGGCTTGGGAATTTATTTCTGCTATGGAAATAAGTGATAAGAATATGGAGAACTGGTATGAGACTTTTTGGATTATTTCTAGAGCTCCAAATGTTATCCAAGAGGATGTGTTGGTGATTAGTGATTGGCAAAGGAGTGTTAAACTGAAGGTTTGATCCCATAGGGAAAACAGGAAGTTTAAGGGTAGGTTCTAAAAGAAAATTCCTCTTATCCATCTGCACAAATAAAGAGAATCTGATTAGATAAAAATTATTTGGTTGATATGAAAATGCTATAGGTAGTTGGTATCAACTCAGCTCATCCCATGCTTAGAAACGCAAATGATCCTGCTAGCTTTGCAGTAACTATTCTAAACATTCAGAGATACAAGCCAAGTGTTTAAAGGAAAAGGCTTCTTGATTTCCACAGTAACAAAAACTCTGAGGAACTTGCTGGTTTTGCAATCCCCGTTTTTGTTAACGCATATGGACAAATCAAGTGGTTTCTCTTATTATTATCTGCTAAGAAATTATTATTTCCTTTTATTTGTTCTATTGTTACTAGAAACCCATTACATATAATATAATCCATAAATTTTAACCATCTATTTTCTGATAATTTACTTCCTGATTTTTTATTATAAAAAGCTACTATTGCTTGCCAATCTGTTCTTAAGGTGAAACTTTTTTCTGAGATAATGAATAATTTAAATTTTTCCATTGCTTTTATTGCTGCTATAATTTCAGCATTTGTTGCAGTTACTTTTGTTTGATAAGTACCACTATCATATCTACTTAATTTTTCTTTCTTTATACTAGAAAATATAATAGGTCTATAGTTTAATACAGCTCCCCATCCACCTATTATTCCTTCTGATTCAATAATTAAATAACTACCAAGGGGATGTAATTCTAATGGTTTTAAATTTCTTATCTTGTCTTTAACTTGTTCAACTAATTTTATATTTTCATTATTAAAATGTCTTTCACCTGTTTTTTTAGTTTTATTATATAATGGTCTTGCTAATTGGCTTAAATTTGGTATAAAATTTCTAGCATAATTTAATTTTCCTAAAAAGGATTGAATTTGTTTCAAAATTTCTAATTTATCTGGCATTTCTAAAATGCTATATGCTATATGTTTTTGCAGATAGATTTCTCCTTGTCCTATTATTACACCAAGAAATTCAATTTTTCTACTTCCCATTTTGATTTCTTTTCAGATAATACTAAACCATTCTCTTGGCATTCTTTAAAGAATATAATTAAATGTTGCACATAATCTTTTACAGATTTGCTAAAAACCAACATGTCATCTATATATGTTATAATAAAATCTGTATATTTTCTAAATATATCATCCATTTTTCTTTGGAATACTTGTGGAGTATTTTTTAAACCAAATGGCATAACAGTGTATTCGTAATATCCATTATGAGTAATAAAGGCAGTCCAAGGTCTACTTTCTTTTGCTAAAAGGAACTTATCAAAATCCAGATTTTAAATCAAATTTTCTATATATATAAGTGTTTTTTATTTTATTGATTAAATCTTCTTTATTAGGAAGTGGATATTTATCATCTTCTATATTATCATTTGGTCTCTTATAATTGAATACTATTCTACTTTTTCCTCTAGTAATTTCACTATGTTTATTGACTATGAATGCTCTAGTTCTATGTGAACTTTGAGTTTTAGTAATTAATTTTAACTCTTCTAATTCTTTTATATGCTTTTTAAATTCTTCTTGTTCATAAAATGTTGCTTTAATTACAAGGCATGTTAATCTTAAGTCAGGATTTATGATTTCTAATTTACAAATAAGATTGACTCTATTAATATTTTTAACAGGGTTTTCTGCTATAGTTCCATCTTTTTCAATTTTTCAATTAGGGTTCTAATTTTTGTTTGATGAGAGCATTTTCTATTTCTATATTAATTTCTTCATAAATTTCTACTTCTTTTCGAATTATTTGCACAATGAGATATTCTGCATTATTAATTATTGGTGATGTCAAAATACTATCCATATGTTTACATATAGTAATTTTTTCTTCTTGGACTATAAGTCCACCATTTCTTTGCTTTATAAAATTCATTCCTATGAGAAGACTGGCTACCTTTTTCCCTCATGCTGGTTTTACCCAAACAAATGGTAAGGGATATTTTATATTATTAAATATAACTGTGCAATCTGGCAATTTCTTTTCTAACATAGTTATCCTACCAAAAGCATCTTTTACTTCTGCAGTATATAATGAATTTTCTATATATCTTGATGGAATTAAATTTGGGGATATATAGCATTTACTTGCTCTTGTATCTATAATACCTTTTACATTAACTTTAAACCCATCCTTAAATTCTATGATACAATCTAAGTTTAAGAGATTATTATCACTATAAGTGTTTTGGGATAATGTTATTTCCTCCTCTCTTTCTATTAATTCTTCATAATTTTCTATTTCTTCTTCAACTGCTTCTGTAATTACAACTCCTTTTCCTTTGTCTTCAAAATAAGACAATTTTCTTTTGACTCAATATTTTCTTTTTCTAATTGTTTAATTCTTTTTAATAATTGATCTATTACCTTCTTATCATTTGATTGTGCCTGTGTAACTACGGGTTCAATAGTTATTTGGCTAATTATATGATTATAACATTTTTTTGCACATAATTTGCGTAAAGATAAATCACACTTATTACATGTGGTCCTATATTTAGTAACGTGGAATTTATAACAAATACCACATTTTTGTTTAAAATTTATTTTATGATCTATAAAATCATGTGTACAACGATTATCTAATTTCTGCTTATATGTTTCTAAAAGAAATTTGGGATTTTTATCTAAGTTGTAAACCATCCGTTATCCATTGGTTCTATATCACCAAAGACTTGATTAAATTCTAAAAGATTACTTTCTTCAGTAAAATTATTTTCTTCTTCCCCAAATATACTACATGTATCACTATCTTTTGCAGTGCCATTACTTGCTACACTTACTATATCTACTTCTTCTAGTAATTCTAACTGTTGATACATATTTAGCCTTTCTTTTTTAAATCTATCTTTAGTACAATATCTTACATAATGTCATATTTCTCCACATATAAAACACTTACATTTTACTGGTGGTTTATGAATTTTAAATTTTTTTACATGATTTTCCCTAGTTCTTCCTTTTTATAATACGTGCTACATTTTAGTCTTTTCCTAGGTTTTGTTCATCTATATACTGCTGGAACATATATTTTATTATAATAGCTGTAACTTCCTATTTGTCTATTTGCCTCATTTTCTAAACATTTTTCTTTTAGATAGTTAAAGGTTTATATGATGGTTGGTTCTATTCCTGTGACATTCTCATTACCTTGGTCTCTCCAAGCTATATAAATTAAATCTCTTAATGGTTTTAATAACTTGTTAAACCATTTTTTAATTAATTCTGGTCCTGAAAATGCTCTTCCTGTGTTTGCAGCTAAAGTTATATAACTTTGGCTAAATTTTATAATATCATTAAAACTATCTAGATGTAATCTTTCTAAATCTCTTGCATCTATGTCTTGTAATAGTATTTCTCCCCTAGAAGAATCTGTTCCTAATATAATTTGTCTAACTTGGGTTGTAATATTATAAAGATTTTCTGCCATATTTATTAGATGTTGATAATCATTTGGGAAATTAATTTTCCAACTATTCATCATATTTCTAGAAGTTGTTCCTAATATATTTTCTATAAAATTTACTATTACTACATTGTCTAATGCATGTGGTAATCTTTCTAATACATTAATAGCATTTGATTCCCATCTGTCTAATAATTCAGGCCATTTTTTAGAATGTAATGTATTTATTAACAATATACGACCATGATAATTTTGTTGTGGCATATTTCTTATTACTTCTAAAGGGTATGGTCTTCCTCTTATGCTAAAAGTTCTATAAGATTGTTCAGGATAATTATAAAATTCATAAGTACTTTATTGCCTAAGAGGTTGTATTGTTTGTTAGCCACTTTCAGTAGTCGTTAGTCTTGCTGGGATAGATGAACTAGTACTTGCTTGATTATTACTAAAGCTTGCTTGATTATTACTTCCTACACTCTGTACATTCATGTGTATTTCGTCATAATTATCTACTATCCCTGACTTTTTTATTAATTCGTCAATATTTATATCTTCTAGTTGTCTAGCAATTTCTTCTTCTTCTGTTAACAGATAATCTTTTATTTTTACTTTTTTAGAATACTCATTATATTCTTATCTATATTCTATTAGAAAATGTATATCATCTATATCTGTTAGCATTTCTAAGAAATCTTCTTCCCAGTCATAATTAGTATAAAATTGTTCTATTAATTTTTTCCATTAGTCAAGATTTAATTGATCGTCTTCTTCATCAATAACTTCTTCAATCTTAACATTTTTATTATAAGTTTGTGTTTCAAAACTAACCGATCCATCTTCATATTCATAGTATTTATATCTGATGGTTCTGTTATTGAAATGTTACTTAATTTCTATTTTGTTCCTACTAAACTTTCTGAACTATACATTTTAGCTAGATATGCTTTAATTCCTTGTGATCCTAAGATTTTCATTATTTTATCATTACTAACAGTATATCTGATTTCACTATTATTTGATATTTGTCCAATAAAAATCTTTGTAAGTAATATATTAGGTTTTGTATTAGTCATATTATACCTTTTAGATTTTACTAATAATTTAATATTTTCATACAAAGTATCTATTGTTACTAAAAATCGTAGAATCATATAAGTTATTTCAAAATTATTTGTTATATCTACTTCAGCTGTTGCTATTTGGGTTTTAGCCATATTGTCTATTTGTCTAGTATCTACTAATGATAATGCTAATTTAGTTCCTAATCCTGATCTATGTAATCATGTTATAGTAAATACCATTAATCCTAAATGTACTAAGGAATAATTAGCTTTTACTAGTTTCATATAAGATTCTGTTGTTAAGAAATCAATAACTATTTCTGCATTATCATTGTTACAACATATATCGATTTCATCATATCCTTCATATAGTTTATTCTGAAAATAAAAAATACCATGTTTATATAAGTGTTCCCCTTGCACTAATTTTAGATTTTTCTCCTTAATCCTTTTAATTTGATCATCTGGTGTACCAATTGTTTCTAGTGTCCTAGTATGTTTAACTCTAATTATTGAATTGAACCTTCTAATATTATCAACTGATGTTACAATTTTTAAAGGCATTGTTTATTCATAAAAAATCCTAATTTCTTCCAATTCTTTTAAATATTTTTCTCTAGTTTCAAACCCATAATTATGCATTATTTTTCCTAATAATTTGATATGATAATATTTTACTTGTTGTTTAACACTATAATCCTTAAAATCTAGTCTTATTAATTTATTTCCTAAAATTAAGACAGAGGCTTCTTCAAAATTCTTAGAATAAATAACTTTTTTAACTAATTCTTCCATTTTTACTTTTTAATTTTTATAGCGTGTTATATCTGGAAATCCTGCTTTCATTCCTGGGTTTTTTTTTTAATTCTTCTTCTGACCATGTTACAAAAGGAGATCTACTTTTCTTAATTACCCTTAGATTTGTAAACTTTTTTGTAATTTCATCTATATCATGATTATTTATTGTTTTTTCAGATACTTTGTTTTAATATTTTGATTGTTTTAGCTAACATCATTATTATTAAATTATTTGGTCTAATAATTATTTTTCACCGATTACTTGTGGTTCATTATATGAATTATTTCTCTTATCTAATATTGCTACAGGTTTTTCTAAAAATATTTCAGTTTTTCCAAGAAATTCTACAATATCCATTATTGGAAGTTAAGTAATGTAAATGAATATGTAGTTTCATTATTTTTTCTCATTCTTTCAATTGCTCTTAAATATTCTAATCTGTAATTTAATTTATTAATATATTTTACTAATTCTTTTAATACTGGACCATTTCTCATCATTTTTTACATATGTAATTTTTCAAAATGATCATTTAAGGGTATATTTAGGTTATTTTCTATATATTCTATTTCTGCTTTTAAAGTATACCCTGGCATATTAAGCCCATGAAGAGTCATCTGACAGTATCTCATATGGTTCAATATTGCTTATATAATTATTATATTCAATTTCTCTTTTTATTTCCTCTAATTTTTCTAAGTGATTTCTAAGCTTAAGAGCATAGTAATCTCTCCTTCTATATAAGGGGACCCCTTGTAACCATTTGGAGTATGAATGAAAGAGATAAGCTTTGAGTAAATAGCTTATATATATATATATTGTGACAAATACGACAAGTGCCATAAAAGAGACAGACAATTATGGTGATGCACCGGTTATGACGGTTAAAGACCTTATAGAGATTTACTATATGGGATGGGCTAATAAATGGAACAATGAAACCCTACCACATGCACCTAAAATGATATATTGGAAATCATATCCTCACAATAGTAATTAAAGTTCCCTTGTCATACAATACTACAAAAATACAGAATATGATTCCTTCCATATAAACCCCATATTAGGACCGAGTGAATAATAAATAGTGATCTATAGTATTAAAAAAACAGTCAATAGTGCATGCCCATGCACTGACTAAGTGCATGCCTTATCAGTTAGTGTTGCATTATGGTAAAGTTCAACAATGCTACTAAAAGGAAATCTCAATGTTAATATCAAAGTCATATATAATAATATAAAAAATAAAAGCCTGTTTACCTAAGTCCATGTTAGGTTGAAAACTTGAATTTAAAAAAGGGTTTTTTCTCTTTTTTTTTTAAATAATATCAAAATGACTATAGGGTCATTTTATTTATCAAAATGACATTAAGGGGTTGTTTGGTTCGTGGTAATAACATATTACTACATAATAAGATTATCATGGTAATATGGGTAGGAATGTTATATGGTTGGGAATACTGTAGTAATTTGATATAACTATGTTTGGTTGGGAACTCTTATTACTGGGAATAGTTCATTACCTTGTTTGGTTCATGGTAATCAATTTGGTAAAATATAAAAAGTTATAAGATTACCATGGTAATCCAAGTAGACACCAAATTTGGTGGTAATAGGATTATCACCTTTTTGGTAATATTCTCATGTTGGTAATGTGATATTACCATCCAGATTACCACGTAATAAGTGGTAATCGTTCTCAGTGCAATGCCAAACGTGGTAATGTTTTCATATTACCACGTAACATGTGGTAATCTGAAAATATTACAGCGAACCAAACGGCCCCTAAGGGCATCACATTAATACCCAGTCATCACCCATATGTGGGACATGGCGGCGCGTCGCTGTCCCTCTCGGTTGGGTGTGCTAGGGTTATGTGTGCGGCGCTCTCCATTGCTCGGGACATGGCACACATGGAAAAACTAGGTGGCTGGCGGGTTGGGGACGCAATCGTACTCTTGGCAGCGGTGCCCTTCCCCCGGCCACCCAGTTTTACTCGGCTCTAAAAAACTTGAACCCCTGGCCAGGATACCGCCATCATCTAGATGACCCTACCGGAGCCACTGCTTGATCACTTGATCACCCGAGCGCTCCAATCAAAGTCATTATCCGGACGTGATTTCATCAATAAAATGATTTAAAATAAAGTACACGCTAATGATAATATTTTACTAATAATAATAATAATAATAATAATAATAATAATAATTTTAAATAATTACTACTTCAATAATTGTCACTCTAATAATAATCAAAATATTAATAAAACAATTTAAAATAATACCCATTTTAATAATTCTCTAGTTAACAATAATAATTCTAATTTCAAATAATATTTTCTATTTCAATAACAATTTTTTTATAAAAAAAAAAGGGTTAAAAAAACCACAAATAAAATATTTAATAATTATAAAAGAGACGAGAGGTTAAAATGTAAAAAACTAGTAATTGTTTTTAAAAAAATAAGTCAGCAACTCAATCAACACCCACGCCCAATCAGTACAAGTGTAAAAACTAAATAGGCCAAAAAATCCCATTTGAAAATCAGTTTACATTTATTTGTAAAGCTCTGGGAAGAGACAAGACCATGTGTCTATGCTTCTTCACAATATTGACAAAGTTTTAGCATTAAGGGGTTGTTTGGTTGCATATAAGTAGGTGTAAGTAGCTATGGCGTAAGTTGTTTTACATGTAAAAGTGTGTTTGGTTGGTTGTAAAACATTACTTACATGTAAAACTAAATACAACATAATGGCCTTTTACTGTAATTTGACTTATAGCAAATTTGGTTGTAAGTTAAAATACCATAAAACTCATGGCTTATAATCACCCCTGCAACTTTCCCAAAGACTTTTTATTCTCATCGTCTCCACGCCAAGTCCCTCCATGAAGCCACCCCACCACCTCTCCGTTTTGTACTCCTTTTCGCTCTCCTCCCTCCACCCTCAATCCAGGCTCTCCGTACTTCCCTTAACTGCGCCAGCCTCGACCTCGCCTCCCCCCTCGTCCGACCTCCTTCGCCTCTCCTCCAGCCTCTATTCCTCATCTCCCTCCCCTTCAACCGCCGCAACCTCGCCAAGGCCACCGAGCTGCACCACGAGATCTGCCAGTTATATGACAAGCGATGCCTTGAAGGCATCTTCATTGTCGAGGACGATATGAAATGGCTCTTGGAGATTGAGGAAATTGCATTATATGACGAGCAGGGCCTTGAAATAGGATTATAAGTTCCAATTTTATCAGATGTCTCCAAAGAGACAAAATGGATTTGATTGCTGATGAAGCGCTGATGAGCAAGAGATCAGTGGAGTCGGAGATCAATCTAATGAAGCTCTTTGGAAAGACATTAGAATATAAGGCCAGCAATTGCATTTATTCCAGTGTGTATAAATATAATAGGCATCCTTAAATATTGTATTTCAATTGATCTCATTTGCTGTATATACATGGTGAGTGTGATTTTGATTTATTTGTTGAATGAAAATATGTATAATGTTTTGTGGTATAAAAAAAATATTCTTTATTTGGATTTATAATAAAAGTATTTTTTTTTTTGAAATTATATATTTTAAAACATTATAAATAATTTATTTATTTAATTAATTAATTAATTCGTATTATTCTTGATAGGGGTCATCTTACCACTTCACTTAAGTGGTAATTCTACCCCACAACTTACATCAAACAAAACAAACAAAAAAAAGCAAATACAGCATTTCAAATTACAGCAAACAAAACAGCTATGATGTAAGTTAAAATATAGCATTTTCATTTATACTGTAATTTCACTTACATGTAAATTCGTTTACTGACAACCAAACAACCCCTAAATAACAAACTTAAAAGCCTATTAATAATTCATTATTAAAATTCTCTCATAGAGTTCTTGAATGATAGCCTATAAAACATCTAATGAATTTATTTGTGGCTTTGAAAGTTAACCGCTTGATGTTAAAAAACACACACATATATATATAGCAAGACTACCATGTTAATTAATTAGAGAGTCAAACTTGCTAAGCATGCATAGTGTATAGGGAGACAAACATATTCAAATCATTCGAGAAAACAATAAGAATGACTATAGGATAATTACACTTAATAGACATTCATTTTTTTTTAATTAACATGATAAATATTATATGCCATAAGCACAATTTCACTATTTTTTTTACTATGACACATATGATCTACCATTAGTCATTTTTTTTACTTACAACTGCGGTAGCATTTGCACTTTTGTATTTCAATTTATCATTTTGGTTTTGCTAGACATGCTCGTTCTTATGTTATCACACTATGTCACCCTAGATAAATTTATTTGGTTATTCTTCCTTTTGACTATGAACTTTGGGCTAGATAACTTCTCTCAAGTGTTTGCTCTGCTCCCTCTTCTCTCATACTTCTCCTTTTATTTTTGTGCTTGCAAAGCATTAATTAGTTCTGGCAAAGTTATTTTTGAAGTTTGGAAAGATGTTCCACGAGGTTGCAAGTTTTATGATATTTTACAACTTTTAATTAAGGGAGTGTGTTATAGAATAATTTAAATTTGTAATTAGTTAACATTTTAGATTTTATTGTAGTTGTTTGGCTTTGTTGTTTTTTTGTTTTAGTTTAGACATTATAGATTCTTTATGTATTTCCCATTTAAAGGCATGCATGCTGAATTATTAATTTTGATGTGAAGCACACACTAAATTTATTCTTAAAATACCATATATTTATTATTATTATTTTGTTATTCTTCCTCTTGAAGATGAACTTTTGGCTTAATAAACTCCCTCAAGTGTCTGTACTGTTATTTCTTTTCTAATACTTCTCCTTTGTTCTTGAGCTTGCAAACCATTAATTAGTTCTAGCAAAGTTATTTTTTGAAGTTCGGAGATATGTTCCACAAAGTTGGAAGTTTTTATGAAATTTTACAACTTTAAATTAAGGGAGTGTGTTAAAGAATAATTAAAATTTGTAATTGGTTAATATCTTAGATTTTATTGTAGTTGTTTGGATTTGTTGTTGTTGTTGTTTTTTTTTTTTTTTTTTTTTTTTTTTTGTTAGTTTAGATATTATAGATTCTTTATGTATTGACTATTTAAAGGCATGTTGAATTATTAATTTTGATGTGAAGCACACAATAAATTTATTCTTAGAAGACTATGTTTATTTTTATTATTTAGTTATTCTTTCTTTCCTCAAAATTCAAATGGTTCATCTAGTAACAAGTAGAGGTGGAGCGAGGAATTATTTTTACGGGGCACCAAGTGAAAAAAATTCATGAGAGACCAAAAAATAATTTTTCTAAATATTTTTTAAACTTAATTTTTTTAATTTCATATATAAATATATAAAGGATTAGGTGACCGAATAATAGATTTTTGTAAATATTTTTTAAAAATATAATTGTTTAAGACTATATGTAGTAATTTATAGAAACTCAGAGTCATGACTTCTCTTTCAGACTTATTAAACTATGTCTAATAAATTTATTTATATAATAAACATTATTTGATAGTATGGCATAGTCAAATGTAATATATATGTCCTTGTGGAGCATATCTCTCATCTCTTTTTATTATATATATATGTGTGTGTGTGTGTGTGTGTGTGGCAAAGGGATGGAGCTAAGGGGTGTTATGGCCCCCCTTCGCCCATCCCTGGCTCTGTGTCTGGTGACAAGGTAAGCAATATTTCTAAAGGAGATAGAATTCTAAAGGGTAATTTGGGTAGAATTCTTGATGAAATTAATCATAGTAAGAAGAAGAGTCACATTGTTCAAAGAAGATTGGCTGAAAAATAGCAGAAAATTAGCAGTGGGAATTAAAGAAAATATGTTGAAGCAAATAATGAAGGAAATCAAAGTGATGACTAGATTTTCACGTCTAAATTCAATTAAACAACAAAAGTTACTCAAGTTTAACGCTTAGACTCACTTCAATCTAGGGTTGCATTTGAGTCGAGCCATTTGAGAGCGGCTCAATATTCGGCTTGATAAGAGCTTGTTCATGTTCAACTCATATTGAAAACAAGCCAAGATTGAGCTTCATTTTTAAGCTCGATTAATAAACGAGCCAAGCTTGAACATCAGAAAGCTTGACTCATTTTGGCCAGCGAACAAGCTTGCAAATACAGCTTGTGACCAAGCTTGCAAACAAATTCATGAACAAAGCTCATTGATAGGGATGCAAGTGTACATGCCAATCATGTACTAGAGTGCTAAAAAGAGGGATGTCGATCCACAAGAAAGATTGAGATTACTAGTACTAGCTCTAATCCTGAAAATTAGACTAAACTAAATTAGTGATGTGTCTTAACAAATGAAATAGAAAATAGAAATAAGAAATACGAAATACGGAGAAGAAATCAGGAGAAGAAAAGATGTTCGGGCATAGCATCCATCTAGGGTCTTGTTAGGTGCAGGACAAAAGTTGTTTAAACATACAATCTTATTTGAACATAGAGATTTTGTAAATTATACTAACCCCCTTTTTCAAGGGTAAACAGTAACTAAATTGGTATAATACTGATACAGCCACCACACAATCACATTAACATTCAGTGAAATCTCGATATGAGTTAACAATAATTTCTTAATTAGGTAATCCTTATTGCAAAGAGATTACCATTACTTTGAATACATAATAGAGATTTGATTTCTCCTAAAATCTATTCCGCATTATTGCTAAGAGCAAAGAAATACTCATTAACTCACTGGGAGGATTGAGAGAGAAAAATTCTCGAAAGTACCCTATTGCTAGGCTTACTCACAATCCGCTCTAGTAGCAGTATGTCTATACTATGTAGGTATTTCTACTCGTCACAAAGCATATCGAGTATGATAATTAGGGCTTTCGCCACGATAACAATCAAGTAATACAAACACACAATTAGATTGAAATAACATAGATTGCAATTAAGAAACAAATAAATCCCAAAGATCTACAACCAATGTCAAGTGAGATATAACCCTAGAGTTCAACTATGCCCAAACATTTACAAAATTAGCCCTCTATTAAAAGAGGGACATTATTCAAATTACAAGACAAAAAAAGAATGAACATAAACATGAAAACCCCCTTCTCAATCGTGCCGAAGATTGATCACTGGAAAACTACCAAGAACCTTCCATAAATGCTGCCAATGGCGAACTTGATGGCTACAATCTTCCTTCTCTTGATGATAGATTCAAATCTCCTTCAAAAGTTGCCTCTAAATCCCTGGGAATCCATCTCCTTTCTTCCCTAGCCTTGCCTCCAAGAAAAAAAAAATTAAAGATTGCCCTAAAAATCCTTATCAGATCTATTTATACTGTGACACTTACCGGCTTCTTACAGGTGTAAGGCCATAGCCGTAAGGAATTAGCGATGATGGGTCGTGAGACTTACGGGAATACTTAGGGACATAAGTCCCATCCATAAGGTCTTCTGTCTAGTGTTACGGTCTAGCTTATGGCCGTAAGTGCTGGATGATAATCTTCTATAAGTTACCTTTGTGACTGCCTTTATGGGCGTAGCCTCTGCTTGTAAACCCCTCTAGATGATCCTTACGGGCCTTCTTACGGGCGTAAGCCCTACTTGTAAGATCCTCTGATTTGGCTTTATAATCCTCTTTATGTGCATAAGCATGCCTGTAAGGTTCTTTAGAAGAGGCTTACGACCGTAAGTTAGGGAGTAAGCTGCTTGTAAGCCATCCTGTTTGCCTTATCTTTATCCATTTGATCCTAAGAGAGTTCCATCTTCTTCGTTTAGAGTATAAAATGCTTCTTTTGGCTCTCTGTCATCTTTAAGTGTTGCCCAAAGCCTGAGAATATAAAACACACTATTTTTAGCATTGAATTTCACAATATACTTCTAATGCATGCCTAATGAGTGTACAAAATGATATAAAATAATGGAACATTGTACACTCATCACTCATGAACAAACTTGTTTATAAGCTCAATTATGAGCTCGTGTGTGTGTGTGGGTATATATATATATTAAGGTGTATATGTGACTGTGTCTTTGTTGTCATTATTATTACTAATATTATCAATATTATTATATAAGTCACATACTTGTAAATTATAATATTTAATTAATAACAAATGGATTTATAACATACAACAATATGTATAAATATATAATAATGAGTAACAACTTAAAATAATAATATATACAACATAGGATGTAATACTCTAAGTACGGAAAAACCAAATAATAAACTGAAACTTAAATAGCTATGCTACGATGCAAAATAATAAGCATGACTGATTATTAGAACCGTAAACGTAAACCTAGTAATATTAAAGAGGAATAGATTAATGGTAACGTAAAATAATAACTAATAACTTATAGGAATAACTAAAAACTTATAATAACCAGAACTTCATTTCTTAACCTTTGAATATATATATATATATATATATATATATATATATATATATAAGGTAAATCAATTAATTATTAATTAAATATTATAATTTGCATGTATGTGACTTATATAATAAATAAACAAACAAAAATTATAAGTTTTTCTATTTATACACCTGAAAAATATGCTAACTAAATTATATGTATTTTTTTCGTTTATATATATGTCCATAAAATATTGTTGAATTATATATGTTAATGAGTTATGATTTATTTTTATGTTTTTTTATTATTATTAGTTAAATTTCTAAATGGCAACTCTAAAAAATAGTTTATATTTATTCACAAGTAACTATTAAAATAATATTTTTTTATTAATAAAAAATAAAATGAAATTTCACATGATTTAAACTCATATATTTTTTTTATTATTTTATTTATTTATTTTTCATAAATTTGGGGAATGAAATTTGCATATTTTTACAATTGAATTTCTTAACAAGTAATTAAAAAAAAAATACTAACTTAAGTGAATAGTCAAGCTACACCAAACTTATATTTCCAGTAATTATCATGTAAATTAAATATGTTCATTTCAGTCCTTTCAACATGTGGCAATCTCAGATTTTCACAGTTTTAATACAAAGGAATGCCCTTTTTCATAAGCTTAATTTAAAAGGGAATCTGACAAGTAAGACTGCCACGCTCAGAAATCGCACCTTGCAACAGTACTGGAGAAGCGTTAATTAATGGCGTGAGACGCACGTGATTCATGCAGGCCACCCAAATTGGCTTGGTTTAGCCCATATTTTTCACAACCATTCGTCTGAATAAATCAGATGGTGACTATTGCCGACAGTTGCTTAGTGCAAGTGGTTAAGCATGTGTGATAGTATTGTTTATGCACAATTTATTTTGGAAAAAATTAAAATTTTCAGTGTTGTAGAGTATTATTATGTACCAATCCTAATTTTGTAGAGTATTATTTATCTATTATTTATACGGTCATATTATGGGCCATTTATGAGAAGAGTCATATTTTTAAGTTTATATAGTAAAAAAGATTTATTATTGTAGGGTTATGATTCTTTGATATTATTTTGGGTGTATTTAACAGGTTTTTATTGTCTGTCATGTTAATCTACCGCATGTAATAAATTTTTATAGAGTTGCTGAACTACTACAATTAATGTACTTTTATACTTATTATATATTTTTTTGGGACAATATTTATTACCTTAGCGAATACAAAAAAAAAAAAAAAACAAAAACAAAAGATTGTGACTATTTCCTTTTAAAGTATTTTTTGGTTTTACAACCATTCCTCTGAATAATTGAGAATCTGAGATGGTGAGTATTTCCATTTAAAGTATATATAATATATATGTATTTTTTTTTTTTTTGGCACCGGCAGCCACCCACGTTTTAATTAAGATTCCATCTTATCCCAATCGATTATGTCTATAAATATGTGCCAATAGCTGTGTGACATGCCCAACTTGGTGAAGTTAATCTGAGCTAATAATGGCTTGCTCCTTTTTCCAGATTGCTTCAATTGGTTTTGCTAGCACGGCACAGACTCTCTCTTCTTTTCCAAGATTTTCACCAAGACATGAACACTGCAATAAGAAAATTATAAGTGCTCAAAAGTGCTCACACATGATCAGCAACACTAAAGCTCAACACGTGGACTACTCTTCTTCTTCTTCTTCAATAACTCAGCGTAGGTCTGCAAATTTCCAGCCAACTCTATGGACTAATGATTATCTTCAGTCCATGAAGGATGATCACTTTTTGGTGAGTTTCTTATACTATATGATGTCAGATATTATGAACTATTGATTCATTATGTAGTTTATTGTTGCTCAAACTTATGTGAAATGAGATATTATATTTGTAGTTGAAAAAGTTAAGATAACTAATTTAGATTTCCTAGTAACTTTCCTGATGAAAAACTCAAAGAGTTTTCTGTGAGAAATAGATATCAACTGGAAGCCCCAGAGTGGTGTGTTGCTGTGCCTTTCTTATTAGCTTGAAGTAGTATAGAGCAACCCTCAATATCTCATTTGGGGAGACAAGGAGTTAATTACCACTCGCCTGTAATGGAGATGGTTAAGATATAAATCTTAAAATTTGTATTAGATTTTATTGCTTAATACACATTAAAAGAGCTAAATAAACAGATAAAAAAAAGTTTAGGCATGTTATAAACTGCAGTGTATATATATATATATATATATATATATATATATATATATATTGTAAGATTATATAATAAAAAATTAATTTATTGTAAGTTGGTATTTAAAAATTGGTATACATACAAAATCTTTCATTTATCTTTATTGTTTAACATATTCTTTTATGCCATGCCTTACTGTTGAAAGCCTAAATTGATTTTAGAGCTTAAATAAATTTTTTAATGTAGTTTGAAAAGTGAGGGAAAAAAAATCTTGCCTTTTTGAGTTTTTTATTTTTAAATAAAAATAGAGTGAAATATCATGGTGGTTCTCATCATCTATTTGAACAAAAAATTACAAAAATAACTAAAAAATATTAAAAGTGAAAAAAAAAACATGATTGTAGTTTTATATATTTTTAAAATTGTCAAAGTAACAAAAAACAGGAACCAAAAAATATCGGTTCTTTAAAACTTGTCTTTTTGTAAATGACTCACATTTTTTTAATATTGACACAAGTGTCTAATTTAATGAGGCCAATTTAATAATATTTTAAAACATAAACACATAATGTAATTATTATTAATATTTTTTAAAATTTATTTGGGGCTATCTGACCGATAGTTGTCCATTATAGATTCGTCAGTCAACTGGCATGAAACTCGTTGAATTTAAAATATCATTTTATTATATTTAATTTTAAAATGTTTGTTCACAATGCTTATTAGTTTCTAAACTAAAGTGTTAATTTTGTAATCATAACTTGCACAGTTTAAAAGATCATGTTTATTCAAATTGATAATTAATTTATATAAATTTTTATAATAATAACAATTTAATGAATTTTTATCCAAGACATTTATTTTTAATTATTTTTTAATTTGAAGTAAAATTTATTAAAATTTGGTATATATGCTTATGATTTGAGAATATTCGGTATTGGATAGGTTTAAGTTATTGGATAGGTTTAAGCATTTAAGTATGGGTTCAGGATACCTTTAGATTTGAGAATTTAAAATGACTTTTTTTGAAATACTGACCAAGTTGCCGGTCCTTATATGCGCAAAAGAGTATGTGAATGATTTATTTTTAATTTAGATATAAAAAGCATAATAAATAAAATAAAATTTTAGTCAGTTAAAAATTTTGAGTAATTATGTACGCAAGTTAAAACTTAATGGGGTTATTAGTTAAGTTTTATTTTCTCTATGGTTAAAAAAACATATTATCATGTTAATGTTTATTTTTACATTTTATCTCTACGTCCTTGTTTTGAGTACTTATTTTTATGGGCTATATATTCTAACTTTCATATAGGAGGAAAAATTTATATCAAGGTTTGAAAAATTGAAAGATGCTACAAAGCATTTGCTTCATGAAAATAAAGACATCATCCATCAATTAAAGCTCATTGACACCCTACGACAGCTTGGAGTCTCATATCACTTTGAGAAAGATATCAAGGAAGCCATTGGAGCCATAAATAGTTCAATGAACATAAATTTCATAAAGAATGATATATTTGCCACCTCACTCTTCTTTAGGCTTGTAAGGGAGTATGGTTATAAGGTTTCACAAGGTAAGCCATGTAATGCATCATAATAATCTATATATGGTATTTTACCATTTGCCACTACAACATTATTCTCTTTATTTAATGTTTTTGACATATGCGGATTAATAATGTTGGCATAGCCATGTTTTGAAAAAGTATTGTTTCTAAAAGTAAAAATTATTAATAAAATTTAAAAAAGATAAACTATTGATGAGGGCTTTTAATTGATTTATTATATCATTTCATATGATTTTTTGATTTAAAAAGTGCACCAAAAGAAAAATATTTCTTAGCCATGTGAAATGCAGTTTTAATTCTAATTGAAGAATAAGTTGTCTTACTTGGTATATTAATAAGTATTGTTTCTAAAAATAAAAATAAAAATAAAAAAACTATTAATAAGTTGTTTTACTTTTCTTGTGGATAGGAGTTTTTGATAGTTTCAAAAATGAAAATAGCAACTTCCAATTAAGTCATTGCAACAACATAGAAGGAATGCTAAGCTTGTATGAGGCCTCTCATCTTGTCATGGAGGGAGAGGACACATTGGAGGAAGCTCGCATTTTCACAATCAAACACCTTAAGACTATCATTAAGGATCAAGACATAGATCCCATACTCAAGGAGCGTGTACAACATGCTTTAGAGATGCCGATGCATTGGAGGATGCCGAGGTTGCACACTCATTGGTTCATCAAAATGTATGAGAAGGAAGACAACATGAACATTAATTTGTTAGAGTTTGCCAAGTTAGACTTCAACATGGTCCAAAACATATACAAAAGAGAACTCAAGCAGTGTTCACGGTAAGAATACATATCCTAGATAGCTCATATAAATGAGAAATGATTGTAATAAACGTAACTTAAAATTATATAAACTATAGTTACAAGAAGAAAGACCCTAATTGAATGCATAGGGAGTTTAAGAGGTAATACTAAGTCTATTGTGTGATATAATTATATAAAATAATGATTAATTATAGAAGACCACTTAGTTTATAGATACAAAGAAATAGTTAATGACCTAGATGCTTTATATGCATGTTTAATGAATGATTAATCTGAAGCTATATATATTTTTTGTAGGTGGTGGGCCAATCTTGGCCTTATTGATAAAGACTTAAGTTTCTCACGAGACCGATTAGTGGAAAACTACCTTTACGCTATGGGATTTGCATCCGGACCAAAATTCTCCTTTTATCGCATGATACTTACCCAAGTTCATTGTCTGATAACAACCATAGATGACATTTTTGATGTCTATGGCACTCTTGATGAGCTTGAGCTATTTACTGCTGCCGTTGATAGGTGATCATCGAAACTATTATTTGAAAGAAAATATCAATTTTTAATGGAAGGCATACTAATCATATATCATTCAGATGGGATGCTAATGACATAGATCACCTACCAAAGTACATGAAAATATGTTTTCTAGGACTCTTCAACTCAACCAATGAAACTGCATATAAGGTGTTGAAAATGAAGAATGTGAACTGCATTCCATATCTAAAGAAATCAGTACTCCTCTCAACTTAAGCACAATATTTTTAATGTTTACTTTTCTTAATATTCAATTTAATATATATCATTATATCAATTATATTTTACGTACATGCTATAACCTAGTTCTTAGTATTTATTATATAAGACGAATGGCATTTTGTTCTATTATTGCAGTGGGTTGAATTGTGCAAAGCTTACATTGTGGAGGCAAAATGGGCGCACAATGATTATACACCAAAAATAAAAGAGTATTTGGAGAATGCATGGATTTCAATTGGTGCCGCTCCTGTAATTGTTTATTCATTTTTCTGCGCTAGTGAAACTATATCAAATGAAGCTTTAGAAAATTTAGAGAATTATCCAACCATAATGCGTCAATCATCTTTGATTCTTCGCTTATTCAATGATCTTGGAACTTCAACTGTAAGTATGCAAAGTTTTCTTACATGTACATTATATTTGCACATGACATTATTTCTATCATGAAGCTTAGTTGAACTAGTTGTCCTTATAAAAAGGTGGTTTTTTTTTTCCTTCTATTTTCATTTTGACCACTCAAGAAATGTTTTAGCATAGAATTATTTAACGGCTTATTTTGGATTTTTGTAATAGTGAAGCTTTAAGGATAAATTAAATAGCATAGTTAATTAATATATAAATATTGCATATTGAAAATAGATATTGTAGAAATTTAAAAATTATCTATGACTCCAAATTTTTGACACAACTTAATTACAAGAAGATATCTCACCAAATAAGAGGATATCTCAAGTATTAAACAAAAGAAATTTATTTAAACTAAATCTACAAATTAGTGAACTTAAAAGTTAGAACACTTATGTAATAAGTAAAAGGTCAAATACAAAATAATTAAAAATTACAACACTTGTTATAGAAACAAGTATTTTTATTTCTCCATTTATTATTATATGAGGTTAGCCATAACAAATTGCTCTTTCCTCCAGAAGATATGTATTATTATTGTTGCTTTGTGGTTGTTATTTGTGATTGTTTTAAATGATTTAATTTATTATTAGAACTAGGTAATTTACTAAAATCATTTATGACTATAGGAAGAGGCAAAGAGAGGTGATATGAAGAAATTCATCCAATGCTACATGCATGAGAATGGTGTTTCAGAGATGATTGCAAGGGAATATTTACAAGATCTAATCCAAGAAACATGGAAAGAGCTTAATACAAGCCATTTTACAATTAATTCTTCATACGAGGGATCCTTCACTAATTTGGCAATTGACATTGCACGCATGAGCCATTATTTTTTTGACTATGGAGATGGCTTTGGTAAACCAAATCATGAGAACAAGGATAGATTTTTTTCTCTCATGGTTGAACCCATTTCCCTTGGTTAATGTAATTACTATCTTGATGCATGAATAGCAAGGTTATTAGACTATCTATTATCCTTATGTATGCAAAAGTATAGATCTTTGGGGTGTATCTTTAGCTTTAATAAAAAAGTAAAAAAAGAAAAGCAACACAAATTTTTCTAACACAATTTTCGTATTTTAACTCTTCAGTTGTTCAGTTGCTTAAATTCATTTTAGAATGTCATATGGTGGAGTAGTCATCAAGTTTGCTGCATAAAGTTTTATTTTAGCCATTTTTCTTTGTAAAAGTTTAATTGAGTAATAATTATAATGAATATTTAGTTTAATACACATCTGGATGATTGGAGCTTAGCTAACACGAACACTGTTGAATCCATTTGATGCTAGTAGGCAATTGTTTCCCTCTAGCAAATACATATTTGAGGCACTTTATTGATGTGGCACTACTCGAGGTAATAACTTCCATATGCCATAAGGTGTAAGTACGTCAAATACAAAAATATAGGATTTGAAATCACAATATACAAGAAAGACTAAAAAAATTAGTTAATTTATGAATCACAATATACACACATAAGCTATATTAATTTACTTGGTTTGTTAATATTTCCCAATCTACCAAGCTTTGATCATGATCTCGCTTAAGAATTGGTGGGACATGTGTCACTTAAGGTAACACAAACTTATATAAATTTTCACATGCATATTGTTTGCTTGGGGACAAGCAAGCGCTTAAGTGGGGGAATATTTATTAAGTATCTAAATACATTGATGTACTTTCTACAAGTCCATAGATTGTTACAAGTAATAGAGTGGTAGCCCCTAGGGGGTAGGGTTGTCGAATCTCAGGGACTGGACTTCTAGTATTAATTAACCCTCTAATGTCTAGCAAATCAAAGGGTTGGTTGAAAGGTTAAAAAGGTAAATAAGAATAACAAGATAAGGATGGAATAAACAGGTATACTAGGATCGAGTTTTTGATAACAAGAGAGCAATGCCCCGAAATGATTCCTATGTGCTCGAGATACTAACTTGAACCTAATGCCTACCATGGTACATTCTAAGATCTCTGTGGTTGCTCAAAGCTTTGTTGCATCTACTGCTCTCAAATACGTCAAGGGCTGCAAAGTGTAACTATGGGTTTCCTACACATTGAGTTTTGCAACTACGTTAGGTAATCACAACTACGACAAGTCACACACGTCAAGTTTTACACAAGTATCTATGCAAATCAAGCATGTCAAGTTATGCAAACACATGAAAAACACAATAATACACTAAAACTCCATAGGCAAAAGAAAACAAGTATTCAAAAGTACCAAGAACAACATAGTTCAACATCCTAGGGCACCGTGGAATGGTTAGCCCCTCATGAATTGATACAACTGAGAATTCATGATCTCCCTTTTTACTAATCTCTTCTCAGTTGTGCTTCAAAAGCTTCATGGATGAGCTAGCTCCACTTCCCTTGAGCCTTCAACTTGACCTTGATCCCATTAAACAGTCCGGTGAAGTTTGATCTTCATCCTCATCAATGCTCTCCCGGTGGAGAAAAAAACCCCTGAACAGAAGATGAGAAGAAACCCTAGAATGTGGAGTTAAAAAGGATGTTTTCGGGGCTCCACATGGTCTAAGAACGATTGTGCTTAGACCGTGCTTTTTTGTGAAGTTCGGAGTGAATCGGCTAAGTGTCATCACGAGATATTCACGGGGAGGAAGCACGATAGTGCTTCACTAGTGCTTCGCTTGAGGAGGACAGTGCAAGGAGCATCCTGAGTGTGCTTCCCCTGCTAGTAGATGGTGTTTCGATTCTAGAGAAAATCACGAGGACAGACACGATCGTGCTCATCTTGGAAGCACCCCCTTCTTGATTAGCTACCAAAGCAACTTCAAACAGAGATAATCACGGGGATAGAGCATGACCTTGCTCTGCCCATGCTCGGCTTGGACACTTAGAAAAATTCTTTATTCTTTGCTCGATTTGTCCTCGATTTCACTCCTAATAGCTTTGAGCCCTAATTTCCTGTACCATAAACAAAAACACCCAAAACAGCATTGAATATATACAAAAGGTGCTAAAAGACAAGCAAAAGTATGAATTGGGAGTAAGAAAAACACGAAATGAATTGCTCTCATCATACAGTATAATTCATTGACAAATCATTTACAATTTCATGCATATTTTCTTAATACTGATGTCCTTTTACACGATTTTTGCATTTATCTTGTTTCAAGGATTATACTCCTACAAAAATCATTGTTGCCATCATTGATATACCATAATGCAAGATTCAAGATTTTCACATTTCAAAAATTTTTCACAAAGTTCATGAAAATCACAAAAGACAATTAGGGTTGTGCGGCCTATGCACAGCCTGCACAGCTCTCCTAGAGCCTAGCCGATGTTGAGGAGCATCCGATCTTGGCTTGGAGTTTGTGTAAACTTTGATTCTTCTCCTTTTGTCCACCAAAATGCTTCGAATAATGCTTCTTTTGGTGTAAATGGCCTCCTGATGCCCTGAAACAAGATTAATGCAAAAAGCGCATAAAAGGGCATCGATATTAAGAAAATATGCATGAAATTGTAAAGTATTTGTCAATGAATTATAATTTATTCAGACACTTATCACATACTATCCAAGCAAAAAGAATTTTCAATAAAAAAGTTTCAAGTCTGAATGGCAACTAAGACTCAATTAGCTACCTATTAGGATTTGGATAAAAAGACTTTGAGAATCTTTCAAAAAAAGTGTCAACTTCACTTAAATGGAAAGATAATTAACTATTCTTTCACAAAAATAACACAGCTTTATAGTAATCCAAAACATAATATAATATAGTAGATGATAGATATAGCAAGAGACTAACACAATAGCCACAACTATTCCTTGTAACATTAATTTATGCAACAGATCAAATCTAATTCTATTCGAATTTTAAATAAAAACAATTACTAAAGATTACCTTAAACTGGGAGTGTTTCAAATTATTATTTTTAGAATAGTAGCCACATATTATAATGTAGTGACTTGAAAGGAAAAAGGAATTTGAAGGAATGAATAACTTACGATAAATTAATAATAGCAAGATTCAACAAATAAATTTTACAACATACAAACATTGTAGCATCATCCATTTTCCCATCATTTTAATTATTACTAGAGCCGGAAGCTTTATCTTCTAATCCTTATAAAAAAATTTAAAATAACAAAACAAGAAGTCACAAAATAATAATATCATCACAATATGTAAGAAACAACAAAAGGATTCACCTAGTGAAAAGCCTTTAGCATGCTTCCAATCATCCAAACAAACAATGGCTTGAACCGTATTTTGTCTGAGTAAACTTCTCATATAATTGATGACTTTCTTTCCAATATTGAAAGTTGCCTCTAAAGCTACAATTGATATAGAAATTGTCAAATGGTCATGACCCAATAATGAAAGCTCAGAATACCTTATTGAGCTTTTACTCCAATCCTCTATGATATCAATCTCACTATTCAAATCAAGCTCTTTTTCCTCCCAAAAAAGATCCAATTATGGCTTTTCTGCTTTAGCGTTAGATTTACTTAAAAACTTTGTAATCTTTAGCATCATCACAACTATCAAGTAACATCCCAACAACCTATGAGCTGTGGTGTTGAAAGTTAACAATTTCATGTTATGCTTCAATAACTATCAGTGTATGTGCGTGTGTGTGTGATGCAAAGGATATCATGGTAATTAGAGCGTCAAACTTGCTAAGCATGTAGAGTAGAGTTGGCCCACTTATTTAATTTCTCCATATCCTAATCTAAATGAAGATCTGATCTCCTTTGCTTCACTAGGAAATTATTTATATCATACATATAGACAAGAATCTTACATTTATACATTAAGAAAAACTTTCTCCTAGCTAATTCAGTTTGAGAACTACAAGATTTACCTTTGGTGAAAAGGCCTTGCTGACGTTCACTCAAGATCTATGTAGCTTTGGTACCATATTGAAAATATCGAGAAAAAAAGAAAAACAAAGTAATATAGAAAATATAAGGGGTCATCATAAATAAATTTTATTATGGGTGTCTGGTTGCTCACCCGCAAGTGCACGGGGTCGCCAAGTAATACCCCTCGTGCGAGCACGAGGGGGTCGTATTCCCAAGGGCCCGAGAATCTATTCTTACTTCCTTATCATAATGTTGTCTAACCTTAGCAATCACTTGATAGAGAGAACTACAAATAATCTACGGATGTAAAAAGCATGCAAATAGAAAATACAAATACGGAGGGAAATCAAAGCGAGGAAATGGTCATGGATGAGGATTCCCTCGGGGGCTACTAAAGTGCTAAGGATGCCCTAACTAGCATGCACGTGGGTGGTTTGGACCGAGAAACCCTAAGTTAGACCAACCCGATGGTCACGGTGTTTGGTCCTTAATCCGGTACGAGTATTGGAATACGGAATTGCTTCCGCCCAAATCCTCCTATGATCGCATTGGGTGTAGTGGATTTCTCAAGCTAGGGTTGAGACACAATCAAGGACAACCCTAACAATTGGAGGGGTACAAATACCAGATGGTCACAGCGTATTCGTACATGTATTCCCTTCCAAGCTTGATGAGCCTAATACTAGGGCAATGGTCATGCAACCTAGTATTTTCTAGGAATTGATACATAGAGTTCTCATACATACCAAGGCATTCAAGATACACCAAACATAGATCAAAAACCAAAACAAATGCACATACTAAGTCAAGCATCCAAACAACACAAGTTCACCCCCAAGGTTTACCTACATCCGGTGACCTTGGGGTTTAGTTACTCATGATCACAAAATAAGCAATAAAATACATGAAGACAACGAAATACATAATGCGAACACTCCCTCAAAAGATCAAGGCCGAATGACGCTTCCAAGGACGCCACCCAAGGAGTGGCTTCCTTCGTCGATCTTCCTCTCAAATGTGGATCAAAGGTGTGGACTCGTCGTGTCATGCTCTCCCCATAGTCCTCTCCCCAAGAATCTCCTTCAAAACCCGGCATCAAACTCTCCAATGAAGGTGGTGAAGTCAAGCTCTCAAGAGACCTAGGTTACCCCTTTTCAAATCCCGAAAATCGCGTAAGTTGCTACAGGGACCCGCTACAGTAACTGCAATAGTACTGCATGCGGCCTCCACTACACCCGCATGGTTGCCCACATGAACTTCCTGACCAAGCCATTCTTCAAGTCTTCGTGCTATAGTGGTTGCTACAGTATCGCTACAGAACCCCCGAGCTCTGAAACAGTGTTTTTAATGCTGATTTCTTCTCCAATTCTGTCATCGAGCTCGCTGGGGCCTCATTGGTACCTGTAACATGAAAGAAACCAATTTAGACCAAAAACGGTCGTCAAATTATATAATAATACACAATACATATGCCCGAATATGTATAAAATATGTATATTTAGGCGTTTATCAATGTCATTGCCAATTAATGTCTCAATGTGCAATACATAACAATTGCTAAATTAAAAACAATAAAATCTAAAAATTCCAACAAAATATTTGACTATGATGAAGTCTAAGATATTGAAGCTTTGCAACTTTGAATTATTCTCCAACACTCTCCTTTAATTCAAAGTTGTAAAAAATTAACTTCACCTATCCATGGAGCACTTTTCTTTAGAGTTCAAACTTTATGGGCACTTCTCTCCAAATTTTTAAAATTTAATTTATAGAGCACTTCTTTTCACGTGATGATGCACTATTCATCATTTAAAACCAACTTGTTGTTACATTTTCTAACTATGTTTTAAAAGAGAGTTTCTTCTTCATTCATGTCCAACATTCCAAGTTCTTCATTTTTAAATATGCAATTTTTCTGTAATTGCCCAAGTCTTTTACTTGTGAAACATTGAAGTTTTTGCTTGAGCCAACAATCCCTCTCTTGATGATCTGGCTTCTTGTAATGGTTATATTGAATAATTTCTTTATATAAAATATTCACTAGATAAGCTCCCTCAACCATTTATGCTCTTTCTTTTCTCATTATTCTTCTTTGCTCCTAAGCTTACAAAGTATTAATTAATTTTGCAAGATTATTTCACCAATGTTTTGAGTCTTCAAAAGATGACAATTTTAACTCAAATCATTCAAGCAAACTTATAAATAAATTTTCTTACCACCACCTTCAGCTTATTAAAATACTCTTGTGTGGTCTTTTAACACTTGTATATGTTGTTCTATCATTGTCATATTCAACACATCCCAAGCTTCTTGAGATGTTTCATGATGAAAAAAAAAATAGTACTCAGAGAATAGGAGAGGAAATGAGGGATAACTTAGCAATTGTGCCGTGGATGAGCCACTGCTTTAAAATCAAGATCTTGCATGACCGTGGTGCAATCGTTAACACAGCTAACTTTCAAACACATACACTCATGTAAAAGGTTTGGAATAACATATTTCAATTATGTAGAAGTCTTGATTTTTTTTTTCTTTCCAAAAGAGAGTGAGCTGAAGAAAGGAGGAGAACACCAATATAATATCTCCTTAAGTTGAGAGAAAAGTCTCTAGAGGATGTGACAATCTTCAAAGGTAGTTATATTTGAACAAATAATCTAATGAATAATCAAAATTTTCATAACAATTATTCACAATAAATACCTAACAATTTGCCACAAAAATTTTCACAACAATTAATCAAACAAATATTTAATAAATATCCAACAATTATTCAACAAATACTACATATTTTAATACAACAAATAATTACACAAAAGAATTAAACAAATTAAATTAGATGTAAATCGAACAAAAAAAATGATAAATCGAAAGATAAAACATAAACTCGGAAGAGATTGAGCAAAGAAAGAAAACTCACCAACCGACATAACATGCAGTTATTTTTTTAGAGATTTTTGAGAGTGCAATATCATTTTTTTAGGGTTTTATTTTTTTATTTTTTTATTTTTTTTAGATTAATAACTTAAAAAATAGATAATTATGTATTGATTAGTTCAATAAAAAACATCTCTACATATATAATTTTAAAATAAAAATATTTAAAGATCCATGTTTGGCTAGCCTTATTATTTATTAATATTACTCAACATCAATTTTATATAACATAATAATTTTTTATTTAATTTATTTTGAATGTATTTTTAAAATATATATTATATTTTCATGGGAAAGGGGGTTCTTGAGCACCCTTTCGACTCCCTTTAGTTCCACTGATGCACATGATTGACAAATGAATAAGTGTTAGCCTAGTTGGAATGTACTCATATAGTAGTGATGCAGCATTTTTTTGAATAAAAATGTAATCATACCAGTCAATTAATAAAACTATTAGTTTTCATTTTTATATTACTTTTTTAGTTTTAAATCACTACAAAGTTTAATAAAGTAAAATTAAAGAACAAAATAGCAACGGGGTAATCTAAGCCCAATTTAACAGGCCAATCTTAGCTCAATCAAAAATTGATCCAAAGAGATAAGACTATGAGCTAGGCCATGGGCTTCAAATTTTAACGTTTGGGCCAGCCTAGCCCTGCCCCAAAATATTCACGGGCTTGTCGGATTTGGGCTTGGCTAAGCCTTAGCCTAAAAGTTTTTGGGTCAGGCCGGCCCAACTAAGCCCAATGCTGAGAGTGACACACAAGAAACATTGATGGCCTGCTTGTGCTACCCACCTGGGCGACACTAGGTTTGGGCTACTGATAGGCTCCCGAAAGTGCACGGGTTGTCGAAGTAATAATACCCCGGTGAGAGGGTAGTTGAATCCACAAGGAGTAGTGATACAAGACAAGAGAAATTGCTACTTAGCTAGTGTGGAAATAATGGTGATGAGAGAAAGCAATGTGTGTGCAATAAAAGAAAGAGAAATATGGAAGAAAGAAGAGTGCAAGCAAATGGCAAGAAGGAAACATTCAGTGCAAAGATGGGGTACCTGGACAAAGCTCCCCCTGGGACTAATGCTTCTAATGCAAGACTAGTATTATACCCTCTAATTATGTCTACTAAGTCATGGAAATCCTTAAGTGTATTGTCCCAAACCTAAGGTCAACCGTGACTAGCTCCAACACTATGCCCGACAGTAGGATTCACTACAACCCTTCACTCTGTTGATCGCTCAACTAAGCCCTAGGGGAGTCCATCTCCTAAGCCTCACAATACGTGGAACTACTTGGGGTTCTAGGGATTCCAAGTGATAGACCCTATCCCTAAGTATAGTTTTAACCCTTTGGTCTATGTGAAAGAACCCTAGTCTCAGTTAAGCCCCAACACTAGGATTTACTACAACCCTTTACTCTGTTGCTCGCGCAACTAAGCACCAAGGGATTTAATCTCCTAGAACTTCACTCTACTTTGACCGCAAAGAACTCTTGGAACACGCCGAAGGTGAAATGGGATGTTTCACTACCTCTCGACTCACCCTCACGACCATCTCCAATCTCGGGTAGTCTAATCCTATAGAAGTTGTCACATCTTCAAAGGATAATCTAGATGATTCTTAACCTTAGTGTCACGGCTAAGGGAAAATCCATTACAATTTTCATGCAAGATTGAAACTCAATTAAAACCATCAATTAAGAAAGCATAATAAAAGTCATAGAAACAATGTCATCCTAGGGTTTACAAGTACGAATACCCATTAGGGATTTAGCTCTCGATGGAGCTATACAAAATCATCAAAGTATATGTAATCAAAAGCATAGCAAGCATAGATAAAACTTCCTTGTGATGCATGGTGATGGTCTTGTGAAGCCTCTCTGTCTTCTTCACCAAGTCCCTTGTCAAGCCTAGGGCACACCTCGCCGAATCGATGCCGGCGAAAGCTCCCCCTATAGCTATCTTTCAAAGGATGATGATGTTGATGCCGTAGAATGCTCCCAAAGCCTCCCAAAATCTTCTCCAAATCCTAGCCACTAGATCTCCAATAGTTGGGGGAAAGATAGGTTGAAAAGTCCCTGAATAAATCTGAGTCGCAGATATTTAAAGGATGAAATGGGGTATCCACACGGGCGTGCGGAATTTCCACACGCCCGTGTGGATTTTCTGGAAATCAATTTCTGGTACGCAGTGAACATTAAACTGCTACATTGATTTACTATAGTACTCGTGCCCAAGTTGTTCCTGACTTCATATTTTTCATCGAGGTCGTTGAATTGGACACACAACCAACGGTAGATTATGTCGTTTGCTTCTTTTCTCCTTATTGATGATGTTCTTCAATGTTACATGGGCTAGACTTGATGAGTGTGACTGCCTTTGTGCCCCTCCAAATCATGGAACAATTCGAATACATTGGAGGTTGGCAGATACCTACAAGTCTAGAATCCGTGCCTTGATCCTTTCTTCGTCCAAGAAACTCCTCAACAAATATAAACATGACCTAATTTTGCTCTTTTTTCTCTAACTCTTATCCACAACCCTACATGCACAAAAGAACACAAATGCACACTAATCAATGATAAAATCTAAGAAAAATAATGCTAAATGTAACAAAATAACACTTTATATTACTTCAACACGAGCACTTATCAAACTCTCCCACACTCAAGCTTTTGCTTGTCCTCAAGCAAAAATAAAACATGAAAGTACTTGGGAAGAACAATTGAAAGTGCTCGGCCTTAGGTTTACCAAAAGTATGCAAAAGAAGCATTCTACAAGCAAGGGGAAATTAAAACATTGCATACAAGATATCAATGCTCTAGCTAAAAAATTCAATAAAAAAGGACAACAACCTGAAAATGTGTAAGTGTGTGTGAACTCACTCAAGTCAACACAAAAAGTACTACTCAAAGCTCTTATTAGAAGGACTTATTTATATACAAAAGTAAGGAGGTAGTAGCTTCACACAACCTCTAAGGTAGCCCTTTCCTACGCGGCCGCCAAAGGTGGCTTTCACACTTTCGAGGAGGTAGCTCTTTCTACCAGGGTAGTAGCTTTCACGCATCTTATGAGATAGCTCTTTCTCTTATTAGGGCATAACTCATATCCGACTTATGAGAGTAGCTACATACTTCATAGGTGGTAGCTCTTTCCACCCCAAATGCACAAATAAAAACTAAACAAATAGTCACAAGCTCACAAGTTTTTTTTAATATCTCAAAACAAAACTAGAAACTCAACTAAAATGATGATAAACTAGTCCTCAAAACATCGAACTTGAGTTTCCAAAAGGTTTCAAGAATGAGTAGTGCAAAAGAAATAATCGAGCAAAAATTCCCTAAAATTCAAGTAAAAATTAGAGCATGATGGGATACAATGTTAAAAATTCTCCTAAACTTTAAGAGAACAACCGTTGCAACTAAGGTGAACTGCCAGGGGCTACATGAGCATAAACAACTCAACGCACAAGTATAAGGTGTGTGCAATGTGAACTCCCCCCACATTTAAGATGTACATTGTCCCCAATGTACTTATGCAAGCACAATAAAAAGTATAACAATTAAAGCAAAATATGTGGGAGTGGGCAATTGAAACAATACTCCCTTGAACTCCAAGTGTTGCGTTTGATGGAGCTATGTTCACTGAGAGTGGTCTCAATGGGTTGTGGAGCACACACGGTCCCATGACCATGACAATGACTATTTTTTTTAAATTCCAAACATCCAAGACCATCTGCACGCATACACAAGGGGTTTAGTGAAGCTCAACAAAAATAAAAATAAACTCGAGTATATAAAGATGAAGCAATGAACTACAACTCGAGAAAGATAAAAGCAATAGAAAATAAACTCAGAAGGAGAATCCTTTCTGAGTGCTACAAGTCCAAAATATGAAATAAAAGTACAAATAACAGAAAAATAAAATAAACTACAACGCCTTCGTATCGGTGTCCTGCTCTGTGATCTCTGTCATTACTGGTGGCTCCGCTGGTGCTGGTGGATCAACTAGGGCAACCTGTGGATTGGGAGATGATGGTGGTGACCGGGGCCTCATCACAAAATGTGATATCACGGCTCGCTCGAGTAACCGCTGTAGAGCATCGAACCGTGCCATCATCTCTGAATGGTGGGTAACTTGTGTAGCCCTAATCTAGGCCACCTCTATATGAAGGTGGCTCCTATGCTGTGTGGTGCCTCTATCTCTGGCTGCTCTCGAGGTGGCTGCAAAGCTGGCTGTGATCCCTCAGCCTCATTACCCTTGCCCTCGGCCTACTCTAGCTGGGGTACTATCATAGAATAAGCTCCTGGGCCACATCTGCGGACCATACCCATCAATCTCATAGTCTCAATACCGAGGGGAGAAGATATGATAGTCTTCTCGGCTCCCTTAATCGGGTCTAGGAGACCCATCCCGACGAGGAGTATCGTGATGTAGGGACTTAAGAAGATAACACCTACTCTGGCGTACTAGCCCTGATGGCAAAAGTACTCAGCCACAATATGTCCTAGATGAAGTGGCTTGCTCTGTACCATAGAATGTAAGTAGAGCAACTCCTGTCGACTCAGAACACCAGTGTTGTCTCCATGTTTGTTCACTGATCGGCTGAGCATGGCGTGGAGATATCTGTATGCTGGACGGGACAGACATGTGGCCTTGGACACCCCTGGCTCATACTGCCCAGTCTGCATAGTATCCTGTAAGCACGTTGTGGTGTCAGACTCTCGGGGTAATCAGTGGGGAGCTGCTCAAACTCCTCTGTCTCAGTGTACGCCTCCTTATATAATCCTAGATGGAATACAAATTGCGTCACACTCAGACTGTTACTCTGGCCAAATGTGCGGAACTGAATAGTGCTGATATCTACTAAGCCGATATACGAGACGAGAACCTCGAGTGTAAGTAAACGGATGACCGGCTCTCTAATCGACAGTAAACGGTGCCAACCACCCACTGAAAGAAGCTCGTCTACCTTATCTCCCCCTAGTTCTCCCTCAATGCACTCAAGTCTGGGAACTGTGATTGGCCGAACATGAGTTTCGACAAACACTCGAATCGAGCCTGGTGCTCGGGTATAGTGAACTCTATCTGCTCTGGAGACTGTTCTCGAGGATGCTTGCCGAATGCCTTCTTCGATCTGGAAGCCATACCTGCAAAATTTGAAAAGAACTCGATCAAATCACACTAGTAAACCAATCTGCAGGAATCCACACGGCCGTGTGGAAATTCCACACGCCCATGTGGATCTTCGAACCGTAATAAAGACATGGTTGTGCCCTTGAAAAATCTCAAATCTACAACATAAATCACTCCAACTCTCTTCTAAATCCATACGCAAGTAATATAAACATGTAACCATACAAAATCATCCTCAATGAACAAGATAAATCAAAATTGACGAAGAGAAAGGTAAAAGGAAGTTTATTGACAAAATGAGAATCAAAACTTTGAAGAAATGCCTGAAAAAACACCTCTAAAACCTCTACAATCATTGGGAAAAGGTCAGGAAAGTATGCAAGAGTGTTCTTCGAATGTTTGGGAGTTAAAAAGAAAGAGGCACAAGTGAACTTTTAAAGAAAAGCCACATATTTTGGAGTTCTGTGCATCCACACGGCCGTGTGCCTCTACTAAGGGAGTTCACAGGGGCAGTCACACGCCCCTGTGTACTCTTGGGATAGCTTTTAAGGCCTCTAAACATATCCACACGGCCGTGAGCCCAACCTTGCCAAGACATAAGGCCGGCCACAGGGGCACCCACACGCCCCTGTGGCCTCTCTGGAATCATCCGAGAAAAACCTAAGTGCTCCAGACAGCTGTGTGGAATTCCACTCTACCGTGTGCCTTTCACAAGCTCTCTCACAGGGGCAGTCACACACCCTTGTGTCTTCTAGGGATGGAAGGGAAGTATCTACAGAGTTTTACACGGCCGTGTGAAAATTCCACACGGCCGTGTGCCTTAACACAAGGGCACTCACAGGGGAATCCACACGCCCCTGTGTGCTCTCGGGATGGAGAGTTGAAGTTCTGCAGGATTTCACAAGGCCGTGTGGAAATTCCACACAGCCGTGTGCCCTTCGCAGGGTTGTTCATAGGGGTATTCACACGCCCCTGTCTTCTCGGGATGAGCTTTGAACGGTGACACACGCCCGTGTGGAAATTCCACACGGCCGTGTGACTTCTCTAGATGACTTAGAAAAATTACAGGCTCTGCAGAAAATTTCAGAAACGCAAATACAACACTCAGAGCCTGTATATACGGTAAAAATATGACCAGAGATCCATTAAAACACACTCGAATGAACCAAAACTTCATCAATTATAATTAGGCACATGAAAAACATCAATGATCCATGAGAAAAATCATAGCACACATGTATAAGAACCAAGACACCAACACTAAGACTCTTATTCATGCTAACACTAAACTAACTCCTAGAAAAATAGTAAATACTTGGGTTGCCTCCCAAGAAGCGCTTGTTTAACGTCACTTAGCTTGATGTACCTGGCCTTACCTCACGGGGGTTCATGCATGAAAGTTGCCTTCTTTCTTACAACTTGAAAGCATGCTTGGCATAATTTTTGTAGTTTAGAGGGGGAGTTGTCGAGTTTATTACCACACAAGGGTGAAACACCCTTGATCCTTGAATGCTCATCCCCGTTTGTATTGGGGCTCTTCTTGTGGCGTCTCCTCGCTCTCCTAATCTTCCAGATCATCCTCTTCATGACTCTCGGGGCCGGTTCCACTTCCTCTACTAGACCAAGTGATAGAACATCTTCAATCTCCATATCTTGGTCTTGCCACCCTTCATACGGGTCCGGATTCATCATTTCCTGCACATATTAATTGATTAGTTCATTGGTAGTGTCAAGATAATATAAAGTATCATCAAAGTCTAGAGAATGTCTCATGGCTTCGGCGAGGCGATAAGTGAGCTTTGCATCTCCAACTCTCTAGGTTAGCTCCCCGCCGTCCATGTCAATCAATGCCTTAGAAGTGCGCAAGAATGGCCTCCCAAGTATCAATGGAACCTCGACATCCTCGTCAACATCCAACACTACAAATTCAATAGGAAAGATGTATTTATCCACTTTAACGAGCACATCTTCAATGATGCCCCTCAGATGTCTAACTGAACGATCGGCTAGTTGTAGTATCATCCGCTAATGCCTTTTCTTCACCCAAGTTTCCAATGTTGCACTGAATGATGAAGCTTCCAAGGTCTTTCCTCTTTCTCGGCATACCTTTTTGCAATACCACCGAGCAAGTGGCATCTAGAATCACTGATGCACTCTCCTCCAATTTCCTCTTGTTGGTCAAGAGGTCCTTTAAGAACTTCGCGTACTTAGGCATTTGTGACAACACCTCCACGAATGGGATGTTAATGTGCTACTGTTTGAACAACCCGAAGAACTTCTTGTATTGCTCGTTATTTTGATCACTTTTCAACCGTGAAGGATAGGGAATTCTTGGCTTGTATGGTGGGGGTGCCATCTCCTTCTCCTTCGGTACTTCCTCTACCTCCATGTTCTTGGGTGCTTCATCACTTTTCTTCTCAAGAGGGAGACTACTCTCAACCTCCCGGCCATTCCTCAAAGTAATTGCCTTCACTTGTTCCCTTGGATTTGTCTCTGTCTTGCTTGGCAAACTCCCTTGAGGCCTCTCGGATAGAGACTTCGCAATTTGGCCAACTTGGTTCTCCAAGTTGTGTAACGATGCGGTGTGGTTGTGAAGTGTGCCTTCAACCGATTGGAACCTCACATCCGACGATTGGACAAACCTTGTAAGTGCCTTCTCCAAATCAGTCATCTTGTTCTCTAACCACGACACTCGGTTCTCCAAATTCGGTGCTTGTTGTTACTGAAAGCCCGGTAGTGCATTACTCTTTTGTTGTTGTCCTTGGTTGCTCCATGACAAGTTTGGGTGATTCCTCCACTTCGGATTGTAGGTGCCATTATACGGATTTCCTTGACCTCTGAATGCGTTGCCTACAAAATCCACTTGCTCAACCGAAGAAGTAACTCCCATTGCAATTGGGAAATCACTAGAAGCATGTCCTCCCCCACATCCATTGCAACTCGTAATGGCTGGCACTCTAGGTCAAGTTTGAGTGTCTAACTTCTTGGTCAATGACTCGACTTGGGATGCCAAAGAGGTTACCGCATCAAACTCTTGAAGCCCGGCCACCGTCTTCCAATCTCTTGAGTTCCATTGATAGCTATTCAAAGCCATCTCTTCAATGAGGTGTCAAGCTTCACCAGCGGTCTTGCTTCCTAAAGTACTGACACACCCCTTGCGTGTGTACCCGCAAGTGCATGGGCTTGTCGAAGTAATAAAATTACCCTTGTGAGTGGGTAGTCGAGTCCACAGGGAATAGGGATTTAAAACACAAGATTACGCTATTTAGTTGTGCTATGTACGAGAAGTGATAATAAAATTGATGAGTAAATTATGGAAGCAATTAGAATAAAAGGCAAGAAATAAAATAGAGAGATGGAAGACAAGAAAGTGCAAGTAGAAGTGAAAGGAGAAAGACTAGTAATGGATGAAATAGGGTATCCGGACAAGCTACCTCTACGACTTATGCTTCTAGTGCAAGACTATGCTATTATACTTCCCTATTGTTGTTAATTCAGTCGAGGATATCCTTAAACTCACGGTCCCACACTTAAGGTCAACCGTGACTAATCCAAATACTATGCCCCGGCATTAGGATTCACGTCAACCCTTCACTCTGTCGCTCACGCAACTAAGCCCTAGGGGAGTTTATCTACCTAAGGCTAAAACTACGTGGGATTGCTTTAAGTTCTAGGGATTTCTAGTGATAAAACTTGTTCCTATGTGTTGTTCTAACCCTTTGGTCTAGGTGGAAGAACCCTAGTCTAGATTAAGCCCCAGTGCTTAGGATTCACGTCAACCCTTCACTCTGTTGCTTGCGCAACTAAGCCCCAGGGCAGTTTATCTACCTAGCACTTCACTCTATCTCGACTGCTAAGAAATCAAGAAAAACGGAGGTAGGGAGAAATCACACTGGAGGGGTAAGGGGACGTTTCGCTACCTCACGACTCACCCTCTCAACCCTCTTCAATCTTAAGTAGTCTAATCCTATAGGAGTTGTTACACCTCCAAAGGATAACCTTGATTGTTCTCAACCCTAGTGTCACGGCTAAGGAAAACAATTGAAAGAGATAATTAAAATTGAAACTCGAATTTATTTATCAATAATGGAAAAAACATAATAACAATGTCATAGAAGCATAATAATCCTAGGGTTTACAAGTCCGAATACCCACGAGGGGATTAGCTCCTCATGGAGCTATACATGTTCATCAAAATATAAAAGAAAGCACAAATTAAAGGCATTGATGAAAACCCCCTTGCGTATGGTGTGGCCGTGGTCTTGTGCGGCCGCCGAACGTCGATGACGATGTTGATGACGCGCTCCAAACCTCCACGAAGTCCTCTCTGAAACCCTAGCCGCACTCTCCAGAAGTTGGGAAGAAAGTTAGGTCAAAAGATATCCAAAAGTCTCCAAAATCAGGCTTTGATAATGTTAAGTCGCGGCTTTAAAATTTGACTTATCGGGACTTCACACTGCCGTGTGGAATTTTCACACGCTCGTGTGAAGTTTCTGGCTTGCTGGAAAATTAATTCACATGGCCGTGTAAACTATCTGAAATCCTGATTTTCGGCAGAAAGTTAACAGTAGCTTGCTACAGTGTTTCCCTACAGTAACAAAGCTACTTTGCTGCTACAGTACTCGCCGAAATGCTCCCGAATCCGTTGTTCTTCATCAAGGCCATTGATTTGGGCACACAAAACAATGGTAGATCGTGCCAATTGCTTCAAGTCTCCTTCTTGGTGAAGTTCTCCTAAGCTATACGAGTTAGACTTGTTGTGAATGTGACTGCCTTTATGCCCCTCCAAAGGAGGTTGGCACACACTCACAAGTCTAAGATCGTGCCTTGTACCTTGCTTGGTCCGAAAACTTCCCAACAATGGCAAACACAATCTAACTTTGTTCTTTTTCTCCAAATTAGCTCAACAAACCTATAATGCATAAGAATACACAAATGCACACCATTTAGTGATAAAATCTGGTAAAAGGTATGCTCATTGTAAGATAATAACACTTTGCATTACTATAACACAAGCACTTATCAAACTCCCCCACACTTAAGATTTTGCTTGTCCTTAAGCAAAAATAAAACGTGAACGTACTTGGGAAGAACAATTGAAAGTGCTCGGCCTTAGGTTCACCAAAAGTATACAAAGGAAGCATTCTACAAGTAAGGGGAAATCAAAACATCGCATAAGGATATCATTGCTCTAGTTAAAAACATGAATCAAAAGGGTCAATCAACTCAAAAATGTGTAAGCGTGTGTGAACTCACTCAAGACAACCCAATGAGTACTCCTCAAACTCTTGTTAACAAGGACTTATTTATATACAAAAGCAAAAAAGGAAGTAGTAGCTTCACACAACCTTGAAGGTAGCCCTTTCCTAGGCGGTCGCCAAAGGTAGCTTTCACTCTTTCGAGGAGGTAGCTCTTTCTACCTGGGTAGTAGCTTTCACACATCCCAAGAGATAGCTCTTTCTCTCATTAGGCATAACTTGTATCCGACTTATTAGAGTAGCTACATACTTCATAGGTGGTAGCTCTTTCCACCCCAAATGCATAAATAAAACGAAGCACATATTCACAAACTCATATATTTTTTCCTTTTTCTCATTTTCCATATTTTTTCTCTTTTTTTTTTGTCTATGCATTTTCTAACGTAAAACTAAGAACGATGATAAACTTTTCCTTAAAAAACTTCAAGATTGAGTTTCCAAAAGATTCCAAGAGCAAGTTGTGTAATATACGGTAATCAAGCCAAAATTCCCCAAAAATTCAAGTAAAAACTAGAGCATGATAGAATACAATGTTAAAAATTCTCCTAAACTCTAAGAATACAAACGTTGCAACTAAGGTGAACCGCCATAGGCTACATAGCACAAGCAATTGAACGCACAAGTAAATGTGTGTGCAATGTGAATCCCCCCCACACTTAAGATGTACATTATCCTCAATGTACGCATGCAAGCATAATAAAAAGTAAAACAATTCACACAATTAATGTAGGGATAAGCAATTGAAATATTACTCCCCTAAACTCCAAGTGTTGCATTTGATGGAGCTAGGTTCATTGAGAGTTGAGTCTCAATGGTTTTGTGGAGCACACACGGTCCCATGACCGTGCCTATGACTATTCCTCAAATTCCTTAAATCCAAGACCAGCTGCACATATACGCAAGGGTTCAGTATAGCTCAAGAAAAACCAAAATAAAGCTTGAGTATATAAAGATATAAAGATGAAATACAACTCGAGACAAAATAACGCAAGATAAAGATAAACTCAGAAGGAAGATCCTTTCTGAGTACTACAAGTCCAAAATATAAAAGAAAAAGTACAACTGAAGTAAAATAAAAATAAAACTACGACGCCTCATAACAGGCTCCTCGAAAGTGCACGGGTTTGTCGAAGTAATAAAAGTTACCCCGGTGAGAGGGTAGTCGAATCCATAGGGAATAGGGAGTTAGAGTATGAGATTTCACTATTAAAACTATGTGAATTACGGAAAAGTAATAATCGATTCGTGTGTGAATTGTGAGAACAACTATACTAAAAGACATGAAATTAAATAGAGAGAGGTGAAAGATTAGAGAGTGCAAGAAAAAGAGATTAAGGAGGATTTAACAATAATGAAATGGGGTATCCGGACAAGTTACCTCTAGGATCTATGCTTCTAGTGCAAGACTATGCTGTTATACCTTCCTATTGATGCTAATTGAGTCGAGGAAATCCTAAGACTCACGGTCCCAAACCTAAGGTCAACTGTGACTAACCCCAACATTATGCCCTGGTATTAAGATTCACAACAACCCTTCACTCTATCGCTTGCACGATTAAGTCCCAGGGGAGTACATCTACCTAAACCTCACACTACATGAGATTGCATTAAGTTCTAGGGATTCCTAGTGATAAACGCCTAACTGTACGTATTATTTATGTATGTTTCCGTATTTATCGAGTATTTTTATATGTGTCGATGCCCGTTTTCGGTTTAAATTGGTTTATTTCGTGTTACAGTTATAAAAGTCACCGTGGGGAGCTCGGCAACGAGATTTTAGAAGAAATCGGCAAGGAAAACATTATTTTCGAGCCCTGGTACTGTAGCGGAACTGTAGCACGGAAACTTTGGCGAAACGGCTAAGTTTGGAGGTTCATGCGGGCTACCATGCGGGCACTGCAGAGGCCGCACACGGTACTATAGCAGATCTACTGTAGCAGCACTGTAGCAACTTACACGATTTTCGGGATTTCTCGGAAACTTTCTCTTCCCGCATGCGGGGCCGCATAGGAGGCCGCATAGCATCCCGAAAGTTTTTTTTTAAAGGGGATTAGGGCGCTTTTCTTGGGGTCTTTGGCCACCACTTCTCCTCCACCACCATCTAGGGTTTCAAGAGCATCAAGGCTGCGGGAGAAGGCATTTTTGAGGAGCAAATCAAAGGGAGAAGGAGATCATACTCAAGGGAGAGCATCTAGGAGCTTGCCGGCGCGAATCCGACGAGTTCTCATCACCACCTTCTAGTCTTCATTCGAGGGGAGTTGTTATGAGCTTCATCTTGTATTTCTTATTTTGTATACATTCTCCTTTGTTGATGATGAACTAGACTCCCAAGGTCACCGGGCATCCGGTGAACCTTGGGATGAACTTGCTTGTTTGTATGTTTTGAGTATATTTTTGGTATATGGTTTGGTTGTGGTCTAAGCTTTGTGTTCTTCATTGTATCAAATTGCATGAGAACTTTGTGGTTTGAATTCTAGGTTGTACTTGGTTGCGTGACCATCGCCCTTGTACTAGACATGCTTGGCTTAGAAGGGATACATGTACGAATACGCCGTGACCATCGGGTATTTGTGGCCCTCCACCCATTGGGGAAGAACCTAGATATTGAGTTTGACCCTAATTAGAGATTTCCCTAAGCGTAATGCGATCGTAGGAGGATTTGGGCGGAAGAGATTCCGTATTCCAATACTCTTACCAGATTAGGGGTTATCACCGTGACCATCGGTGTGACCTACTTTTGGACGTCTCTTGGCCTAACCACCATTACCTTCATTACTCTAGCATCCTTCTAGCTTTAGTAGTCCCGAGGGGATCCTCGCCCGGGGACCTCACACTTTTATTGCTAATTGTTTCCTTAATGTGCTTGTGTGGTGTGCCTTAGTCCACTTGTTTATAGTTTTCTCTTTTGTTATTTTTCTTATCTTGTTTCAAAGCTATATTTGGTAGACTAGACAGTGTCATCTAGAGGGGAGTAATAGCAGCTCTTGGGACCCCAGGGAATACGACCCCCTCGCGCTTGCGGGAGGGGTATTACTTGGCGACCCGTGCGCTTGCGGATCGATTCAATCAAGTTTTTGGCGCCGTTGCCGGGGAACTCCAAGGATGCTAGGAAAACCTTTAGTTCACTGATTTAGTCATTTTTGTAATCTATTGCTCTAGCCACTTTTCTCTTGTTGTACATACTATTTTATTATATATTTTGTTTGTTTAGTTTTGCTTCGTTTCACTTTGTATTTTCTTTCTTTTTTGTGTGAGGTACACTATTCTTAACAAATGCAAGCTCAAAATTGCCCTCCAAGTCCTAACCATGGAACATCGCAAGGAAAGAGATATACTGTCGAGGATGTCTTGGCCCGATTCATGATCCATACTGAAGCAAAGTTTGAGACGATAAAAAAAAGGTTCTGTGAATTTGGCACAATTCTAAGGAATGTCCAAGCCTCTATTCATTCTCTTGAGAGCCAGGTTGGACATCTTGCTAGGGCCCAATCTGAACAATACTCGATCCTTGATGCCAAATACGAAGCTAGATTTGAGGCCATCCATGCCACACTTTCGGATGTGCAAGCTTCTCTTCACAAGCTAGAGAGCCGGGTTAAACATCAAATTCGTGATCCAATAATGGAAGGCCCAACTACAAGCTATAATGAAAAGGAAGAGAGCTTTGGTAATTTAGAAATTGAGGGAGTCAAAAGAGCACCATTGATAACACTTGAGCACGCCATTTGCATAAAAGCTAACAAGAAAACCAAGCACAAGAAAGAAGTATTTGGGACAATAGAAATTGTGGGAAGGAGGTTGAAGCCATCCAATGACCCACCTATGCCGAGGTTAGACACGTCCCAACCAAAACTATTTCCTTGGAGGCCCAAAGGATTCTTGTGGTTAATTAAAGGAAGATTGACATTGGTTGAAGAAGGAGATGTGGGTAGGAGGTTTACACCCCCCAAGGACCCACCCATGCCGAGTTTGAAATTTTTTCAACCATACTTATTCTCTTGGAGGCCGAAACAAGTTTTGTGGATGCTCCAAGGAAATTCAGCCGGGACCAAAGTAGAGGCGGAGAGGAGGTTCAAGCCATCCAAGGATCCGCCAAAGTTTAAATTGTGTAATGCACGGCCCAAGCTTTTTCCATGGAGGCCAAAAGGTAACTCATGCTTGGTCTCCACTTTGACACCATCCCGGAAGGTATGCTTCACTTTTCTTGGTAGTTCTTATGCCACTTCTAGCCGGGAGGAACACACCATCTTCAAGCCCCCTTGAGGTAAAACATGTCGAGCTAATGACGTTAAAAAAGCGCTTCTTGGGAGGCAACCCAAGCATAACAATTCATTGCATGTGTGTTTTTCGTATTTTGGTGTGTTTGGTTGCTTGAGTGTTCTTTGTTTTCAAGTGTGTGATTGTAGTTAGTTAGTCGTTTTTCATAATTTATTTACTTGTGTTTGTTCATGATTCTTGTGAGTTCTTTGTGTTATCATTCATCTTCATGCATCAAATATCATGTTTTGGTTGTTGTGGGTGATTGCGGCTTTGTTCTCATGTGATTTTTGAGCATTTTTAGTGCATGGGGCTCTCCAGCCATCCATGCGGCCTGTTATGCTCCCGCATAGCAGGCCACATGCCCCATCCAGAGCCTGGTGCGGCCTGCTATGCGGCCGCACATGAGACCGCATGCAAAATCCCGAGACTGGTGCGGCCTGCTATGCGGCCGCACAAGACTCCGCATGACCCTCGGGTAGAACTTTATATTAGGTACCCCTTCACCATTTTCTTCATAACTCTCTCATTTCTCATCCGTTTTCCCTCATTCTTTCACCATTTTTCTCCATTTTTCTTCCTCTACATGAATATCCTACTTCCAAGGACTTAATTTGCATAAGTTTTGGGAGTTTTGCCATCATCTTCACCGACTTTCCTAGGTACCTTTCTCTAAACCCTAGTTTTGAGCATGATTGGTTCTTCTTCTTTTCTCCTATTTCTCATGTTGAATGGATGATAATGTTGTGGGAGATTGGTTGTTTGTTGTTTTTGTGGGTTTTTGGATCAATTTGAAAGCTTTGTAAAAATTTTTATGCTCCATTTACAAGAGAAGCTCTTGCAAAAATTGGTGAATTTGCTACAGTACTACTACAGAAATTATCTACAGTACTGCTATAGTAATTGTGCCGAAATGCTCCCGGATTCGTCGTTTTTCATCAAGGCCGTTGAATTGGGCACACAATCAACGGTAGATCGTGCCGATTGCTTCGAATCGCCTAATTGGTGAAGTTCTCATTGTTGGCATGAGTTAGACTTATTGTGAATGTGACTGCCTTTGTGCCCCTCCAAAGGAGGTTGGCACACACTCACAAGTCTATGCTCACGCCTTGCTCCTTGCTTGGTACAAAAATCTTCCCAACAATGCCAAACACGACCTAACTTCGTTCCTTTCCTTCATTTTATCTTCATAACCCTACAATGCACAAAAGTAAACAATTGCACACTTTTTAGTGATAAAATCTGATTAAATTAATGCTCATTGCAAGATAATAACACTTCGCATTACTATAACACGAGCACTTATCACCTCAGCGTCGGTATCCTGTGTCGATGACTCAGGTGCTGCTGCTGGCTTTGTACGTGGATCTGCTACTGATGGAGCTAGAAAAGGTGGAGATGGGATCTATCGGGGCCATACCACAGATCGGTCGAAGCACTGCATAACAGTGGTGAGCTGTGTCGAAATGTGCGCGAAATATGCCGCCTGTGTGGCCCTCATCTCGGTGAACTCTGCTGCCTGTGTGGCCCTCATTTCGGCCAACTCTAACTGCATAATGGCCACAACACTCTCGAGGCGCTCAAACCTGTCCTGGCCTCGAGAAGGAGAAAAGAACCGCACTAGAGGTGGCTCCGATGCTGTGGGTAGTGTCTCAGCCTCTGCCTGCCCTGGAGGTGGCTCTAATGCTGCCTGAGACCCCTCTGCCTGATCAGGGTCGGGCCAGTTCAGCACATAAATTTGATAATGTTTCTTGGCCATGCCAATTTGTGTCAACATCTCCAAGCTGAAAGAAGAGGGTATGACAGTCTTCTCCATCCCTCTAATTGCCTCACGAAGGCCCATCCCCTTGATAAGTCTTGTAACATATGGTCCATTGAATGTAGGTACAGGAGCTCCTGTCGACTAAGGACCCCTGTACTATCACCTTAGCCGCTCAGTGATCTACTCAAAATGGCGTGAATGTATCTATAAGCTGTCCGTGATAGATAAGTAGCCTTCAATATCCCTGGCTCATATTGCCCTTGTCCACACAACATTCGGTAAACTCCTTGAGGAGTCAAATTACCGGGGTAATCAGTCAGAAGGTTCTCATACTCCTCTATCTCGGTAAATGCTTCATCATACAACCTCATGTGAACAGAAAAAATTGTGTTACTAACATACTGTAATCCTGCCCAAAAGCCCTAAATTGTATAGCGTTTGCACTTGTCAAACCTTTACTTGATCTGTCAAACTCAAAGGATGCGAGCACCTCCAAAGAAAGTGAGCGGTTGGCTGGATCTCGAATAAACAGCAAGCTCTTCCAATTCCACGTCTCTATGAGCTCTTCAATCACGTCTACCATATCATTACCCCAATAAGCTGGCCTTAAGTAGCTTAACTCTATGTATCGAGACTGTCCGAACTTGAGTTTTGTCAGCCTTGTATATCTTGTTCGGTGTTCCGCTGTGGTGAAGCTCAACTGTTCGGTAGAAGGTTCAAGGGGCCTCTTACCAGTCACTTGCTTCTTTCTAGGTGCCATTCCTGCAAAATGTAAAAACTAATCAAAACATTGTTGGAGAATAGTTCTGCAGGATTCCACACGGCCGTGTGGAATTTCCACACGCCCATGTCGATCCTTGGGGCGTAGAAAATAGATGGTCGTGAAACCAAAATCTCGAACAGAATACACCCAAGTTGTTTTGAAACTTTCCAGAACTTTTGCTGAAGTAAATACGCAAGTAAAACTCGTGTAAATAGATCCAATCACTAATAAATTCGGATTGACGAAGTGGAAATATCAAGAATGATTTACCGGTGATGAATAAATCGAAAACTCAAAATCCGGCCGGAAAACCTTCTTAAACAAGTAGAAATCACCAGAGAAGTGATTACGATTGCAGAGAAGAGTGTTCCCTCGCGTGTAAAGAAGTTTAGAACCGTAGAGCTAGAAAGATCTGAACAAAGGCTTCGGCCCTATTTAATTCTGCGCGCTCCCACGGCCATGTGGATTTGTCACACGACCGTGTTCCTTTACTGAGAGGGTTCACAGGGGAAGACACACACCCCTGTGCGCACTTTGTTTTCTCTCTGGATTACCCTACACGGCCGTGTGAGAGTCCCACATGGCCGTGTGCCTTCACAGGGGAGCTCCATAGGGGCTGTGTGGAAATTCCACACGGCCGTGTGCCAACCAGGCCAAGAACACGAGGCCGGCCACAGGGGCACCCGCACGCCCCTGTGGATTATCTGGATCAACCTGAGCAATTCTAAGTGATCCACACGGCCGAGCAAATAATCCACACGGCCGTGTGCCTTTCACAAGCTCTCCCACAGGGGCAGCCACACACCCTTGTGGTTTCTCGGGAAAGAAGTGGATTCTCTGTAGAATTTCACATGGCCGTGGGAAACTGCCACACGACCGTGTGCTTTGAGATATGGGCACTTACAGGGGCAGTCACACGCCCCTATGGACTCTCTGGAAAGAGAGTTTAAGTTCTGCAAGATATCACATGGCCGTGGGGAAATTCCACACGCCTGTGTGCCCCTTCTAAGGTTTTTTCACAGGGGCAAGGTCACGCCCCTGTGCCCTCTCTGGTTGAGCTCTAAATGGTAACACACGCCCGTGTGTTAATTCCACACGGCTGTGTGTGTTCTCTGGTTTACTTAGAAAAATTCAGAAAAATAATTATGATGCTTAGAGCCTGTAAAAACTATCAAAACATGAGCAGATAACATGGAAAACATGCTCAACTGACTCAAACTTCATCAATTATCGTTTAGGCACATGAAAACATCGACAATCCACAATAAAATCGTAGCACATGCATTAAAACTTTAGGACACCAAAACTAAAGCTTTTATTCGTGCTAAAACTAAACTAGATCCTAGAAAAATTGTAAAACCTTGGGTTGCCTCCCAAGAAGCGCTTATTTAACGTCACTTAGCTTGACGTACCTGCCTTACCTTACGGTGGTTGAAGAAAGAATATCTCCTTGTCATCGTTACAAACCTTGCCGCCAAAGTATGGCTTCAGCCGGTGCCCGTTTACTTTGAACGTACCCTTCTCCGGATGAGTGATCTCAATTGACCCATGAGGTGATACTTGAGTGGTTGTGTATGGGCTAAACCATCTAGTCTTTAGCTTTCCGGGGACGAGTCGTAACCGGGAATTGAATAATAGCACTTGGTCGCCTATTTTGAACTCCTTAGGCAATTTGATATGCTTGTCATGCCACTTTAGAATCTTCTCCTTGTAAATTCTAGCATTCTCATATGCTTTCAATCTCCATTCATCGAGCTCATTAAGATGAAGTAGTCTTTGTTCACCGGCTCCTCTCAAATCGAAGTTCATTGCCTTGATTGCCCAATATGCTTTATGTTCAAGTTCCACGGGTAGATGACATGACTTCCCGTAAACCAGATTGTATGGAGTAGTTCCTATTTGGGTCTTGTACGCTATGCGATGGGCCCAGAGTGTATCATCCAACCACTCAGACCAATCCCGCTTCCCTTGTTCCACAAACTTCATCAAGATTCGCTTGAGTTCTCTATTTGTGACTTCCACTTGACTGCTAGTTTGCGGATGATACGGAGTGGCAAGGCGGTGTCATACCCCATATCGTTTCAACACTTTTTCTAATTGGGCATTGCAAAAATGGGTCCCTTGATCACTAATAATGATTCGCGGAGTTCCAAACTGGGTAAACAACCTCTTCATAAATTTTACCACCGTTCTAACATCATTACTCGGCAATCCTTGTGCTTCAACCCATTCGGAGACATAATCGACTGCCACTAATATGTATTGGTTCCCATTAGACTTTGGAAACGGCCCCATGAAATCAATGCCCCAAATATCGAAAACCTCACAGAATTGCATAGGGTTCTGAGGCATCTCATCCCACTGAGATAAATTTCCTGCCCTCTGACAATTATCACATCGAAGAACAAATTGGTGCCAATAGAATCCTACAGCCAAAACTTTTTCTGCGGTTCTACTTGATGCATAATGGCCCCCAACTGGGCCTGAATGACAATGAGCAAGGATATCCCATCCTTCCTCCCGTGATACACATCTCCGAACTATATGATCTGCACAAATGCAGAAGAGGAATGGATCGTCTGAGAAATAGTTCTTCAAATCGCTAAAGAACTTCTTCTTTTGTTGGAACGTAAGCCCTTGTTTGAGGATTGATAAGTGCTCATGTTATAGTAATGTGAAGCGTTATTATCTTGCAATGAGCATTAATTTAATCAGATTTTATCACTAAAATTGTGCATTTGTTTACTTTTGTGCATTGTAGGGTTGTGAAGATAAAGTGAAGGAAAGGAACGAAGTTAGATCGTGTTCGCCATTGTTGGGAAGATTCTCGGACTAAGCAAGGAGCACGGCATGAGTATAGACTTGTGAGTGTGTGCCAACCTCCATTGGAGGGGCACAAGGGCAGTCACATTCACAATAAGTCTAGCTCATGCTAACAAGGAGAACTTCACCAAGTTAAGAGATTTGAAGCAATCGGTACGATCTACCATTGATTGTGTGCCCAATTTAACAACCTCGATGAAAAACGATAAATTCGGGAGTATTTCGACAAGTTACTGTAGCAGCAGTGTAGTAAGTACTGTAGCAAAAACGCTCTAGCAAGCTATTGTTCATTTTTGGCCGAAATTCAGAAAACCAAAAAGTTCACACGGGCGTGTGGAAATTCCACACGGCCGTGTGAAATCCCGATAAACTCAAATTTGAGCTGCGACTCAACATTATAAAAGCCCGTTTTGGAGACTATTTGCCAGATCTTTTTGGCTCTTCTTTATCCTAACTTCTAGAGAGGAATGGCGAGGGTTTGGAGAGGATTTCGTATAGGTTTGAAGCTCGTCATCGGCATCGACATCAACGTCCAACGGCGGCATAAGACCACGGCCACATCGCACACAAGGCGGTTTTCATCTATGCATTCAATTTGTGTTCTTATTATTACTTTGATGGATTTGTATAGCTCCATGAGGAGCTAAACCCCTTGTGGGTATTCGTATTTGTGAACCCTAGGACTATTTTGTTTCTTTGACATTGCTATTATGCTTTTCCATTATTGATGAATAAAAGTGAGTTTCAGTCTTGATTTATTTCGTTATTGTTTTCCCTTAGCCGTGACACTAGGGTTGAGAACAATTTAGGTAATCCTTTGGAGGTTTGACAACTCCTATAGGGTTAGACTACTTAGGATCGTAGAGGGTTGAGAGGTAGCGGAACGTCCCCTTTCCCCTCCGATATGATTTTCCCTACCTTCGTGTTCCATGATTTATTAGCGGTCAAGATAGAGTGAAGTGCTAGGAGATAAACTCCCCTAGGACTTAGTTGCGCGAGCAACAGAGTGAAGGGTTGTAGCGAATCTTAGCATTGGGGCTTAATCTAGACTAGGGTTCTCTCACTTGGACCAAAGGGTTTGAACTACATAAAGGAACTGGGTTTATCACTAGGAATCCCTAGAACCTAAAGCAATTCCACATAGTGTGAGGCTTAGGAAGACAAACTCCCCTAGGGCTTAGTTGACAGGTCAACGAGAGTCAAGGGTCGTAGTGAAAATTAATGACGGGGCATAGTATTGGGATTAGTCACGATTGATCTTAGATTTGGGATCGTGTATTTAAGGATCTCCTTGACTCAATTAACATCAATAGGAAGGTATAATAGCATTGTCTTGCACTAGAAGCATAAGTCCTATGGGTAGCTTGTCCGGATATCCATCTTCTCTTATTGCTTGTCCTACTCTTCTACTCTTACTTGCACTCTCTCATCTTCCATACTTCTCTTTTAATTCTTTCTTTTACTAATTATTCTCGCACTCACTCACTGATTTCCTCTCGCACATCGCGTTAGCTAAATAGTGAATACATATATCTAAAATCCCTATTCCCTGTGGATACGACTACCCACTCACCAGGGTATTTAATTACTTCGACAACCCGTGCACTTTCGAGCCCCTGTCAAAGTTTTTGGCGCCGTTGCCGGGGAGTAGGCGTATTTCTGATACTTGTTTTTCGCTATTTTAGCTATTCCACTTTGTTTTCTAATTCACGTTTCTTTGTCGATCATTGTTCTTATTTTTCTTTTTCTTTGTTTTAGCTTCAGGTTATGACCCGCGGTAATCCTTCGATTCTTGTTAAAGGAGATCAGGAGATTGATAGAAGAACACATTGAAGAAGGAAGGAACCTGTGGAAGAACAGTCCAATCAAGCCAATATTGATTCAGAAGGGTCAGAAGCAATGGTAGAACATAATGAAAACAAAGGACATTGTCCAATTTTGCTAGACCCACAGTGATGGGGACTCAATCGAGCATCGTGAGGCCCCCAATTACCGTAAATAACTTTGAGTTGAAGCCGTCGTTCATTCAAATGTTGCAACAGTCCACACAGTTTAATAGGTTGGCCGATGAAGATCCAAACAACCATCTTGAGAACTTTCTTGAAGTGTGCGACATGTTGAAGATCAATGGAATAACGGACGACGCAATTAGGTTGAGAGCCTTCCCATTTTCATTCAAGGGAAAAGTGAGGCATTGGTTACATTCATTGCCGAGAGCATCTATCACTACTTGGGAGGAAATGGCTGAGGCGTTCTTGGCTAGGTATTTCCCTTCGGGAAAATGAGCGAGGCTCCGGAATGAAATCTCATCCTTCATGCAAATGGAATTGGAGTCTCTATTCGAGACATGGGATAGGTTCAACGAGCTCCTTCGAAAGTGTCCGCAACATGGATTCCCCGAGTGGATGATCATTCACACCTTCTACAACGGGTTGAATCAAAGTACCAAGCAACTTCTAGATGCGGCCGCAGGAGGAACTCTAGGAAGAAAGACTCCCGGTGAAGCCCGACACCTTATTGAAGAGATGGCTATGAATAGCTATCAATGGAACACAAGAGACCGAAAGAAGGTGGCCGGAACTCATGAGGTTGATGCAGTTACGTCTTTGGCAGCACAAGTGGAATCACTGAGTAAGAAGTTATATGTTCTAACTTCACCAAGAGTTGCGGCCATTACTACTTGTAACGTTTGATCCTGGGGCTCCACTGTAGTCCCCAACTCACAAGCTTCCTTTGTCAGGTCTATAATTCCCATTGAAAAGACTTCTTGCTTGTGCTCCCAATAACCTGATTCAAACTATGCAAGGACCTTCCCTAGGGTTTCTTCTATGTCAACACTCGAAAAAGCTAGGGCTGATTTATCAAATTCGTCCAATACACTGCCCAATTCATAATTCATGTTTTGTCCCATACAAAACTGATCAACAATATCCCCTATTTCTGTAAAAGGATGTCTCACTGATTGCCCAAAATCAATATAATTTGGAACTGGTTGTACAGTAAACAATTGCATTTTTGTTCCACATCCTTAACTAGTCCTGTAAGTGTATCAAAGGCTTCGGTTGAGTCAAACATGGCTTCAGAAGCTAAAATCAAAGAAAAGAAAAAAAATAAGAACAATTATAGATAAAGAAAGTGTGAAATAGAAAACGAAGTGAATAACTAAAATAGCAAAAACAAGTATAAAAAATACGCCTACTCCCCGGCAACAGCGCCAAAAACTTCACACATCCCTTTCGTGTGTACCGGAAAGTGCACTGGCTTGTCGAAGTAATAAAATTACGCTGGTGAGTGGGTAGTCGAATCCACATGGAATAGGGATTTAAAACACAAGATTTTGCTATTTAGTTGTGCGGTGTAAGAAAAGTGATAATAAAATTGATGAGTGAATTATGGAAGCAATTAGAATAAAAGGCAAGAAATAAAATAGAGAGATGGAAGACAAGAAAGTGCAAGTAGAAGTAAAAGGAGAAAGACTAGTAATGGATGAAATAGGGTATCCGGACAAGCTACCTCTAGGACTTATGCTTCTAGTGCAAGACTATGCTATTAAACTTCCTTATTGATGTTAATTGAGTCGAGGATATCCTTAAACTCACGGTCCCAAACTTAAGGTCAACCGTGACTAACCCCAACACTATGCCCCGGCATTAGGATTCACGTCAACCCTTCACTCTGTTGCTCACGCAACTAAGCCCAGGGGAGTTTATCTACCTAAGCCTAAAACTACGTGGGATTGCTTTAAGTTCTAGGGATTCCTAGTGATAAAACCTGTTCCTATGTATAGTTCTAAACCCTTGGTCCAGGTGGAAGAACCCTAGTTTAGATTAAGCCCCAGTGCTTAGGATTCACATCAACCCTTCACTCTGTTGCTTGCGCAACTAAGCCCCAGGGTAGTTTATCTACCTAGCACTTCACTCTATCTTAACTGCTAAGAAATCAAGGAAAACGGAGGTAGGGAGAAATCACACCGGAGGGGAAAGGGGACGCTTCGTTACCTCACGACTCACCCACTCAACCCTTTTCAATCCAAAGTAGTTTAATCCTATACAAGTTGTCATACCTCCAAAGGACAACCTAGATTATTCTCAACCCTAGTGTCACGGCTAAGGAAAACAATTGAGAGAGATAATTAAAATTGAAACTCGAATTTATTCATCAACAATGGAAAAGCATAATAACAATGTCATAGAAACATAATAATCCTAGGGTTTACAAGTTCGAATACCCACGAGGGGTTTAGCTCCTTATGGAGCATACATGTTCATCAAAATATAAAAGAAAGCACAAATTAAAGGCATTGATGAAAACCCCCTTGCGTATGATGTGGCCGTGGTCTTGTGCGGCCGCCGAACTTCGATGACGCGCCCCAAACCTCCACGAAGTCCTCTCCGAAACCCTAGCCGCACTCCCCCAGAAGTTGGGGAGAAATTTAGGTCAAAAGATATCCAAAAGTCTCCAAAATTATGCTTTTATAATGTTGAGTCGCGGCTTTAAAATTGGACTTATCGGGACTTCACACGCCCGTGTGGAATTTCCACACACCCCTGTGGATTCTCTGAAATCCTGATTTTCGGCAGAAAGTGAACAGTAACTTGCTACAGTGTTTTTGCTACGGCTACAAAGCTACGGTGCTGCTACAGTACTCGCCGAAATGCTCCCGAATCCGTTGTTCTTCATCGAGGCCATGATTTGCACACACAAATCAATAGTAGATTGTGCCGATTGCTTTAAGTCTCCTTCTTGGTGAAGTTCTCCTAAGCTACACGAGTTAGACTTGTTGTGAATGGGAATGACTTTGTGCCCCTCCAACAGAGGTTAGCACACACTCACAAGTCCAGGCTCGTGTCTTGTTCCTTGCTTGGTCCGAAAATTTGCCAACAATGGCGAACACAATCTAACTTTGTTCTTTTTCTCTAAATTAGCTGCACAAACCTATAATGCATAAGAATACACAAATGCACACCATTTAGTGATAAAATCTGATAAAAGGTATTCTCATTGTAAGATAATAACGCTTTGCATTACTATAACACAAGCACTTATCTGATAAAAGGTATGCACACCAATTACTATAATCCATGTTGTGGGCACCTCCGCAGGAGATCCTTGAACCTATCCTATGTCTCAAATAGAGACTCCAATTCCTTCTGAACGAAGCAAGATATCTCATTCCTGAGCTTCACAAATTTTCCAGGCGGGAAATATCGAGCAAGAAAAGCTTTTGCCATCTCCTCCCAAGTAGTAATCGAGGTTCTAGGTAATGACTGTAGCCACTGTTTTGTTTTCCCCTTCAAGGAAAATGGGAAGGCTCTCAATCTGATGGCATCATCTGTAACTCCATTGATCTTGAGCAGGTCACACACTTCAAGGAAGTTTTCAATATGATTGTTTGGGTCCTTATTGGCCAAACCATTGAATAATGCGGACTGCTGTAACAATTGGATGAAGCCTGGCTTGAGCTCAAAGTTCTGAGCTGTAATTGGGGACCTCACAATGCTTGATTATGTCTGCAAAACTATGAGTCTGGCATAATCAAAGAGAGTCCTCTGCTGTTTGTGCTGTTCTGCCATAGTATCCGACCCTTTAGTATCTATTTCAGCTTGATTGGACTATTCTTGTACAGGTTCTTTCCCTTTTTTGTGTGTTCTCCTTCCAATGTCTAGGTCTCTTTCAACTAGAATCGAAGGATTGCCAGGTGTCATAACCTGAAGCTAAAACCAAAGAAAAGAAAACAAATAAGAACGATGAAAAAAAAGAAAGTGTGAAATAGAGTGAGTGGTGAATAGCTAAAATAGAAGAAAACAAATGTCTAAAGCACGCCTACTCCCCAGCAACGGTGTCAAAATCTTTGACAGGACCCCAAAAGTACATGGGTTGTCAAAGTAATAATACCCCAGTGAGAGGATAGTCGAATCCACAAAAAGTAGTGATTCAAGACAAGAGAAATTGCTACTTAGCTAGTGTGGAAATAATGGTGATGAGAGAAAGCAATGTGTGTGCAATAAAAGAAAGAGAAATATGCAAGAAAGAAGACTGCAAGAAAATGGCAAGGTGGAAACAATCTGTGTGATAAGTTCTCATGTTATAGTAATACGAAGTATTATTATCTTACATTGAGCATTACTTTAATCAGATTTTATCATTAATGTGTGTGCATTTGTGTGGTTTTGTGCATTGTAGGGTTGTGGAGCCAATTTGGAGAAAAAAAAGTAAGAATAGGTTATGTTGGCCATTGTTGAGGAGTTCTCGGACAAAGCAAGGAACAAGGCACAAGTCTAGACTTATGGGTGTGTGCTAACCTCCATTGGAGTGGCACAAGGGCAGTCACATGCACAAAAGTCTAACTCGTGTGGTATTGGAGAACTTCGCCAATGAAGAGAAATGAAGTAATCGACATAATTTAACGTTGACTGTGTGCCAAATTCAACGGCCTCGATGAAGATCGATGAATTCAGGAGCATTTCGGCGAAGTACTGAAGCAGCACTGTAGGAAAATGCTGTAGCAAGTTACTGTTTACTGTCGGCCGAAAATCAGAAAAATAGAGAATCCACACACCAGTGTGGAAATTCTGCAGGCTCGTGTGGAAAATCAACAGGGGCGTGTGGAACTCCGATTTCAGCCTATAAATAGCCCGTTTTGAGATCTATTTGGGGACCCTCCTTCTATCTCTTGCCTATCTTTTGGGTGGCTTTCGGCTACGGTTTGGAGAGGTTGTTTGAGGTCTTTGGACGCGATTGTACGGCATGGGCATCGACATCCTTTGGAGGAAAGCTATTGGGGAAGCTTTCGTCGTCATCGATTCGACGAGGTGTGCCCTAGGCTTGACAAGGGATTCGTGGAGAAGATTAGGCGGCTCCACAAGACCATCGATACGATCTACAAGGGGGTTTTCTTTATGGTTTTTATGCATATGTTATTAAACTCGTTATTGATTTTGTATTGCTCCATGGAGAGCTAAACCCCTAGTTTGTATTCGGACTTGTGAACCCTAGGACGCTTGTGTTTCTATAACTTTTATTATACTTTATTAATTTAATGTTTTCTTATTGAGTTCCAATCTTGCATGCCGATTGTATGAGATTTTCCCTTAGCCGTGACACTTGGGTTGAGAATCTATTAGGTTATCCTTTGAGGGTGTGAAAACCTCTATAGGATTAGACTACACAAGGTTGGAGAGGGTTGAGAGGGTGAGTCGAGAGGTAGCGAAACGTTCCCTTTCCCCTCCGGTATGAACTTCCCTACTTCCGTATCCCAAGAGTTAATCGCGATCGAAGTAGAGTGAAGTACTAGGAGATGACACTTGTTTTCTATCTATACATATATATTTCTCTCACCATCGTTTCCCTTCATAGCTAAATAGCGATAACACTTGTTTCTGAACACTATTCCCTGTGGATACGACTGCCCACTCACCAGTGTATTTTATTACTTCGAAACCCCGTGCACTTGCGGGGTACACACGCAAGGGGTGTGTCAAGTTTTTGGCGTCGTTGCCGGGAATAGGCGTTTAAGAGACATTTGTACTTTGCTATTTTAGCTATTCATCATTCTTCTTCACCCTTTCTTATTCTTCCATCATTCTAATTTGTTTTCTTTTGTTTTGTCTTACTTTTTTCTTGCAAGGAGCCTAAATGGAGATTGATCCAGTTATTGAGCTATATTTTCAAGTTGAAGCTCTAAGTAAAAAGGTTGATATAATTTTTCTTCACAACAACAGAGTAATCCATGCTACAGCACATATGATCCAAATGAGAGGAGCTACCCAAATTTTTTATGGAATAATGATGGACAACATTGGGAAGCACCTCAAGAGCAATTTCAAAAGGATAAGGTACTTGAAGAGGATGCACCTCAGTGGAAAAAAGCACTAGCTAGCTTTATTGAAGCATCCGATGCCTCTTGCCAAAGTATGGAAGCCACACGAAAATGTCATGAAGCCTCCTATAACAACCTTGAGCATCAATTAGGATGGATACTTGACACACTCTCCAAGGAATATGAAGTATTTGAGCAAGCAACGCAAAGTCCTTGTAGAGAGGATGTGATAGTGAACGATAATGAAGAAATGGGGCAGAACGAGTACGTTGCTGTAGAAATTGAAAAGAAAGAAGAAGAACATCATATTGATAATTTGGATTTCTTAAAAGAACAGTGTGCTTGCGAGCAAGAAAATTTTCAAGGGGATTTGCTAGTGACATGTTCCTTTCACGCTAAAAATACACAAGATGAAGCAACCCCTAAGGTAATGGAACAAGCACCGTTCTTTGGGATTGATCACCTCATAAAAAGCAAGAAAGAGATTTTGGGAAGAGAAAAAGATGTGGGGAGGATATTTAAACCATCCAATGACCCACCTATGCTAAGCTTGGATAATTCCCAACCCAAATTGTTTCCTTGGAGGCCAAAAGTAAGATGGTTGGACTCTCCACCAAATACTCCACCCCGGTAAGTAGATTTTTGGTTTAAAGGAAGTAACTATGCAAGTTCTTGTCGGGAGGAACACAATCTTTTCAAGCCGCCTTATGGTAAGTAAGAGATACGTCAAGCTTAGTGACGTTAAACAAGCGCTTCTTTGGAGGAAACCCAAGTTTTTATTGCTTTTCTAGGCTTATTTTAGTTTTTAGCATGAATAATTGACTAGTGTTGGTGTTTTCATTTTATTATGTGTCTACTATGATTTTCTCATGGATTATTGGTGTTTTAGTGTGCCTAATTATGATTGTTGAAGTTTTGGGTCGTTTGAGTGTGTTTTTCATGGATCTCTGGTCGAATTTTTATCGTATATGCAGGCTCTAAATGTTGTAATTAAGTTTCTGAAATTTTCTGCAGTGCCTGTAATTTTTTCGAAGTCATTAGAGAAGACACATGGCTGTGTGAAATTTCCACACGGGCGTGTGTCACAGTTTAGAGCTCATCCAGAGAATACACAGAGGCGTATGAATACCCCTGTGAACGACCTTGTGAAGACACACGGCCGTGTGGATCTCTGCAGAACTACAACTCTCCATCTCGAGAGTCACAGGGGCCATGTGAGTGCCCCTGTGAGTGCCCATGTGTATAGCACAAAGCCGTGTGGAATTTCCACAGGGGCATGTGGATGTCCTGCAGAACAAGAATTTCATCAAGAGGCTCACAGGGGACGTGCGAGTGCCCCTGTGGGTGAGCGTGTGCATGGTACATGGTCGTATGGAATTTCCACACGGTTGTGTGGAACACTTAGATGATTTTCTTGAGATCCAGAGAGGCCACAGGGGCGTGTGGGTGCCCCTGTGGGCGGCCTTGTCTTGGCCAAGTTTGGCACACGGCCGTGTGGATGTTCTAAGAAGAAAAAAAGAGGAAACACAGGGGCGTGTCATTGCCCCTGTGACTGATTCTAGTGGAGGCACACGGCCGTGTGGAATTTCCACACGGCAGTGTGGATGCATGATAAACGCCTAAATATACTTATTTCCTATGTATTCGGGCGTATGTATTACGTATTTGTATATGAGTTGACGCCTGTTTTTGGTCTAAATTGGTTTCTTTCGTGTTACAGGTACCAATGAAACTCCAACGGGCTCGATGACAGAATTTGAGAAGAAATCGGCATCGAAAACACTGTTTCTGAGCCCAGGGGGTACTGTAGCAACCAATGTAGCAAGAAGACTTGAAGAACGGCTTGGTCAGGAGATTCATGCGGGCTACCATGCGGGCGCAGTGGTGGCCGCATGCGGTACTGCAGCAAATCACTATAGCTGCACTGTAGCAACTTACGCGATTTTTGGGATTTCTCGAAAATCTTCTCTCCCCTTATGCGGGGCCGCATGGGAGGCCGCATAGCTCACTGGAATTGGTTTTTAAGGGTTTTTTTGGAGCATTTTTGAGAGAGAAACCTAGGTCTTGGGAGAGCTTCACTTCACCACCTTCCTTCGGAGCTTGAGGCCGGGTTTTGGAGGCGATTCTTGAGGAGAGGACGATGGGGAGAGCACAACACGATGAGTCCACACCCTTGATCTACATTTGAGAGGAAGATCGACGTAGGAAGCCACTCCTTGGGTGGCATCCTTGGAAGCGTCATTCGGCCTTGATCTTTTGAAGGAGTGTTCTCATTATGTATTTGGTTGTTTTCATGTACTTTCTTGCTTATTTTGTGATCATGAGTAACTAAATCCCAAGGTCACCGGATATAGGTGAACCTTGGGGGTGAACTTGTGTAATTTTGGATGCTTGAGCTAGTTTATGCATTTGTTTTGGTTTGTGATCCTTGTTTGGTGTTTCTTGAATGCCTTGGTATGTATGAGAACTCTATGTATCAATTCCTAGAAAATACTAGGTTGCATGACCATTGCCCTAGTATTAGGCTCACCAAGCTTGGAAGGGAATACATGTACGAATACACCGTGACCATCGGGTATTTGTACCCCTCCAATTGTTAGGGTTGTCCTTGATTGTGTTTCAACCCTAGCTTGAGAAATCCACCACCGTGACCATCGGGTTGGTCTAATTTAGGGTTTCTCGGTCCAAACCATCTACGTGCATGCTAGTAGGGGTATCCTTATCACTTTAGTAACCCCCGAGGGAATCCTCATCCGTGACCATTTCCTAGCCTTGATTTCTCTCCGTATTTGTATTTACTATTTGCATGCTTGTTACATCCGTATATTATTGGTAGTTCTCTTTATCAAGTAATTGCTTAGCTTGGACAACATTGTGATAAGGAAGTAAGAATAGATTATCGGGCTCTTGGGAATACGACCCCCTCGTGCTTGCGCGAGGGGTATTACTTGGCGACCCCGTGCACTTGCGGGTGAGCGAACACAACAATCAATGCACAGAACACTATAGGCTGTAATTTATTTTTTTAAAATCTTCCTCGACTTTTCAATTCAAAATGCCTCCCCACTTATGGGTGTGTCCTCCCGTCTTCCCAACCCTCTCTTCATCTATTTAAGGAGTTGTTAAGTTGTTTTCCGGCCATATTTAAAGTTTTTGAATTCCACTTCATCGTTAAGCATCTTTTCTCCTTTTCATTGTCAATCTCCTCTTTTCTTTTTCAACACCAGGATCACCATCAATAACAGCAGCATCATTGATACCAATAGCAGACGACATCGACGCTTGAGGCGTTTCTAGCTTTATGTTTCTTTTGTGTTATTTTACTTTTATTGAGCTTCACTGAACCCCCTTGTGTATACGTGTAGATGGTCTTGGATGTAAGGAATTTGAGTACTAGTCATAGGCACGGTCATGGAATTGTGTGTCCTCCACAATCCATTGAGACTCAACTCTCAATGAACATAGCTCCATCAAACGCAATACTTGGAGTTCAGGGGAGTATTGTTTCAATTGCCCCTTCCCACATATTTTTGTTTGATTACTATATTTTTATTGTTCATATATGTGTACATTGGGGACAATGTACATCTTAAGTGTGTGTGTGGGGGGGTGGAGTTCACATTGCACACACCTTTACTTGTGCGTTCAATTGCTTATGCTCATGTAGCCTATGGCGGTTCACCACTTGATTTTTAGGGAATTTTTGCTCGATTATCTCATATTGCACAACTCACTCTTGGAATCTTTTGGAAACTCAAGCTTGAAGTTTTAAGGACAAGTTTATCTTTGTTTTAGTGAGTTCTTCGTTTTTTTTTTTTTTTGAGAAATACATAAAAAAAAGAAAAAAAAATATATGAAAAAAAGAAGAGAAAATGAAAAAATATGGAAAAAGAGAAAAAGAAAAAAAAATGAGTTTGTGAATATTTGCTTTGCTTTATTTGTGCATTTGGGGTGGAAAGAGCTACCACCTATGAAGTATGTAGCTACTCTCATAAGTCGGATACAAGTTATGCGCTAATGAGAGAAAGAGCTATGTCATGGGATGCGTGAAAGCTACTACCCCGGTAGAAAGAGCTACCTCTTCGAAAGCGTGAAAGCCACCTTTGGCGGCCGCCTAGGAAAGGGCTACCTTAGAGGTTGTGTGAAGCTACTACTTCCTTTCTTTTTGTATATAAATAAGTCCTTTTTAACAAGAGTTTGAGGAGTACTTTTTGGGTTGTCTTGAGTGAGTTCACACACACTTACACATTTTCGAGTTCTCTTTCTTTTTGATTCGAGTTTTTAGCTAGAGCATTGATATCTTTATGCAATGTTTTGATTTCCCCTTACTTGTAGAATGCTTCTTTTGCACACTTTTGGTGAACCTAAGGCCGAGCACTTTCAATTGTTCTTCCCAAGTACTTTCACGTTCTATTTTTGCTTGAGGACAAGCAAAAGCTTAAGTGTGGGGGAGTTTGATAAGTGCGCATGTTATAGTAATACGAAGTATTATTATCTTACATTGAGCATTACTTTAATCAGATTTTATCATTAATGTGTGTGCATTTGTGTGCTTTTGTGCATTGTAGAGTTGTGGAGCCAATTTGGAGAAAAAGACGTAAGAATAGGTTATGTTGGCCATTGTTGAGGAGTTGTTGGACAAAGCAAGGAACAATGCACGAGTCTAGACTTGTGGGTGTGTGCCAACCTCCATTGGAGGGGCACAAGGGCAGTCACATGCACAAAAGTCTAACTCGTGTGGTATTGGAGAACTTCGCCAATGAAGAGAAATGAAGTAATCGACATAATCTAATGTTGATTGTGTGCCCAATTCAACGGCCTCGATGAAGAACGATGAATTCGGGAGCATTTCGACGAAGCACTGTAGAAGCACTGCAGCTAATTTTTTTCACCAACCTTGACGCAGTGGATGCACAGTTCCAATCCAAGAACTCACTCAAGTAGAAAGAACATAAAATTTCAATAAATCGGGTCCCTATCACAAACCCTAAAACAAATATTTATAAAGGCCTAGCTAAGGATAAAATAGTAAATAAAACTGAAATAATTACAAAATACATGATAACTAAATAAAACTAAAATAACCAATCAAGCTAATATAATTATAAAATACTAAATAAAAACTAATTTGAAGATTTAAATTTAAAATCCCAAAACCATTAGGAGATTTTTTTCACCATGCTGCGTTATTCACCTCCACTCGCGAGAAATTCGACCTCGAGTTATGATCTAGACAATTAATTTTGTAATTGAATATTTCATTGACACACCGCTTGCGTGTGTGTTCCGCAAGTGCACGGGTTGTCGAAGTAATAATTACCCCGGTGAGTGGGTAGTCGAATCCACAGGGAACGGAAGTACTAGTAATGACTGATTCTTAGTTATCTAGTCGAAATAATGATATAGAGCAATGGATGTAATGTGTAAAATAAGAAAATCGCAAGAAAGAAAACAAATAAAAGGAAAAGGTAAAGGAGATCTCAATCAATGAAGATGAGATACCCGGGCAATGATCCCCCTAGGCTCTATCATGAAGTGCAAGACTAACTAAATGCTTCTAACCGAGTTCTATGAGTCGAGGTAATCCAAGAACAATCAATCCCTACTTCCAGGCCACCGATACTAGTCCCCTACAAGGTCCCGGCGGAGAAATCACTCAATCTCAACACCTCACACCCTATATGACCGCAATGAGTTTTGGGATACCTAAGAGTGAAACCGATCCCTAAAATTAGATCTAACCCTACTTCTAGGCGAAAGATCCCTAACCCTTTACAAAGGTCCCGGCGGAGAAATCTATCAATCTCACACCTCACACCCCATATGGTTGCATAAAACTTAGGGAATACGGAGATAGGAAACACTCAATCGGAAGGGAAAGGGGACACTCCTCTATCTCAAGACTCACCCTCTCAACCCTCTTTAACCTTGTATGTTCTAATCCCTAATGGAGATCTCTCTCTCACCAAGGAAACAAATCAAGCATACCAAACAACCATACGAATCAATAAGGCATGCAAGAAATTATTAAACAAGATTAAAACTCAAATAAACTTGGAATTAAAAGAAAGCATAAAGAAAGTCAATACATGAATCGAAACCTAGGGTTCACATGTCCAAGTATCTACTAGGGTTTAGCCCTCCATGGGACTTATTACAAAGCAAAAGATAATGAAGAAAAAAGCAATGTAATCCATGAAAATAAACCCCCTCGAATTCGTGATGATGGCCTTGATGAATCGTTCAACGTCTCGAAGGAACCTTCTCTGAAGCTAGGTTGCCAATGGCTCCCCGATGCTATATCGTCGAAAGATCTATCGAAGTTGGTGAAGAACGACTTCCAATATCGCCAAAGACCTCGTCCTTGAAACCCTAGCCGCTCTTGCCTTCAAACGTGCGCAAAAAGTCCTTTTAAAATCGGCAAATCGGGGTATTTATAAACCTGAAAACGTGCCAGCCGCGTGTCTTCACGCGACCGCGTGAGATCCCACGCGATCGCGTGGGCTGCAGGATTTTGACGCGGTCGCGTGAACAGTAATTCTGCTACAGTGAAATGCGCAGTGCTTTTGCTACAGTACTCTCCATAACCATGATCCAAACTCTCTCATCTTGAGGCCACATGGTCGGGCACACGTCCATGTGGTGAGTTATAAGACTTCTCCTTCTTCGAATCATCATTTGAGAGCTTTAACTATCTTCACACAAGTTGGGACATGAAGGTGTGACTGCCTTTGTGTCCTTCCATCACACAAATCATCTTGAATTCTTCAGGAAGTTGGCACACACCCTCATGTGCATGATCCCCTCTTGTGCCTTGACACTTGTGTTGTACAAAAGCTCCCAACAATACGTCTTTATAACCCATCTTTGCTTCCTTTTCCTCCTTTAACACTTCCACAACCTGATTGCATAAAAAAACACCAAAATACACTTTATGAGACAAAATCAATGGTAAAATGATGCTCAATGTATGTAAAACAAGTCGGTAAAACATGTATATTCAAGCACTTATCATTCATCAAACAATCATCATTCCAAAATTTGAATTTCTTGATCTTGAAATCTTTCCATTTTGTAGCTTTCTTTATCTTATTCTTTGAAGACAACAACAGCCTTTACTTGGATTCTTTGTGAACCTCCAAAAAATCCTTTTCATTGTTCTTCTTTCGTTCATCAGCATTCTCCTAATCAAAATTTTTTTTTTATCTATTTCATCATTTTTAGAAGTGTTAGTAGAAGTCGCTTTTATGTCTATATTTTCACAACTTCCACTATCAACACTAGCCTTGAACACCTTATTATTAATGGAGCAAGTGGTTTTAAGAAAATGATGGCTCTAAATCTACTCTTCATGCTTTGGAGTTGACATTATCCACCTTAAAAGATAAGCTTGACTCTCATCTGCTTTATATTCTTCTTTCTTATAACCATCTGACTCACAAATAATCTATTTATTATTTTCACTTTTCTCTATAATGTTCATGGTCTTCCTCAAGGGACATTCATTTGACTTATGTCCCAATTAGTTACATTTAAAACACTTTTCCCTAATAGGTTTGACATATGGATTTTCTATTCTCCTCACTTCTTTATCTTTTTCTTATTGTATCTATTGCCATGTTCCTTCTGTAGTGGTTGCTGTTATTGTTGCTATGGTATTCACATTCTTTTGTAGAATCAACATCTTTATAATCATCATAGTTCCTCCAACTTCGCTCCAGGTTAAATCTCTGCCTTTAAAGCTATGTTTTCTATATCCTATACACTTTAATTAGCATGAAGTTTTAGATGCTGAGCTCCAAAATAGTACAAAATTTCTTTTTTTTATTCACCACTACCTTTGTTTCTGTTTTAGGGAAAAAAACGCTAAATAGGGTGTGTTTTGAAACAAAATGAATCATGTTTCTGAATCAAGGTTGCACCATGACTCACAATGGGCTTTATGCAAACTTACTGCTCCTGTTGTCTATACTTACCACTGTTGTGATCATGTTGTGGTAGCATGGAACAACTAGGGACAACACAGAAGCCACAACGACTATTGTGAATACCATCACGACCATTATCAAGACACATAATGCCCAAAGACCATGCCAGGACATGAGTTGGAGCCCAAGAAACAACTTACTCACCACAGGCATCACAACTTCTTTGGTAAGGCCATGGACATAATATTATAAATACCCAAAGGTTTCTATGAAATTGGGGAGACTTTTTTGTTGAACAAGGTAGGGTGTCTGGATTTTTAGAGATCTGAGCAATGGGAGATGGGGATTCTTCCATATTCTAGTGGATTTCTCAAGAGTACATCAACGAGCATCATCGGAGAAGATCGAGCGTGACAGGAATCTTCAATGATCATCATCAGATAGGCACGAGTGACACGCATCATCTTGACAACCTTGGGATTCTCCAATCCCCAACCTTCAGAGAATTATTGGAGGGAGTTACTCTAGAAATACATTGAATGCTTATTTATTCTTTATTTTGTATTGTGGCTCACTTGTGCTTTGATGCTTTGCTTTTTATGATCCATAAGAATCTTATTCGAGGATAACTGTATGTCTAGGTCCCTCGGTTATAATTTATGAATCTTGATCGATTAATATATATTGTTCTAGTTTTCATAATCATTGTATGTTCTCAATTGATTATTATTGTTGATGTGGATGAGAAGGTTATGTCCCCACGTTGATGACACCATGCCATGATAGATCTATGTATGCTCTAAGTGGTTAGGCATAGCTAGGTTTTTGGATTAGATATTGATTGGCCCTTAGGCTTAGGGTTTGATTGGTCTCTTCTTGTGGTATTTCCGCACTTAAGACAAACATAGGAGGCTAGGGTGAAAGAGATTCCATCTTAAGTTCCTAGTGATTTAGACTTAGTCGCCAAGGGTTTTGGGGGCTAGTAGGCCTTTGAATTCCTATGGTTCAATCCTAGAACATGATTGACACTTAACGCCAATCATACTTAATAATCAAGACAACTATCGTACATACTCCAAACTCCTTCTAAGTGTGCTTAATGAAATCTCCAATTGTATTATTCAATAGTGTTGTACAAGTAAACTAAAGAAAGAGCGTAAATGATTAGGCTATTGATTAATTGGAAAGGAAGTAATAGTAGCCTCCCGTTGTTCCTATGGAAATACGACTCTCGTGCTCACCCACAAGGTATTACTTGATGACCTGTATACTTGCTGTATGATGGACCAATTGTAGTATTAATTTCATACTTGAATGGTTATATATTTGCATAATTTACACACTCATTAGGAGTTCATCAAGTGTTTAGCGTCGTTGCCGGGGAATGTTTAGTCGAGAGATTCTAGGAAAACTTGTAGCTTAGTGTTTTAGCCATTTACTCCTTTTGTATCTAATTTAGTCAATTTAGATTATCACGTGTTTCTATGGTTGCTACAAAATACTATGAACAATTTTCTTTTCATGGCAGGTATGAAAGGTCAGTTGGAGAAGGTACTGTCCCTGCTGGACCAATGGATTAAATACCGTCAAACACAGACACTTGATGCACAATACATCAATGCAGTTGAGCAATACCCTACACCCAACATTTGCTCTTGGCAGCATGAAGTGACAGGTTAGCAGGAAATATTCGATCAGTTCATGAAAATAGGAAAATAAAAAAATAGAATAGTGAGTAGGGTCATAGAAGACTTTATGGGAATTAACAAATTACATATAGAAGACATCAACATGGAGGAAATTGATGCTTATGATTTATATGATGATGTTAATAATGATCAGCCTCCTAAGGGAGAATATCACCATAGCCACATTGAACATGGATAATCAGCTCAAACTGTCTATTGAGGAGCCACCGAACTTAGAATTAAAGATATTACTAGAGCACTTGGAGTATGGCTTTTTGGAAGAAGAATTGAGACTCCCAGTGATCATTGATGCGGGTTTGGCTAAGGAAAAAAACAGAAACAACTTTTGGAGGTTTTACGGAAGCATAAGAAAGCCATTGCTTAGAAAATATCGACATCAAGGTAATAAGATTATCCTTTTACACCTACAAGATCTTGATGAAAGATAGTCATAAACCCTCTGCTCTAACTCAATGAAGGCTGAATCCAAATATGAAGGAAGTAGTGAAGATAGTGGTAATGAAACTTTTGGATGAAGATATCAATGATTTCAAACAGTGCATGGGTAAGTCCAGTATAAGTGGTAACAAAGAAAGGGGGGATGACGATAATTACCGATGAGAAGAATCAGCTCATAAGCATCAAAACAGTTACAGGGTGGCAAGTGCGCATCAATTATAGAAAACAGAATGATGACACCAAAAAGGACTGCTTTCTACTGTCGTTCATACACCAAATGTTGGAAAGGTTAGCAGGGTACTCACATTATAGTTTTCAAGACGGATTTTTAGGATATTTTCGTATTCCAATCGCTACAAAAGACCAAGAGAAGACCACATTTACATGCCCATATGGGACTTTCGCGTACCGCTGGATGCCTTTCGGATTATGTAATGCCCGTTACATTTTATAGATGCGTGTTTGCAATATTTGAGGATATTGTCGAGAAAACAATGGAGGTATTTATGGATGATTTTTCTGTATTTGGTAACTCTTTTGATGTGTGTCTCAGGAATCAAGAATGAGTATTCATAAGATGTGAGGAGACTAACCTTGTACTCATTGAGATAAATGCCACTACATGGTCCCAGAAGTTATCGTGTTGGGACATAGAATTTCAAGAAAAAGGATTGAGGTGGGCAGGGCTAAAGTTGCTACAGTTGAGAAGCTTCCACTACCAACTTCAATCAAGGCAATTCATAGTTTCCTAGGATAAGCAGGCCTTTATAGAAGGTTCATTAAAGACTTCTTACAGATTGCTAGACCATTAACCAAACTATTAGAGAATAATGCACTATTTGACTTCAACCAAGATTGTACATCAGCATTTGAAACCATAAAAGATAAACTGGTGCAAGCTCCGAAATTGGGATTTGCCATTTGAGTTGATGTGTGATGCCAGTAATTTCGCGGTTGAAGAGGTATTGGGTCAACGGAAAGATAAGCATTTTCATCCCATCTGCTATGTGAGAAAAACATTAAATGATGCACAAGAGAATTACATGACCACTGAAATGAAATTATTGGCAGTAGTCTCTGCCTTTGACAAATTACGGCCATATCTAATACTTTCAAAGTCGTGGTCTACACCTATCACTCCGCGTTCAGGTATCTCATGAGTAAAACTAATGCTAAACTACTCCTAATTAGGTGGGTTTTACTCTTTCAGAAATTCAATGTGGAGATTAGGACAAGCGAGGAGCAGAGAACTTACTTGCAGACCATCTATCCAGGCTAGACAATCCCAAAAAGAGATCATTAAAGGATGGAGACATTGATGACACTTTCCCTGATGAGCACTTGTACATATTTAATACGCTAAAAGATGAAGATCCGCCTTGGTTTGCTGACTTCCCAAAATATTTTGTTGTAGGACCTCAACACTATGTGGGAAAACCCATTCTTGTTTAGTATCTGTAAAGACCAAATCATTAGAAGATGCGTACCACGATCAGAAGAATCGGATATTCTTAGAGATTGTCACTAAGGACCAGCTGGAGGGCATTTTAGCACAAATCGAACAGCCAACAAGGTCCTAGAATAAGGTTTTTATTGGCCCATAATCTTCCAAGACGCAAATAGGTATGTACATAATTGTGACAAATGCCAATGGATAGGTAATCTTTCTAACAGAGATGAAATGCCCCAAAATTTTATTTTTATATGTGAAATCTTCGTTGTGTGGGGTATTGATTTTATGGGGCCGTTTCCTGCATCATTTGGCAATAAGTTTATTTTGGTTGTTGTTGATTATGTTTCCAAATGGGTAGTGGCACAAGCTCTACCGAAGAATGATGCCAGGGTCATCAAAGGGATTGGCCGGATAAATTAGATAATGCCTTGTGGGTATACCAAACTGCACTTAAAACATCTAGGCGAAATTTACCTTACAAATTAGTATATGGAAAAGCCCATCATCTCCCTATATAACTTGAGCAAAGAGCATATTGGGCAATAAAAAGCTTGAATCTTGATAGTCATCTCGTCGAAAGAAAAAGAAAGTTACAACTATAGGAACTTGAAGTGTAGTGGATCACTGCCTACAAACATAGGGAGATTTACAAAGACCCACAAAGGGATATAATGATCAATACCAAAGACATAGCAAGGAGCTTCAAGAAGGGGACCAGATCCTCCTTTTTAATTCAAGGCTGAGGTTGTTTCCTTGTAAGTTGAAATTAAGATGGTTAGGACTGTTCGTAGTACCACGAGTGTTTCCTTTTGGAACTGTAGAGATAACTCAACCCAAATCGTGAGAACTCTTACAAAACTTTTAAAATCATGATTTTATGATGTTTAAATGGCATGAAATAGTTTAATGATGCTTGGTGAATGTTTTTATGAGAATTTCAAATAAAATAAGCCATTGTATAAAAATGTTTCATCATGATCAGGCATCACAACGTCTATTCCTTGATGAACAACGGATGTTGTGATGAACGTTGTGTTCAAATACTAAATAGGAGGAGGGAGATGAGCTACAACGGGAATTATCCTCCCGTTATAAGGGCGTTATGAGATTTTTCCCGCTCATCTCGTCCTAGAAACACCTGGGAACGGGGGTGGCCCATTGTCAACTATCTATTGCTCAATTGTAGGACACAACGGACGCACCATGGGCATTGTGCCTGTTGTGATCTTAGCACAGCGTATGGCTAAGCTGCTGTATCACACAACGGAGCGTTATGTACCCGTTGTTATCATCCAGAGAGTTATCATGGCATTGGTAACGGGTGTTTTGAGACCATTATGGTCACATAATGACCGTGATGTACCCGTTGTGTACCTGTTGTCCATTCTTGAATTACTTTTTCCATATTCTGTTTATTAATTTTTCATATTCTTTCTGAATTGCAGGATATGGGTGAGAAGAGAACTTTTAGTAGTCAACAAGCAAAGACTGAGAAGAAGAAGAAGATTGGAGAGTCTTCTCTGCTAGTAGTACCGTGGTTCGAGGATCTCGAGCACAAAGCCCACTACAGGAGGCTCATTCATTAGAGATTTGTTGAGGGTAGGGCCATCTACTAGAAGACTCTCGAGAGGATTGGTTTTGCCAATGAAGTATGATACTTGATTTCTATACAGGTCTAAGAGTAGTTCTTTAGCATTCAAGAGCTTACTTATTGGGTGCTGACACTAGAGCTGATGAGTTCGTTAGAGCTAGATAGGACAATCATTAGCCTCAACCACCATGAGACCATCAGCTTCTAGATGTTCTGGGTAGAGTACCTGATGTAGTACAAGGACTTCTCCTCGGTGATAGGACTCGTTGACATGGAGTGCACTCGCATTGAGTCATACTCCCAGCTCCACATTGACCTATCGGTCCGCTTGAGTGCTAATCAGGTTTGGACCCTGACACACCCCTTGCATGTGCGTACCACAAGTGCACGGGCTTGTCGAAGGAATAATAGTACCTTGACGAGAGGGTAGTCGAATCCATAGGGAATACGGATTGAAGACACAAGTATTCGCTATTTAGCTAGTGCGGTGTACGAAGAGTGAGAATAGAATCAATGTGTGGTTGCAAAGAAATTAAATGAACAAAGAAATAAAGGAGAAGGATGGAAGATAGGAGAGTGCAAGTAAGAGTAATAAGAGAAGGACAATCATTGAATGAAATAGGGTATCCGGACAAGCTACCCTTAGGATTTATACTTCTAGTGCAAGACAATGCTATTATACTCTTCTATTGATGTTAAATGAGTCGAGGAAATCCTTAAACACATGGTCCCAAACCTATGGTCAACCATGACTAATCCCAACACTATGCCCCGGCATTAGGTTTCACTACGACCCTTGACTCTTGTTGACCTGTCAACTAAGCCCTAGGGGAGTCCATCTTCCTAAGCCTCACACTACGTGGGATTGCTTTAAGTTCTAGGGATTCATAGTTATAATCCCTGTTCCTATGTACAGCTCTAATGCTTTGGTCCATGTGAAAGAACTTTAGTCTAAATTAAGCCCCAATACTAGGATTCACTACAACTCTTCACTCTGTTGCTCATGCAACTAAGCCTAAGGGGAGTTCATCTCCTAGCACTTCCCTCTATCTCGACCACTAGGAACTCTTGCAACACGGATGTAGGGAGAATCACATCGGAAGGGAAAGCGGACGTTTCACTACGTCACGACTCACCCTCTCAACCCCCTTCAATCTTAAGTAGTCTAACCCTATAGGAGTTGTCACAACTCCAAAGGATAACCTAGATGATTCTCAACCCTAGTGTCACGGCTAAGGGAAAATTGATACAAGATGCAATTAAGATTGAAACTCAAATTTATTCATCAATAATAAAAAGCATAATAACAAGTCAAAAAAACATAATCATCATAGGGTTTACAAGTCTGAATACCCACAAGGGGTTTATCTCCTCATGGAGCTGTACAAATCCATCAAAATATGAGAATAAACACAAATCAAAAGCAAAGATGAAAACCCTCTTGCGTATAGTGTGGTCATGGTCTTGTGCGGCCGCCGGGCGTCGATGACGATGCCGATGACGTGCTTCAATCCTCCATAAGGTCCTCTCCAAACCCTAGCTTGAACCCTCCAGAAATCAGGGAAAAAGATTGGCAAAAAAAATCCAGAAAAATTGCAAAAGCAGCCTTAAATATCGTTGAGTCACGGCTTCAAATTTGCTGAATCGGGATTTCACACGGCCGTGGGGAATTTCTACACGCCCATGTGAAGTTTCTGTTTTGTTGAATTTCGGCAAACAATGAACAGTAACTTGATACAATATTTTGACTACAGTTCATACTACAGTGTTGCTGCAGTACTTTTGCCAAAACGCTCCCGAATTCATCGTTCTTCACAGAGGCCGTTGAATTGGGCACACAATCAATGGTGGATCATGCAGATTACATCAATTCTCCTCCTTGCTTAAATTCTCCTATGCCACATAAGTTAGACCTATTGTGAATGTGACTGCCTTTGTGCTCCTCCAAGGGAGGTTGGCACACACCCACAAGTCCAGACTCGTGCCTTGATCATTCTTGGTCCGAGAACTCTCCAACAATGTCAAACATGATCCAACTTTGCTCTTTTTCTCCAAAATAGCTCCACAAACCTACAATGCACAAAAGCACACAAATGCACACAATTTAGTGATAAAATCTGATAAAGATAATGCTCATTGTAAGATAATAACACTTCACATTACTATAACACAAGAACTTATCAAACTCCCTCGCACTTAAGCTTTTGCTTGTCCTCAAGCAAAAATAAAACGTGAAAGTACTTGGGAAGAACTATTGAAAGTGCTCGGCCTTAGGTTCACCAAAAGTATGCAAAGGAAGCATTCTACAAGTAAGAGGAAATAAAAACATTGCATAGAGATACCATTGCTCTAGCTAAAAATTTGAATAAAAAAGGACAACAACTCGAAAATGTGCAAGTGTGTGCGAACTCACTCAAGATAACCCAAAAAGTACTCCTCAAACTCTTGTTTCAAAAGACTTATTTATATACAAATAGAAAGGAGGTAGTAGCTTCACACAACCTCTAAGGTAGCCCTTTCCAAAAACTTGATGAGCGAGCGCGCGACTAGCCACAGAGCTAGCACGCGACTCCCCGGCCGCAAGTGCACGGGTCGTCAAGTAATAAACCTCACGAGGAGGGTCGTATTCCCAAGGGCCCGAGATCTACTATTACTTCCTTTTGGGAGTCACTTTCTAGTCGATCGAAACAGGGTTGAAGCAATATTAAAATAATAAAAACAAGTAAAGGAATGCAAATAAGATAAAACTCAATCCGGAATAAAATAGAGATGAAGAATCCAATAATTATGGAAGGCCTCGGGCGAGGATTCCCCCGGGAGAAGACTAAATACGAATGACCAAGATAATTATAAAACTAGGGTTAGCTTGGTTTCGGTCCGCTAGACTCGGATGTCGACTACCCCGGAACCTCCGTAGTGTAGCCCTAATCCAGTACGGGTATCTCTATCCAGAAAATACCCCTACGATGTCAATGAGAACAAGGAGTCTTGATTAGGGTTAATCTAATGCACGCTCTCGGCTAAATTAACCCTAATCGCGCGGGAGGCTATTAACACCCGGAACCTCCGGTGTATTAATACATGTTACCCTCTTTAACTCATCAAAGGACCTAATACAAGCTAGCATCCCGCCAAACAAGTATCATTCAAAATCAATTCTACGGAATCCATCCATTGTAGAATGAACAACATGATGATGAATTAAAACCAAACAATCAAACTAACACATTCATTTAAAGCAAAATATAGGTCATTCATACAAAGTCTCCTCCCAAGGTTCACCGGGAGCCCGGCGGCCTTGGGAGGTTTAGTTCAACATCACAAAACTAAGGAGCTCATCATACAACAATTCCATCCAATAAAAACAAGAAAAACCCCCTCGAAGATGTCGACTAGGGATGATGGCGTAGCTCGTCGGATCCGCGCCGGCGAGCCCTATGAAGCTTCTCAACGTCTTCCCCTTCTTCTCTCCTTCGAATCTAGCCGAAAATCCTTCCAAAATCCCTCAAGAAATGGTGAAATGAAGTCTAGGACAAGTGGAGGCCGGATGAGAAAAAAAAGCTCACTCAAAAACTCTTCAGAACAAGCATATATAGCCCGAAGGTGTGCGGGCACTGTGCGGGCCGCACAGTGCCCGCACAGCCTTCTGGCTGTGCTGTGCGGCCAGTGTGCGGGCCGCACACTGGCCGCACACTGCTCTGTCTCTCTTGTGCTGTCACTGTGCGGGCCGCACAGTGGTCGCACACCCTTCTGGCCAGGGTGTGCGGCCACTGCGCAGCCCGCACAGTGGCCGCACACGGCCGAGAAAAATGTGCCCGTGTGCGGCGCGTCGGCTTCCAGGGTGCTCCAACTCTTCGTTCCTTCTTCAATCATCCCCGGAATGACACGAATATGGTCAAAACTTGCGCACTTGGTCCTTGAAACCCTGAAATGAAAAATAAAACATCAAGTGCGCAAAAACTCATCGAAAATACACATAAGTTGCATGAATGTACAAGAACATCATAGCTATAACATGATGTATTTAGGCACTTATCAGGCGCCAAAGGTGGCTTTCACACTTTTGAGGAGGTAGCTCTTTCTACCGGGGTAGCAGCTTTCACGCATCCCATGAGATAGCTCTTTCTCTCATTAGGGCATAATTATTATCTGACTTATGAGAGTAGCTACATACTTCATAGGAGATAGCTCTTTCCACCCCAAATGAACAATTAAAACTAGACAAATATTCACAAGCTCACAAGTTTTTTTTTTTTTTTTTTGTATTTCTCAAAAAAAAAAACTAAAAACTACTAAAATGATGATAAACTAGTCCTTAAAACTTCGAGCTTGAGTTTCCAAAATATTTCAAGAGTGAGTAGTGCAATATGAGATAATCGAGCAAAAATTCACTAAAATTCAAGTAGAAACTAGAGCATGATGAGATACAATGTTAAAAGTCCTCCTAAACTCTAAGAATACAACCGTTGCAACTAAGGTGAACCACCACGGGCTACATTAGCATAAGTAATTGTACGCACAGGTAATGGTGTGTGCAAAGTGAACTCCCCCTACACTTAAGATTACATTGTCCCCAATGTACGCATGCAAGCACAATAAAAAGTAAAACAATTAACACAATTAATGTAGGGGTAGGCAATTGAAACATTACTCCCCTGAACTCCAAGTGTTGCATTTGATGGAGCTAGGTTCATTGAGAGTTGAATCTCAATGGTTTGTGAAGCACACACGGTCCCATGACTGTGCCTATGACTATTCCTCAAATTCCTTACATCGAAGACCATCTGCACACATACACAAGTTGTTCAGTGTAGCTCAAGAAAAATCAAAATAAAACTCGAATATATAAAGATAGATAAATGAAATACAACTCGAGAAAAATAAAAACAAAATAGAAACTAAACTCAGAAGGAAAGTCCGTTCTGAGTGCTACAAGTCCAAAATAAGAAATAAAAGTACAAAACGACAAAAACTAAAACAAACTATGACGCCTCGGCATCGGTGTCATGTGGTGGAGCTACTGGTGTTGTGGTAGGCTTTGAAGGCGCTGGTGGATGATAAGTGCCTAAATACATCATGTTTTAGTTATAAAATTTGTTTACTTTCATGCAACTTATTTTCATATCGACGACATTTGATGCGCTTGATGTGTTTATTTTTGTTTTAGGGCTTCATGGATGTCAGGATGAAGATACGTATTTGATTTGTTTCGGAGGGAAATGAGGAAGAAAGAAAATTGTTACATGCTCTGGACGCCAAGGGACGCGCTCACAATGCTCACACTGAGCATTTGTGCGGCTACTGTGCAGCCCCACACAGTGGTCGCATACAGCCTCCAGAAGCCTGTACGGCCTGTGCACAGGACCGCACACTAGCCGCACACCATGGTAAGAAGCGTGTGTGGCTGATGTGCAGCCCCGCACACTGGCCACACAACACAGCCAGAAGGCTATGCGGCTACTGTGCGGCCCCGTACAGTGCCCGCACAACCTCGGGGTATTTAAGCTGCTCTTCAAGGGTTTTGGAGGGTATTTTTGTGCTGTTGGTTCTCATCTGACCCCCACTCTCCATCAGGCCATTCTTTGTCATTCTTAGGGTGAATTAGGTGGGAATTGTAGGAGAGAAGAAGGGGAGAACGTAGAGAAGCATCAAGAGCTCGCCGGCGCAGATCCGACGAGCTACCATCATTACCTTGTAGTCAACATTTCAAGGGGAGTTTTCTTGTTGTTTGTATGATGAACTATATGTATTGTGAGCTCTCCCATTTTTCTATGTCGAACTAAACTCCCAAGGCCACCGGGCTCCCGGTGAACCTTGGGAGGAGATTTTTGTACGGATGACTTTATTTCTCTTTGAATGAATGTGTTTAGCTTGTGTGTTTCGTTTTAATTCATCATTATCTTGTTCATTCTACAATGGATGGATTCCATAGAATTGATTGTGAAAAATACTCGTTTAGCGGCATGCTAGCTTGTATTAGGTCTTATAATAATTAAAGAGGGTTTCATTGTATTAATACACCGGAGGTTCCGGGTGTTAGTAGCCTCCCGCACGATTAGGGTTATTTTAGCCGAGAGTGTTCATTACAATAACCCTGATCAAGACTCCTTGTTCTCATTGACATCATAGGGGTATCTCCTGGATAGCGGACCAAAACCAAAACCAAGGCAACTCTATCTTTATAATTGTTATCGTCATCTGTACCTGGTCTTCTCCCAGGGGAATCCTTGCCCGTGGCCTTCCTCGATTATTGGATTCATCATCCCCATTTCCGTCCGGATCGCGTTTTGTTTTACTTTTACTTTCTCATTATTTCTTTTATTTTCAATCTTATAATCACTCCAAAATTGTTTCGTTCGACTAGATAGTGAACCCCAAAGGGAAGTAATAGTAGATCTCGGGACCTTTGGGAATACGACCCTCTCGTGCGTGCACGAGAGGTTATTACTTGACAACCCGTGCACTTGCAGCCGGGGAGTCGCGTGCTTGCTCTTTAGTGTGTCGCGCGGCGTCCATCAAGTTTTTGGTGCCGTTGGCGGGGAATTCCCTGAGAATACTAGGAAAACTTTTGGATCATTGATCTAGTCACTTCACTTCCATTTGTACTTATTCACCATCTTTTATTTTCTTCTGTACATACCGACTAATTTACCTTTTCAACCCCCATTTCACAGGTACTCCTTTACTAGTCCTTACATCAATAGATTCGCATCCGTGTGAACCCGCCTTCTACTATCTTTATCAATGGACAAAGCAGTTTTTGACTCATGAGGAGGTATTTAGGGCATTGTGGGTTGGGAAAGAAGAAATTGCAGCAACAATGAAGTCTTTCGCTAACTCATGAATGGGGCCATGTACACTGATGACGCCCAAAGTAAGGTTCACGACTTGCGGACCGACCGTGCCATTGAGAAGAGACGCTCGTAAGAACCTGAGGAAGTTGTTTATGAAATCCACGTGGAGTCCGAGTCTGATAGCTCTACAGATGAATTGAAGGAGTTCAAAAGAGTACAGTGTGACAACGTGAACAGGTTGAAGCCGTCCATTGAAGAGCCACCAGAGTTAGAATTAAAGGAATTACCCTCGTACCTTGAGTATGCATTTCTTGAGATGAACTCCAGGCTACCTGTCATTGTGTCTTCTGATCTGTCAGTAGAGCAAAAGAGTGAGCTTTTGAAAGTGTTGGGGAGACATAAGCGAGCCTTAGCTTGGAAAATCTCTGACATCAGGGGAATAAACCCATCCTTTTGCACCCACAAGATCTTAATGGAAGATAACTACAAACCGTCGGCGTTGTCGCAAAGGAGGCTAAACCCAAATATGAAAGAAGTAGTGAAAGCTGAAGTCATTAAGTTATTGGATGCTGGTATAACTTACCCAATCTCTGATAGTGCGTGGGTTAGCCCGACACAGGTAGTCCCAAAAAAAGGGAGTATGACAGTGGCAACTAATGAAAAGAATGAGATCATCCTAGTCGACCAGTGATTGGTTGGCGGGTCTGTATCGACTACAGCAAGCTCAACGATGCCACCCGAAAAGATCACTTCCCTCTACCTTTCATTGATCAGATGCTAGAAAGGTTGGCCGACCATGAGTACTATTGCTTCCTTGATGGTTTCTTTGGATATTTCCAAATCCATATAGCCCCAGAGGATCAAGAGAAGACAACCTTCACCTGTCCGTACAGCACTTTCGACTATCGTAGGATGCCTTTTGGGCTATGCAATGCCCCTGCTAATTTTCAACGATGCATGCTCGCCATATTTGAAGATATGGTTGAGAGCTCCATGGAAGTCTTCATGGACGACTTTTCGGTGTATGGTGACTCTTTTGAATTGTGTTTAAGGAATTTGGAGTGTGTACTGAAAAGATGTGAAGAGACCAACTTAGTTCTGAGTTGGGAGAAATGCCATTTCATGGTAAAAGAGGGAATAGTTATGGGACATAAGATTTCAAGCGGGGGCATTGAAGTTGATAAGGCAAAGATTGCCGCCATTAAGAAGCTCCCCCCCTCCGTCATAGGTCAGGACTATTAGTAGTTTCTTAGGTCATGCCGGGTTTTACAGGAGATTCATTCGGGACTTCTCAAAGATAGCAAAACCATTGACTAAGCTCCTTGAAAAAGACATGCCATTTAATTTTACCCCAAAATGCCTAACTGCTTTCACTATGCTGAAAAAATCAGCTCACTCATACGCCGATCTTAGTCACTCCAAATTGGGGACTACCATTCAAGCTAATGTGTGACGCCAGTGACCATGCTGTGGGGGCAGTATTAGGGCAGAGGAGGAATCATCACTTTCACCCAATTTATTATGCGAGCAAAACTCTCACGGAAGCTCAGGAAAATTACACCACCACTGAAAAAGAACTCCTCGCTGTGCATTCTAAGGTGGTGGTGTACAGTGACCATACTTGGTGCTTTCTAAGGTGGTGGTGTACATTGACCATTCGGCCCTTCAGTACCTCCTAAGTAAAACTGATGCTAAACCACACCCAATCCGTTGGGTGTTATTACTTCAGGAGTTTGATTTGGAAATTAAAGATAAACGGGGCGCTGAGAATTTGGCTGCAGATCATCTATCTCGATTAGTGAACAGTTGCTCATCATCAACAAAGGACATTGAAATTAATGACTCTTTTCCCGCGAAGCAACTCTTCCGAGTTCATACGGTACAGGATGAAGAGCCACCCTGATTTGCAGACATTGCTAACTACTTAGCGGCCGGCATCCTAAGAACCTTACTTGTTTCATATCTGTGCTGATCAAATGGTAAGGCGTTGTGTATCGCAGGCAGAAGGGCTGGACATCATAAGACATTGTCATGAAGGACAGACTGGGGGACACTACAGCACCAACCAAACAACTAAAAAAATCATAGATGCTGGATTCTTCTGGCCTACCATCTTTCAGGATACACAAAAACATGTGCAAGCTTGTGACCGTTGCCAAAGAATGGGGAACATTTCGCGGCGGGATGAGATGCCCCAGAATGCTATCCAAGTTTGTGAAGTTTTTGATGTGTGGGGAATAAATTTTATGGGGCCATTCCCAAACTCTCGGGGGCATAAGTTTATCTTGGTGCCAATAGATTATGCTTCTCATTGGGTGGAAGCTCAGTCGTTACCATCTAGTGATGCTCGAGTTGTTGTGCAATTCTTGAAGAAATTATTCTCGAGGTTTGGAGCACCGCGAGTAATCATCAGTGACAGAGGAGCACATTTTTGGAATTCCCAATTCGCAAAGATTCTGAAAAGATATGGCATCTCTCATTACACATCCACCGCTTATCATCCACAAATGAGTGGTTAGGCCGAAGTTTCCAACAGAGAGCTCAAAAGAATCATAGAAAAAATCATCGCTCATCATCGTAAGGATTGGGCAGATCATTTGGATGATGCACCATGGGCATATCGCACTACGTTCAAAACACCTACTGGGAGTAGTCCTTATCGATTTAGTCTATAGAAAGGAGTGCCACTTACTAGTGGAACTTGAGCACAAGGCTTACTGGGCAACCAAATTCTTAAATTTTGATTGCAACTTGGTTGGTGAAAAGAGGAAACTACAATTGAATGAACTTGATGAATGGCGGGCGCTGGCTTACGAAAATTCAAAATTGTACAAGGACAAAGTGAAGTAGTACCATGATAAAAACGTAAAGCAGGGCAAGAAATTTGAGGAAGGAGATCGGGTATTACTTTATAACGCCCGACTGCAGTTATTTCCGGGGAAGCTTAAGCACGATGGTCAAGACCATACACTGTCACTAATGTTTCATCCGAAGGAGTAATTGAAATTCTCCATCCAGAAAAAGGTCGGTTCAAGGTAAACGGACATCGCCTCAACCCATATTTTGGTAAGAGTTCAACACTTCCCGACACATCAGGTAAAATCATTCCTTTTGACCCACACTAACTCTACAACACCTGATTATCGAGCTCATGACACTAAACGAGCGCTCTTGGGAGGCAACCCAAATTTTTCTGTGCACATTTTCTTATCATTGCACTGTCCATTTTTAGTTTATTGATTTGTTGATTGTTGGATTTTGAGCTGTTTTTCTTATTCCTGCCCTTTGAGCTTTGTTTGTTTGTCATCAATTCATTATCGTTATGGTGAGTGCATGTCTCCCCTACTTAATGATGCTTGTTTCTCATTTCCCTTTGGGTTTTACTTTGTGTGTGAGCTTCTACTGAATTGCATTGTCACTTAATTCTGGGCTTTGTGCGGCTGGTGTGCGGCCCTGCACACCGACCGCACAACAAAGGCAGAACCGTGTGCGGTTGATGTGCAGCCTCGCACATCAACCGCACAACTCGGGCAGAGCCATGTGCGGCACTGGACATCGACCGCACAACACCGGCAGAACCATGTTCGGTTGATGTGCAGCCCCGCACATCAACCGCACATTTTGTCTTGCCACCTGTCCTCTTGAGTGATAAGTGGCAAAGAAGCTGCCACTTATCCACTCTTCTCTACTTTTATATGCTGCCACCCGACCCATCTTCCCCTCCTACCTCACAAACACATCTCCCAGTTGGCGCCCTAGCCTTTATTTCCACCTAGAAACTCTACTCATTCTCTTTGAGTCCTTTTCTCCTACTTCTTGCAAGGTATGTTCTTCTCTCCTATCTCTTTGTTTTTTCTTGTACTTGATGTTGCTTGCCTCCTTTGTTTTGTGCTTTGTGGTGTTCATTGTTAGTGTTGTACAAATCCTTTGTTCTTGCATGCATTGGGCTTGTTCTATAATCTTGACTTTGTGTCTTGGCTTTACTTTCCAAATTGCTAAACTTTTCTATGCCTTAATTTCCTACATATTTGGGGAATCATGTCCAAGATTGATCTTTGCTTTGACCTTTGTAGGGCTCATGTCGACCGTAGCCACGGCGGGGAAACGTGCGAGAGGGAGTGCGAGCACGTCATCCGATCTTCATTTCGACAATGAAATCTTTCAAGAACGCTACGAAAACCTCTGTTCCAAACCTTTTGTTCAAACCCGTGTCATTGATTGGGCAGTGCTTGAGCAGTTAGGGCTCGCTGATGATGTCCGACAACTGGTTGGGTTTGAACATTGGTTTGCGGTTCTTGATATTAACGAGCCTGTGTATCACGAACTGACATTAGAGGTTCTGAGTACATTTGAGGTGAACCGTACATTTGCTCATTTTAGTCGCCTGGGTGGCATTACATTCCACGTTCATGGTGAGCCCAAATCTATCAGTTTTTGGGATTTTGCCAATTATTTGGGGATTTACGACCACAATTTCCTTCGGAGCATGCACTACCCTAGCCTTCCTCTTAAATTTACTGCGCATGTCGAACCGCGGTATTTTTCGCGCACTATCACAACGGCAGCTGGCCAAGACTCCAAAAAAGAGTCTCTTCTCCGTAACCTGGCTCACAGAGATATTCACGCTTTATTAAGCCGATCTCTGACGGGCCGGGCTGATAGCACAGGGGTAGTGTCTCGAATGGATTTGTTAATCATGTATAGCATGATAAACCGCTACGCCATCAATATAGCCTACATCGTGGCCGAGTGTCTTGCTCGTCATAATCAGCATCCACCTGTTGGAATCATGTTTGCAGGACCTTACGTCACTCGCCTAGTGCGCGGTTTGGGTGCCTTAGGCCGCATCCGTTCTATGGAAAGAGTTGGGGGGTCAGTTGCGCTCGGAATTCAGGTTCTTCGAGCTATAGGCCTTGTGCGGCGCCACGGGTCCTCCTATACCCTCGCACCTTACGTGGAAACCTCGTCTGACTCTGATGATGATTCCAGTGCGCCAAGAGCCCCACAGGGTGTGCGATCACAACCGCGCACTAATCGTCCCCTTACCCTTATAGAGTTACATCACGAGCTCCAGGACTTGCGCGACACACATCGGCAACTGGGGGATGACATCACCAGGATTATTCAAGGACACCAGGAACTTCTCCGTGGCCAGCAGAGCCTCATCGCCCTACTGCAGCACCCCCCATCTCCAGATACCTCTACACCACTTGCTTCCACCAACAACTGGGACAACTGGGATTAGAGCTCCTTTCCCTTTAGTTTTATTTTCTTGCTGTCGGTGTGCTTTTGTGTGTTGTTTGTTTTTGTTGTAGTCTAGTGGATTTGGGCCTATCCCTACCACTTTGTTGTTGTTATTTCACTTTGGCTTGTGAACTTGTGTTAATGTTATGCAATTCCATATTTTAGTTTTTTGGGTTTGATGGATGCTTGATTCGGCGTCTCTTCTCCTTGCAGGATGAACTAGACGTCATATGTTTACTTCTCTCCAACTTCTGAGATATTTTTGCAAGTCTGCCCCAAACTCACCATCCACATGAATCACACATCATGTTTCGGGGAAGTTCACGAACCCACCTTCTTTATTTTCATTGCATATTTGTTCTTTGCTGCTGACTTAGGTACATTGAGGGCAATGTACAACTCTTAGTTGGGGTGGGTGTGTATGTTCTGGTCTACTTATGTTTTTCGTGAACTTGTATGAAAATTTCTGAATTATTGCATGATTGTTAAACCAAGGACGGCATGCTTAGTTGTGAATGTATTATAGCATGAAACCATGATAGACGTTAAGCCATTTGTGACCCTGCACTCTTAAGATTTTCGTGTCATTCTTGGCATTCCTTGCACTTACCGAATAGGTAGAACCTTGTACACCTAGGCGAGGAACGACAGTTACCTTCGTGACCCTCTTAGATGCTAACCCATTCCAGTGGTTTCGTGCCTTGATGTGTTAAGCATGCTTTCTAATAAACTTTTAAGGATTTTCCTCTTCATTTTTCTTGCGATATTGTGAAAAAAAAAGTGGCAAATCTAATAAAGAAAAGGGACTGTGCTCCTCTACCCTAATAGCAAACTAACCTGGTGTTCTTGCTCCTAACCAGAGTGTTCCCCTCGCCAAAAGCTATAAAGGCATGAGCGCGTATATATGAATGTGCAAAGCTCCAGGTAATGTGGATTTGCAGTTCATGTTAGTCTCGAAGAAAAATATAAAAACATGTGTGTACAGCAAAATAATGTTTTATGACTGGTATTTGCTCGAATAGAAGAGGAAAGATCTTTGGGGGTTTACTAGGAGTATCCCTACAATCTTAAGGCCGAATTCCACTAAGTGGCGTGAATTACCTCAAGAAGTGGTCCTCGGGGTCCTGTCTACCTTGCCTGCACTACAGGGTTTCGAACTAGGGAGGTTGCGCACACACATCATGATATGGCCAATGAATGCATGGAAAATCCTAAGTGGTTCTGGCTTGGTGTTTTGAGTTCTACTTTTGCTTTAATACTACTTGCTAGCATGAGGTTGTGTATTTAGTCACTTGTATGCCCTTGTTGTTCTTCATGGTTGTTTGCTTGGGGACAAGAAAATACTCAAGTGGGGGGTATTCGATAAGTGCCTAAATACATCATGTTTTAGTTATAAAATTTGTTTACTTTCATGCAACTTATTTTCATTACAACGACATTTGGTGCGCTTGATGCATTTATTTTTGTTTCAGGGCTTCATGGACCGTTGTCGCGATGAAGATACGTATTTGATTTGTTCCAGAGGGAAATGAGGAAGAAAGAAAATCGTTACATGCTCTGGACGGCAAGGGACGCACGCGCAATGCTCACACTGAGCATTTGTGCGGCCACTGTGCAGCCCGCATAGTGGCCGCACACAGCCCCCAGAAGCCTGTGTGGCCTGTGCACAGGGCCGCACACTTGAAGCACACCATGGCCAGAAGCGTGTGCGGCTGATGTGCAGCCCCGCATACGAGCCGCACAACACAGCCAGAAGGCTGTGTGGCTACTGTGCGGCCCCGCACAGTGCCCACACAGCCTCGGGGTATTTAAGCAGCTCTTCAAGGATTTTGGAGGGTATTCTTGGGCTGTTAGTTCTCATCCGACCCCCACTCTCCATCAAGCCATTCTCTGTCATTCTTGGGATGAATTCGGTGGGAATTTTAGGAGAGAAGAAGGGGAGAACGTAGAGAAGCATCAAGAGCTCGCCGGCGCGGATCCGACGAGCTACCATCATTACCTTCTGGTCGACATTTCAAGGGGAGTTTTCTTGTTGTTTGTATGATGAACTATATGTATTGTAAGCTCTCCCATTTTGTTATGTCGAACTAAACTCCCAAGGCCACCGGGCTCCCGGTGAACCTTGGGAGGAGATTTTTGTACGGATGACTTTATTTCTCTTTGAATGAATGTGTTTGGCTTGTGTGTTTGGTTTTAATTCATTATTATCTTGTTCATTCTACAATGGATGGATTCTGTAGAATTGATTGTGAAAAATACTCGTTTGGCATGATGCTAGCTTGTATTAGGTCTTATGATAATTAAAGAGGGTTTCATTGTATTAATACACCGGAGGTTCCGGGTGTTAGTAGACTCCCGCACGATTAAGGTTATTTTAGCCCAGAGTGTGCATTAGAATAACCCTGATCAAGACTCCTTGTTCTCATTGACATCGTAGGGGTATCTCCTGGATAGGGGAACCCGTACTGGATTAGGGCTACACCACGGAGGTTCCGTGGTAGTCAACATCCGAGTCTAGCGGACCAAAACCAAGCCAACTCTACCTTTATAATTGTTATCGTCATCTGTACTCGGTCTTCTCCCAGGGGAATCCTTGCCCGTAGCCTTCCTCGATTATTGGATTCTTCATCCCCATTTTTGTCCAGATCGCGTTTTGTTTTACTTTTACTTTCTTGTTATTTCTTCTATTTTCAATCTTATAATCACTCCAAACCTGTTTTGTTCGACTAGACATTGAACCCCTAAGGGAAGTAATAGTAGATCTCGGGACCTTTGGGAATACGACCCTCTTGTGCGTGCACGAGAGGTTATTACTTGACAACCCGTGCACTTGCGGTCGGGGAGTCGCGTGCTCGCTCTTTAGCGTATCGCGCGGTGTCCATCAGTGGATCGATGGGTGATGATGCTGCTGGTGATGGTGGTGGAGTAGAGGCTCGGGGTCGGACCATGAAGGATGATGACACAAATCGCTCAAGTAACCGTCTGATAGCTTCGAGCTGTGCCATCGTCTCTGAGTGCTGCGTTGAGTAGCCCTAATCTCGGCCACCTCGGTCTGAAGGACACCCACAGCACTCTCGAGGTGCTCAAGATGGTCCTAAGCTCGAGAAAGCGAGAAGATGCGCACTATAGGTGGCTCCTACGCTATGGGTGGTGCCTGTGTCTCTGTCTGTGAGGGAGATGTCTCTAGTACTAGCTGTGAGCCCTCTGCCTGCTCACCCTCTGCCTCTGTTTGCTCTAGCTGTTGTACGATCAAAATATAGAACCCAGGTCTCCCTCTGTGGACCATACCCATCAGCCTCAGGTTCTCTGTGCCTAGGGGAACCGGTACAGCAGTCTTCTTAGCCCTGCGCACCCCGTCTCTAAGCCCTAATCCAATGATCAATCGGGTAATGTATGGGCCGGTGAAGATAACTCTAACCCTGGGGTACTGGCCCTGGTGGCGTATGTACTGAGCAATGATGTGCCCCAAGTGGAGTGGCTCGCTCTCCACCATAGAATATAGATATAACAGTTCCTGGTGGCTCAGGACCCCGGTACTATCTCCACGGCCACTCACTGATCAACTAAGCACGGCGTCGAAGTACTTGTAGGAAACCCTGGACAGGCACGTGGCCTTGGACACTCCAGGCTCATAATGCCCCTGGCCAAATAGTATTAACATCAGTGAAGCTAAAGTGGGTAACTGCCTGTATTCCTCTGTGTCGGTGTATGCCCCATCATACAAACCCATCCTCACCGAAAATTGTGTCATGCTCATGTGAAAGTGCCGACTGAGAGCCCGAAATTGAATAGTATTAACATCAGTGAAGCTGTCGTAATCTCGATCAAACTCGAAAGACGATAAGACCTCGAGCGTGATCGATCGGATAGTTGGCTCTCGAATAAAAAATAAATGGCCCCAACTACCAACCGCGAGCATCTCATAAATCTCATCTGCCATGCAACCTCCCCCTTGTATCTCCCTAACCGTGCTCAGGTTAGGGTATCGTGACTGGCAGAATCAAAGTTTCACTAATCTCCCAAAGAGAGTCCGGTGCTTGGGTAAAGCAAACTCGATCTGTTCGGGGGGTGGAGACTGCACTGGTTGGGGTGATGACTCATGAGGATGTTTGCTGGCTGTTTTATTAGCCCTGGAGGCCATATCTTCAAGATTGACAAAAAAAATCATCAAATCCAATTCAGAAACACAATCTGCAGAAATCCACATGGTCGTGTGGAAATTACACACGACCATGTGGATCATCGGGCGGACACAGCTCCACGACAGTGGAGGCTAAAATTCTGTATTTACACTCTAATTCATTCTAATCCTGTCTAAACACATACACATACATTTTAATCATTCAACCTAAGAGAAATAATAAAAAAGAACAAATTAAATCAAGATTTGACGAAGAAAAAGGGATTGAAGTTCTTAACGACGGTGTGAATCGGAAAAGCTTTGAAATTGGCCGGAAAACCTCGTATAAAACCTCAAAAACACTCAGAGAAGGTCGGGAGAGTGAAAGAGAGGATCAGAGAGTTTGTTAGAGTAGAAAAATAAAAAGGCACAAGTGAAAACAAAAGAAAAATTGCGGCTTTTGAAGTTCTGCGAATCCACACAGCCGTGTGCCTTTACAATTAGGGTTCATAGGGGCCGACACACCCCACTGTATGGTTGCTCTCTAGACTACCCCATTGGAGCAGTGACACGCCCCTGTGGACTCTTGGGAAAATGCATAAGGTCTTTGGAAAATTTCACACAGCCATGTGCCCAACCTGACCAAGAACACAAGGCCAGCCATAGGGGTACCCACATGCCCTAGTGGCTTCTCTGGTTTAAACCAAGAATGTCTAAGTGTTCCACACGGCCGTGTGAAAATCCACACGGCAGTGTGCCATTCACAAGCTCTTCCACAGGGGCGGCCATAAGCCCCTGTCTTTTCTCAGGAAAGAAGGGAACTCTCTGTAGAATTCCACACGGTCGTGTGGAAATTCCATACAGCCGTGTGCCTTAACACATGGGCACCCACAGGGGTACCCATACGGCCCCTGTGATGCTCGGGAGTGAGAGTCCAAGTTCTGAAGGATTCACACGGCCGTGTGCCCTTTACAGGGTCATTCACAGGGCCCCTGTGACGCTCGGGATGAGCTCTGAGATGGTCCACATGGCCGTGTGTTAATTCCAAACGGTCATGTGTTTTCTCTAGATGACTTAAAAAAATCACATACTCTTCAGAAAATTTCAGAAATACATTCATAATACTTAGAGCCTGTATAGAGGATAAAAAAACGACCAGAGATCCATGAAAACACACTCAAACGACCCAAAACTTCATCAATCAACAATTACGCACATGAAAACATCAACGAACCATAAGAAAATCACAGCACATGCATGGAAAATTCAGGACACCAACACTAACGCTTTTATTCACTCTTAACTAAAACTAAACATTAGAAAAATAGTAAAAGCTTGGGTTGCCTCCCAAGAAGTGCTTGCTTAACGTCACTAAGCTTGACATAAATGTTTAAGCTCATTGGGGCTCATGAATGAATGTTGCCCTCTTTCTTACCACCAGAAAACATGCATGACATAGCTTATGTAGTCTAGAGTGGGAGTTAGCCATTTTGTTACCACGCAAGGGTGAACCACCCTTATTCCTTGCTTGCGCATCCCTACTGACCTTGAGGCCTATCGTGTGGCGCCTCCTCGCTTTCCTTAATTTCCTTCTCATCCGTTTCATGAGTCCCGGTTCCGGCTTGACTTCCTTCTCGACTAAACCAAGTGATAGTACTTCTTCTTCGATCTCCACATCTTGGTCTGGCCACCCTTCATAGTGGTCTGGGTTCATCATTTCCTGCATATAATCATCTATTAGCTCATCAGTGGTGTCAAGGAAATATAAAGTATGATCAAAATCAAGAGAGTGTCTCATGGCTTTGCCGAGGCGGTATGTAAGCTTGTCATCTCCAACTCGCAGTGTGAGCTCTTTGCTGTCCATGTCAATGAGAGCCTTGGAAGTGCACAAGAAGGGCCTTCGAAGGATCAATGGCACCTCTATGTCTTCATCGACATCTAACACCACAAAGTCAACAGGAAATATATACTTGTCCACTTTCACGAACACATCTTCCACAATTTCCCTCGGATGCCTCACAGTTCGATCAGCAAGTTGAAGTGTAATCCGAGTTAGTCTAGGCTCTCCAAAGCCTAGCTTTTGGAAGAAGGTATAGGGTACGACATTGATACTTGCCCCAGAATCGGCCAATGCCATTTCTTCACCCAAGTTGCCAATGTTGCAAGGTATAATAAAACTTCCCGGATCTTTTCTCCTGCTCAGTATGTTCTTTTGCAAGATGGCCGAGCAATTGGCATCAAGAACAACAGATGCACTGTCTTCCAATTTTCTCTTGTTGGTCAAAAGGTCCTTCAAAAACTTCGTTTACTTGGGCATTTTGGCCAATGCCTCCATAAATGGTATGTTGATGTGAAACTGCTTGAACATACCCAGAAATTTTTTGTATTGCTCATTTTCTTGGTCATTCTTCAAACGTGAAGGATAGGAGATCCTCGGTTTGTAGGGCGGGGGTGCCGCCTCCTTTTACTTTGATACTTTTTCCTCTACCTCCACGACCTCAGGTGCTTTCTTTGTCTTCTCTACATGGAGATTTCCCTCGACCTCTTTTTCACTTCTCAAGGTAATTGCCTTCATTTGCTCCCTCTGATTGGTCTCCATATTACTAGGCAAACTACCTTGGGGTCTCTCGGCCAATGTCTTCGCAATTTGCCCCACTTGATTCTCCAAGTAGTTTAGCTTCCACCGATTAAAACCTAACATCCGACGAAGAAACAAACCTTGTGAGGGATCTCTCTAGATCGGTCATCTTTCCCTCTAGCCCGGTCACTCGGGCTTTTTAGGTTTGGTGCTTGTTGACTTTAAAATCCCGGTGGTGTATTGCTCTTTTGTTGTGACTATCCTTGGTTACTCCATGAAATGTTTTGGTGGTTTTTCCACCCTGGGTTGTAGGTTCCACTGTACGGGTTGCCTTGGCCTTGTCCTCTATATGCATTGCCAACAAAATTAACCTGTTCTACCGTACTAGGGCCCCCAATAGCAATAGGGCAATCATTCAAAGCGTGACCTCCGCCACAACCGTTACAAGTAGTAATGGCTGCAACTCTTGGTGAAGCTAGACCATCTAGCTTCTTATTCAATGATTCCACCTGTACTGCCATCGATGTAACAGCGTCAACTTCATGAATTCTGACCACCTTCTTTCAGTCCCTTGTGTTCCATTGATAGCTATTCATAGCCATCTCTTCAATAAGGTACCGGGCTTTACCGGGAGTCTTGCTTCCTAGAGTTCCTCCTGCCGTTGAATCTAAGAGTTTCTTGGTACTCGGATTCAACCCATTATAGAAAGTATGAATGATCATCCACTCGGGGAATCCATGTTGCGCCCATTTTCAAAGGAGCTCCTTCAACCTGTTCCATGTCTCGAATAGAGACTCCAATTCCATTTGCATGAAGGATGATATCTCATTCCGGAGCCTCGCTTATTTTCTCGGAGGGAAGTACCTAACCAAAAATGCCTCGGCCATCTCCTCCCAAGTAGTGATAGATGCTCTCGGTAATTGACATGACCCCTTGCGTGTATCCCGCAAGTGCACGGGTTTGTCGAAGTAATAAATTTACCCTGGTGAGTGGGTAGTCGAATCCACATGGAATAGGGAATTAGAATATGAGATTTCACTAATTAATCTATGCAGAGTACGAAAAAGCAATAGTAGGATCAATGATTGAATATAGACTAAAGTAGAATGAAAGACAAGAAATTAAAAGAAAGATGGAAGATGAGAGAGTGCAAGTAAAAGAGAATAGAGAGGACTAGTAATGAATGAAATAGGGCATCCGGACAAGCTACCTCTAGAGTCTATGCTTCTAGTACAGGACTATGCTATTATACTTTCCTATTGATGTTTAATCGAGTCGAGGATATCCTAAGACTCACGGTCCCAAACCTAAGGACAACCGTGACTAACCCCAACATTATGCCCCGGTATTATGATTCACGTCACCCTTCACTCTATCGCTCGCACGACTAAGCCCCAGGGGAGTATATCTACCAAAACCTCACACTACGTGGGATTGCTTTAAGCTCTAGGGATTCCTAATGGTAAAACCTGTTCCTATGTGTAGTTCTAATTCTTTGGTCCAGGTGGAAGAACCCTAGTCTAGATTAAGCCTCAATGCATAGGATTCACTTCAACCCTTCACTCTGTTACTTGCGTAACTAAGCCCCAGGGGAGTTTATCTGCCTAGCACTTCACTCTATTTTGACCGCTATGAAATCAAGGAAACGGAGGTAGGGAGAAACCACGTCGGAGGGGAAAGGGGGTACATCGCTACCTCACAACTCTCCCTCTCAACCCTCTTCAATCTTAAGTAGTCTAACCCTAAGGAGTTGTCACACCTCCAAAAGGCAACCTAAATTGTTCTCAATCCTAGTGTCACATCTAAGAGAAAACATTATCAAGATGAAATTAAGATTGAAACTCAATTTTATTCATCAATAATGGAAAAGGATAATAACAATGTCAAAGAAACATAATAACCCCAGAGTTTACAAGTCCGAATACCCTTAAAAGGTTTAGCTCCTCATGGAGCTATACATGTTCATCAATGTATGAAAGAAATCACAAAATAAGGACTTCAATGAAAACACCCTTGCGTATGGTGTGGCTGTGGTCGTGTGCGGCCGTCGAACGTCGGTAACGATGCCGATGACGTGCGCTAAACCTTCACAAAATCCTCTTCGAAACCCTAGCCGCACTCCCCAAGTTGAAGAGAAAGATAGGTCAAAAGATCTCCCAAAAGGTCTCCAAAATCGCCTTTTATAATGTTGAATCGCGGCTTTAAAATTTGACTTATCGGGGGCTTCACACAACCGTGTGGAATTAACACACGGGCGTGTGAAGTTTCTGTCTGCTGAAAAATTAATTCACACGGCCGTGTGTTAATTCCACACGCCCATGTGAATTCTCTGGAATTCTGAATTTCGGCCGAAAGTAAATAGTAACTTGATATAGTGTTTGCTACAGTAGCAAGCTACAGCCCTCGCCCGAAACGCTCCCGAATCCGTCGTTCTTCATCGAGGCCATTGAATTGGGCACACAATCAATGGTAGATCGTGTTGACTGCTTCAAGTCTCCTTTTTGGTGAAGTTCTCCTAAGCCACACGAGTTAGACTTGTTGTGAATGTGACTGCCTTTGTGCCCATCCAAAGGAGGTTGGCACACACTCACAAGTCCAAGCTTGTGCCTTGTTCCGTGCTTGGTCCGAAAACTTCCCAACATCGGCGAACACGACCTAATTTCGTTCTTCTTCTCCAATTTAGCTCCACCAACCTTCAATGCACAAGAATACACAAATGCACGCCATTTAGTGATAAAAACTGATAAAAGATATGCTTAATGTAAGATAATAACGCTTCGCGGTACTATAACACAAGCACTTATCAACAATGCTATTATACTCTTCTATTGATGTTAAATGAGTCAAGAAAATCCTTAAACACACGGTCCAAACCTATGGTCAACCGTGACTAATCCCAACACTATGCCCCGGCATTAGGTTTCATTACGACTCTTCACTCTTGTTGACCTGTCAACTAAGCCCTAGGGGATTCCATCTTCCTACGCCTCACACTACGTGGGATTGCTTTAAGTTTTTGGAATTCCTAGTGATAAACCCTGTTCCAATGTATAGCTCTAACCCTTTGGTCTAGGTGAAAGAACCCTAGTCTAAATTAAGCCCCAATACTAGGATTCACTATAACCCTTTATTATGTTGCTCACGCAACTAAGCCCTAGGAGAGTTCATCTCTTAGCACTTCGCTCTATCTCGACCGCTAGGAACTCTTGGAACACGGAGATAGGGAGAATCACACCGGAAGGGAAAGGGGATGTTTCGCTACCTCACGACTCACCCTCTCAACCCTCTTTAATCTTAAGTAGTCTAACCCTATAGGAGTTGTCACACCTCCAAATTATAACCTAGACGATTCTCAACTCTAGTGTCACGGCTAAGGGAAAATCGATACAATATGCAATTAAGATTGAAACTCAATTTTATTCGTCAATAATGGAAAAGCATAATAACTGGTCAGAGAAGCATAATCATCCTAGGGTTTACAAGTTCGAATACGTACAAAGGGTTTAGCTCCTCATGGAGCTAGACAAATCCATCAAAATATGAGAATAAACACAAATCAAAAGCATTGATGAAAACCCTTTTGCGTATAGTGTGGCCGTGTTCTTGTACGGCCGCTGGACGTCGATGAAGATGCCAATGGCGCACTTCGATCCTCCACAAGGTCCTCTCCAAACTCTAGCCGCAACCCTCCCGAAATCAAGGAAAAAGATTGGCAAAAGAATCAACAAAAAGTCTCCAAAGCAGCCTTAAATACTATTGAGCCGTGGCTTCAAATTGGCTGAATCTGGATTTCACACGGCCTTGTGGAATTTTCACACGCCAGTGTGAAATTTCTGTTTTGCTGAATTTCGGCAAACAGTGAACGGTAACTTGCTACAGTATTTTTACTACATTACATACTACATTGCTGTTATAGTACTTTTGCTGAAACGCTCCCGAATTCGTCGCTCTTCATCGAGGCCATTGAATTGGGCACACAATCAACTGTGGATCATGCCGATTACTTCAATTCTCCTCCTTGGTGAAATTCTCGTATGCCATACGAGTTAGACCTTTTGTGAATGTGATTGCCTTTGTGCCCCTCCAAGGGAGGTTGGCACACACCCACAAGTCTGGACTCGTGCCTTGATCATTCTTGGTCCGAGAACTCTCCAACAATGTCAAACATGATCCAACTTTGCTCTTTTTCTCCAAAATAGCTCCACAAATCTACAATTCACAAAAGCACACAAATGCACACAATTTAGTGATAAAATCTGATAAAGATAAGGCTCATTGTAAGATAATAACACTTCGCATTACTATAACACAAGCACTTATCATACCCAGACACGTCGAGGCTAGGAGATATATGTTTGCGATACCTCGAAGAAGTTTTCCTTAGGGCGTGCTGCTTTCAGGTACCTCCACACTGTCGTATCTCAAATAATGACGATGAGAAGAGACAGCATGGAGGTTGTCAATCTCCGTGACTTGTACTTCTTGTGGAGTATGGTAGCTCGGGAGCCGATTCACATCGGCGATACCCTTGCCTGCCAGCTGCGTCATCAAGCACAAGATCCCCGCCTAGTGACCATATTTCTTGGTCCTTACATTACCAGGCTTGCACAGGGCCTAGGCTTGATCGATTGCTATTCAATTATGCGGCGAGTTGGATGCATGCAACCGTTCGGGGCCACCATGCTTCCAGTGATGAGCATGATAGAGCGGCGGGACACACTCGATGGGGTGCAGTTCATGGTGGTCGATGGTTCTAACTCTGAGAGGTCCCTATCGGAGACCACTGCTACTGTTGACCCTCCCCTGACTATTGCTTCAGCCGATGTTGCTTCTCCTCCTCCTCCTTCTACGACTATTGCACTGATTGTATCTATCATACCAGCTCTTGTCAAGCACCTGACTTATCTCGAGGAGGGTTAGGTGAGGACTAAGGATCTACTCCGACAGATCCTGGTGCATCTACAGCGTCAGGACCCCTCAACCACTCCGGCGCCTACTTCACCCACTGTTATAGCTCTAGTGGCGCCCGAGTCTCCTCTCGCTTCATCGACACCACCAGTACTTCATCGATCATATTAAGAGCCAGACTTCACCTACCAACTTCCAACCTTTTGATTTTCTTTTACATTTACCACTTTTGTACTTTTATATTTTAGTTCATTGTACATTTTATTACAGGAAGGGACGCTTGCCATGCTGCTTTTATACTTCTTGATCTTAGTGGATTTTATTTTATAGCAGTTTATATATTTTTATTTTCTTTGTTTTCATTGTATTTAATTACTCCATTTGTGTCTCATCAAGGTTTAAAGTAATCGGGTGCTGTTTGGCCCGCACAATGCATAGCCTAGATAGGGGTAATTTCATCTCCCTAGTTGGGCAAACTAAGAAATCTGGGGAGTACTAGTGACCATACACTATTTTAATTTTTTTAATATATATCAGTACACTTGTGCATATATGCATACGTGGGGGACAATGCACATCTTTAAGTATGGGGAGGGAGTGTATGTTTGCTTTTCTTCGCACTATATCGAGAATTTCGTACTATACTATACTATATTACTATACTATCTTGTGAAATTTTGTTAAGGTGCTTGTATCTTATACATATGCTATTGTTGATCTTTGAAGGTATTGCACTCACTTGTTGGAGTTTCTTTGGTCTAGGGACATGATACGTTAGACAAGCAATTCTTTCATTCCCTCTCGAGAGTTTGACTACTTTGCAAGTCTTTGCCTTACCTTGTGTCCCTCTTGAGTACACTTTGCACCTTATGTCTATCTAGTGAGTGATGTTTTATAATAGGGGTATGACCAATACTTATATTATTTATCTAAGTTGAAAAATGTGCACAACATAAAGAGCTACACCCTTTGTAGTGTGTAGTCTCTTCCAACAAATCAGATACAAAGAGTATGCCCTAGTGGGGGAGAGGGCTACCTTTTGGGAAGAGTGAAAGCTACTAACTGTGAAAAATTAAAGAAAAGAAGAGAAAACAAGTACGACTAAATAAAACTCCAAAAGATTTTTGATTACATGATCTAGACTATAAGATAATGAACCAGGAGATCGACACTTGGGAATTGTACTTTTCATCATAGAGTAGACTACTCTTTTTAGAACAATGTCCATGCTACCTGGTGTTTGATTGATCCCCCGCACTACTAAAACTCCATACTTAGTTGCCTGAGATCAATTACTTATCATGTATTTTATTTTTATCTATTTTATTTGCTTAAGGAAAAACAAACGCTTAAGTGTGGGATATTTGATAAGTACTAAACTAATCATATTTTTTATATCATTTACACTGCACTTAGCATGGAGTTTTATGATAAGTATCTAAATACATCACTTTTCTTATATATATATTTTATTCACTTTCATGCATATTTTTATGACTCCGATGCCCTTTACGAGTTTTATTTGTAACTATTGTTTCAGGACATTGGAGGGTCATCCAGTGTGTGAATGAGCCTCGTTTCGGCATGAATCGAAGAATTTATCTATTCTCACACGCATCCTCAAGTTTCGAGCAAGAAAAGAGTGGATTTTCAGGCCGTTCATTGCAGTAAAGTTAGTGTAGCAATTTCACTGTAGCAGTGTGCAGGTAGTGTGCGGCCCGCACAGAGCAGATAGAAGGGTGTGCGGGTAGTGTGTGGTCCACACACACACACACGGGTAGATCTTCATTGTTTTGGTTATTTACGGGATTTCTTGCGCTTGGGATAGCTTGTCTTTGGCCACCATCCTCTCCATCCTTCTCCACCATCATCCCCACGATTCTCCACCGTCATCTCCATCATTTTCCATCACCATCACCAGATTGGGGACGCAATTTGAAGAGCAAAACTCAAGGGGAGAAGAAGGAAGCACTTAAGGTTATCATCAAGGAGCTTGACCGGCGTTGATCCGTCGAGCCTTCGTCACCACCTTCTAGCCTACATCAGTGGGAGTTTCTTATGAGCATTTTCATTGATTATATTGTTTGTTCTCTCTCTTGATGCGGAACTAGGCTCCCAAGGCCACCGGCTCCGGTGAACCTTGGGAGAAGAACTTGTACAGATGATGATATTTGTTTATAAATGATTGTTCGCATATTTGTTTGATTTCAATCTATTGTTTTTATGTTCAACCTACAATGGATGAATTCTATAGGTTTTGATTCATGAATTGTATATGTATGGTGGGATGCTTGCATGTATTAAGTCGCACAATGATTGGAGGGGGATTCAATGTGCCGATACACTGGAGGTTCCGGGTGTCGGTAGCTCCCCGCGAGTTTAGGAGAATTTTAGCAGAAAACGAGCATTAGAATTACCCTAACTATGACTCCTTGTTCCCAAAGACATCGCAGGGGTATCTTCTTGATAGAGGAACTCGTATTGGATTAGGACTACACCACGGAGGTTCCGGGGTAGTCAACTTCCGAGTCTAGTGGATCAAACCTAGCCAACTTAGTACTCAGTTTCCTATATTCATCCTAACTTGTTCTTTTTCTTAGGGGATCCTCGCCCGAGGCCTCTAGTTCTCATTGCTACTTGCGCATTAGATTGCTTGTATGGTGTGCCTTAGTCAAGTTTGTTTATAGCTTTTCTTTTATTTATTTTTGTATTTGTGTTTTATACTACAACTCTTGCTTTGGTTGACTAGATAGTGATACCTAGGAGGAAGTAATAGCAGATCTTGGGGCCCTTGGGAATACGACCCTCTCGTGCTTGGGCGAGATGTTATTACTTGACGACCCGTGCGCTTGCTGCCGGGGAGTCGCGTGTTAGCTCTTTAGCCTGTCACAAGACGCTCAGCCCATCATTTTACATATTGAGCACCAAAATAGTATGAAATTTCATTCTTTTATTCACAACTACCTTTATTTCTGTTTTAGGGAAAAGGATGAAGAATCAGGGGTGTTTTCAAGCAAAATGAACCAAGTTGCTGAATTAAGGCTGCACCACGACTCATAACGAGCATTATGTAAACTTACCACGGGCGTTGTCTATACTTACCATTGCCACGATCAGGCCGTGGCAGCATGGAACTACCAGCAGCAACATAGAAGCCACAACAGCCTCGTAATGGCCGTTGTGAATACCATCACTACCATTATCAAGACACATAACTCCCAAAGACCGTAGCAGGAAGTGAACACACTCATGGGGCACTCTAGGAGAAATAGAGCTAGTATTACTTGGCTATTCACTGAACAGCTCATTTCTTGATTTCTGTCCATTCGTGCTTGTGAAGTTCTTTACTTTTGAACTTGAGGTCGTACATTTAGCCGTTTATCTTCTTGCCCCTGTTTTTCATGTTTGTTTGCTTGGGGGCAAGCAAATGCTTAGGTGTGGGGATGTTTGATAAATGTCTAAATATACATATTTTATACGTATACTTGCGCATGCTTTTCATATTTTGTTAATGAATCGATGCCCTTTTAGGTCTAAATTGGTTTATTTCGTGTTTTAGGTACAAAAGATGCCTAGGTGAGCTCAACGATGCGATTTGAGGAGAAATACATGCCGTATTCATCGTTTTAGGGTCCAGCACTATAGCAACACTGTAGCAGCCTGAAGCAGGCATATTTGGAGATTTTTCTAAGTCTGTCAGGGGGCAGAGTTCTGTAGCAGAGTACTGTAACAGTTTCGCATCTTTACGGATTCTTTCATCCCGCATTATAGGCTACCTCACGGGCCGTATATGTACCGTGAACTCAACCACGAAGAGGCACGAATTCAGCTTTTTATAGGACTTGGAGAGTTTTCCTTGGAGGGGAGGAAGTCTTTTTCTTGGAGCCTCTCACCACCACCTTAGATCTGAGGAAGAAGGAGCTTTTGGAGGGCGATCTCAGCTAGGATTTTGCGAGGAGAGCAAGGTTTTGGGAAGAATCTACATCCTAGGGCTCACATTTGGAGGTTGAAGTCAAGGGAAGAGACCCCTTTGAGTGGCGTCTTTGGAACTTCTCCAGCCTTCATCCTTTGAGGGAGTTCTTCTCATTTCTTTGTTGGTTGTTTGCATGTATTCTTTGTTGTATTTGTTGAACATGAGCAACTAAACCCCAAGGTCACCGGATGTAGGTGAACCTTGGGGGTGAACTTGTGATGTTTAGATGATCTTGTTCTAATTCATGTTTGTGGCTATTTTGTGATCCATTGTTTGGTTTTTCTACATGCTTGGTATGTATTAGAACTCTATGTATCAAAAGACTTAGGTAATGCTAGGTTGCATGACCATTGCCCTAGTGTTAGACTCACCAACTTTGGAAGGGAAATATGTATAAATACGCCGTGACCATCGGGTATTTGTACTCCTCCACTCCTAGGGTTAAGTACTCATTTGTATTTTAACCCTAGTTTGAGAAAAACACTTCACCCTTTGGAATCGTAGGGTATTTTTGGGCGGTAGACGTACCGTATCCAATACCCATACCGGATTAGGGATCAATTGCTGTGACCATCGGGTTGGCCTAGTTTAGGGTTTTCTCGGTCCAATTAGCCACTTGCATGTTAGTCCAAGCTTCCTACCCACTTTAGTAGCCCCTAAGGGAATCCTCATCCGTGACCACTTCTAGCGCTAATTTCATCCCGTATTTTGTCCTCGTATGTTTGTATTGTTTATTATTTGCCTAGTGTCTTTACATGCTATTCATTCTCTTGAATTGTATCGGTTGAACAACATTGTAAAAGGGAAGTAAGGGTAGCTTCTCGGGTCCAAGGGAATACGACCCTCTCGTGTTCGCACGAGAGGTATTACTTGACGATCCGTGCGCTTGCGGGATCTCGCATCGTACGACCCGCATAAAGTTTTTGGCGCCGTTGCCGGGCAGCCACGAGAAATACTCGGAAAACTTTGAGCGTGTTGATTTGACCATTTCCTTGTTTCATTTTCACCAACTTTGTATATATTCCATCATTTCTTTGTTTGCATTCTATTTTCTTGTTTCTAAAATTTTTGTAGTCGATTTTCCTTTTAGTGTGTACATATTCTTTTTACCATGCTTTTGACAGTCAACTGGGATAATTTTGTTTTGCCACAGGTACCCCATCTTGGAGATCTTAACTCCGGTGCTGCATCGATTCCTCCCAGCTTTTATGATAACCAGTGGAGAAGGAAGTTTTGTGATGATTCAACCAACTTAACCATGGAAAATCACAGCACTGTTTCTCTACTCCATCAATGTATGCAGTCAGAAAAGGTGAATCTTGCAGCGGGCCCTTATCCACCGTGCTGTCACCCTGACCCCATCAACATGTGGTCGAACAATAATCCAGATGGGTACTTTGGGTCATCGACTCCTATTGAAAAAGGGACAATTCAAACAAGATCAGACAACTCTAGTGGAACGGATTATGTGCAGGGTAGAGACTTGAATTCTGTCGAGGCAGAGATACATATAATGGACGATAGCTCAGGGAGTGATAGTTCATCTGAATTGGAAGATCAAAGAATCGAGAATCATGACAGTTGTGACTAATGAGAAAAATGAACTCATCCCTGCTAGAACAGTAACAGGTTGAAGGGTCTGCATAGACTACAGGAAAGTTAATGATGCCACAAGGAAAGATCATTTCCCCTTATCCTTCATCGATCAGATGCTTGAGAGGCTTGCATGACACTCCTATTATTGCTTTTTAGATGGCTTTTCTGGATATTTTCATATTCCAATTGCCCCAGAAGATCAGGAGAAGACAACTTTCATCTGTCCCTATGGAACCTTTGCCTATCGGCGAATGCCTTTTGGGCTCTGTAACGCGCCGGCCACTTTCCAGAGATGCATGATGGCTATTTTTGATGACATGGTGGAAGACATTATGGAAGTATTCATGGATGACTTCTCAATTTTCGGTGATTCATTTGAGTTCTGTCTCAACAACCTTGAAAGGGTCCTAAGCAGATGTGAGGAGACAAATCTAGTGCTCAGCTGGGAAAAGTGCCATTTTATGGTCAAGAACGGTATAGTTCTTGGGCATAAAATTTCGAAAAATGGGATTGAGGTAAACAGGGCAAAGATCGCCACTATTGAGAAACTTCCACCTCTAACTTCTGTGAAGTCAATCAGAAGTTTTTTGGGACATGCCGGGTTCTACAGAAGGTTTGTGCAAGATTTCTCATCCATTGCCTAACCATTGACAAAGCTGTTGGAGAAGGATGCCCCTTTTGAATTCACTAGTGAATGTTTGCACACTTTCTTAACACTCAAACAGAGATTAATTTAAGCACCCATCATGGTTTCCCCTGACTGGAGTCTGCCATTTGAGCTGATGTGTGATGCAAGTGACTATGTTGTTGGCGCAGTGCTTAGGCAACGAAGGGATAAACACTTTCATCCTATCTATTATGCAAGCAAAACTTTGAATGATGCTCAAGAGAACTACACTACTACCGAGAAGGAATTACTGGCAGTTGTCTTCGCATTTGACAAATTCAGGTCCTATTTGGTGTTGTCCAAGGTGATTGTTTACACGGACCATTCGGCCCTGAAATAACTGTTGAACAAGTCGGATGCCAAGCCTCGACTGATCCGCTGGATTCTACTTCTTCAAGAATTTGATTTGGAAATAAGAGATAAGAAAGGGGCAGAAAATTTAGCTGTTGACTGCCTCTCCTGCCTTGAGGATCCCAACGATGACAAGCTAGAAAGGAGAGAGATACATGATACATTTCCGGGGGAGCAACTTTGTAGTATTCAAGTGATTGCAGATGATGAGACTCCATGGTTCGCCGACATCGCAAACTATCTCCCGGCGAATACTTTTCCCAAGTGGCTCACTCAGAAACAAAGGAAATAGTTCTTTGCTGAATTGAAATACTATATTTGGGAGGACTCCCACTTGTTCAGGGTTTGCTCTGATCAGATTGTGAGGAGGTGTGTTTCGAAAGTAGAAGGTCTTGACATCCTGAGGCATTGTCATTCTGGGACGACAGAAGGTCACTATAGTGGAAGTCGAACAGCTAAGAAGGCACTCGATGCTGGGTTTTATTGGCCAACAATATTTCAAGATGCTCAGGCGTTGGTGTAACATTGTGATAGATGCCAGCGTACGGGAAACATCTCAAGAAGAGAAGAAATGCCACAGTCATGGAACCAAGCATGCGAAGTATTTGATGTCTGGGACATCGATTTCATGGGCCTATTCCCTAGCTCTCAGGGAAACAAATATATCCTAGTGGCAGTCGACTATGTCTCCAAGTGGGTGGAAGCTCAGGCCTTCCCATCATGTGATGCAAGGGTTGTGGTAAAATTCTTAAAAAAATTATTTTCTCGCTTCGGGACACCCAGAATGATAATTAGTAACCGGGACACCCACTTCTGCAACTCCCAATTCGAAAAGGTCTTGAAAAGATATGGGGTGTCGCACCGAAGATCGACCGCCTATCATCCTCAAACTAGTGGTCAGGTTGAAGTTTCGAATAAAGAGTTGAAGCGAATACTAGAGAAAACAGTCAGTCATCACAGGCGAGATTGGGCTGACCTACACGATGATGCACTGTGGGCATATAGGACCGCATTTAAAACACCCATTGGGTCCACTCCCTATCGAATGGTCTATGGGAAGGCATGTCATCTACCGGTTGAACTAGAACATAAAGCCTATTGGGCCATAAAGCAACTCAGTTTTGATCCTTACATTTGTGGTCGCAAGAGAAAGTTCCAACTAAATGAGTTAGAGGAATGGCTATCCTTGGCCTATGACTCATCGGTGAGGTATAAAGAGAGGATGAAGGAGTATCATGGCTGGCATATCAAACAAATGAAATGTTTCCAACCCGGAGACCAAGTATTGCTATTCAATGCAAGATTGAAGTTATTCCCCGGGAAATTAAAATCACGATGGCATGGCCCTTACACCGTGACTCAAGTATTCCCTCATGGTGCCGTCAAGATAACTCTTCCACAAAATGGAGCCTTTAAAGTCAATGGTCACCGCTTGAAGCACTACTTTTCGGGTAACATTGCATCACCAAAGAATGGAGGTAAATTCCCTCCTTTTGTCCCACCATGATTGTCGAGGTAAAACACGTCAAGCTAACGACGTTAACCAAGCACTTCTTGGGAGGCAACCCAAGTTTAAAGTCATTGCAATTTCATTTTCTTGTATTGTGAATGTATATCATGTCTTTCTTTTTCGTATTCTTGAAGTGTGTTGGCATGTTAGATGTCTAAGTATTCTTCATGTGTAGTCATCTTTTCATCAATTTTTGTTTCATCATTCATGCATGCTTGTGTGTGGTTGTAATTAGATTTCATGAGATTCATGTTTTGAATGCTTTCATGCTTTGTTCGGCTTTATTTTGAGTGTTTTTAAGACTTAGAGGAGTGTTCTTCAATGCTAAATCAAGTTGAAAGCCTTTTAATGCCCATGATTTAGTCTTTATATGAGGGAAAGAGCCCTTGCAGTTAAGCTCACGGCCGTGAGCTCGGCCGTGAGCTTGACCGCAAGCCAAACAGAGGCTACTCACGGGCAAGCTCACGCCCGTGAGCTCGGCCCGTGAGCGAACCAGAGGCTGCTCACGGTTTGGCTCACGATCATGAGCTTGGCCGTGAGCCAAACCGAGAGGGCTCACGGGTGAGCTCACGCCCGTGAGACCCTTCGGCCTTTAAGTTTAAAACTCCGTTTTTGGGTCTTCATCCTATTGATCTTCTTCTCCACTCAAACCCCTCACTTCCCTCTTATTTCTTCTCCATTTTCTTTCATTTTTCTTGCTTTAAAGCACTCTCCTCCTCCTCTAAAAACATTTTGAGCTGAAGTTTTGAAGAGAAACCACTCTTTTGGCCGGATTCAACCTAAGAAACACTCCATAAACCCTAGGTTCAAAGTGATCATCTCTTCTTCTGAAACTTGGGGTTTTCATGGCTTTTTGGGCTGATTTTTGCATGGATTTTTGTCTCCTTGAGTGCTATGATCTTGTAATGATGTTTTGGAATGGTTGTATTTTTGGATCATCAAGTTTTCAAACAAGACTCTAGAAAAAAATTTTCGGAATTACTGTAGCACTGCAAATTTTTCATCAATCTTTCATTTTTTTTCAAGATTGTTTTGCTTGTAACTTGCTTAATTGAGTACCTCTTGACCCTGTAGGATGAGAACGAAGAAAGTTTCCTACAAGAGAGCCCGGAATGAACCTTCTCCGCCCCCCGAGCAACCAAAACTTAAGAAGGAAGATCACAAGAACCGTTTCGCGCTCCTCTCCTACAAGAATTTTCAAACGATCAAGAAAATAGATTGGGATGTATTGAAAACCCTGGGCTTGGATGAAACAATCTTGGAACTCATCACACACGGCGGTTGGGACAAGCTATTCTCCATTGAAGAACTTATATACAAGGAATTGACTCTCGAAGTGTTGACCACTTTCGAGATTTATCATTTCAATACCTTCTCTCGCTAACCAGGCTACGTGTCATTCCGTGCTTTTGGGAAGAGCCACAGAGTGACTCAATATCAAATAGGAGTTTACATGGGATTCTACACAGAAGCATTCACCCAAAGGCCGGAATTCAAGGAGTTAGGCAAGGATTTTCCTTATCCTATGACTAGTGCCACTTACTGGAGCACCATTGCTACCCGGTCGAGCACCAAGAAGGCCTCCCAGTTGAAGGACCCAGCACACAGATATATTCACGCCCTACTGACACGGAGCATAGGGGGTCGACTGGATTCCACCGGGGTGGTATCACGCACGGACTTATTGATGTTGTACAGTATCATACAGCGGTACCCCCTTCATATGGGTCACTTGGTCGTCGACGTTTTTGCTCATTAGGGAAAGTTTGTTCATCTTGGATCCATTTATGCCGGGCCCTACATCACACGGATGATCAAGGGTATGGGACTTATTGAGAGAACCCAAGGCATGACAGTTGTGGGTACAGTTGTACCACTCAATATGCAGACACTGGTGTGTATTGGTATTGTTGAGCGGCGGGTAGTACCCACAGGGTGGTGCGACGCCAGACTGACCCCGGCCCATCTCATGACACCGAGTCTGAGTCTTAGTCCGAGTCCGAGACGGACGATGATGCTGCACCCAGCGAGCGTCAACATTCACTTGAGGAGAGATTTGAGACATTCCTTGCCGAGGTACACGAGCAGTTGCAGATGCTGACTGCCTCAGTGAGCCGCATTGAGACCACCACTGCCGACATTTTAGCGTTCTTGCGCAGCTCTTCATCGTCAGTCGGCACCACCTCTACGGCCACCACCTGCGCAGCCCCATCATTTCCTTCTGACCCCTAGACTCACACAACATGCTTGTCATTTTACTTTGTTGTTTTTATTTCTGTGTTAGCTACATTTCCTGTCTTGTGTTGTACTTTGTACTCTTGAGTTAGCTAGGGCTTCGTCCCTACTAAACTTTATCTGGTTGTTTTGAGATTCTGGTCTACTTGCTCTTTTCTACTATTTTCATTTCTAGAGTTGTGATCTGCGCTTTTTATTTTTATTTTCAGGACGTTTGTATTGGGTTTCACACTCCACGCCGTCACCGCACTATTTGCCCCAACAAACTAGAGGATCACTTTACATACTTCATCAGCTGTTGGGGAAGTTTCTTTTACTCCATTTACTTGTACTTATCATGTATGTCCCACCTTGTTTTGCTGACCCATGTACATTGGGGGCAATGTGCAGCTTTAGATGTGGGGATGGATTTTTAGAGTACCTTTTATCTATGCATGCTTGGACTACCTGTGATAGCTATGATTTACATGTTTAGAACTTCCTAGCTTGGTAGAATGATAGTTGTGAGCTGTACTGTACCTGTGCTTGAATGTAGTTCTATTTCTGTTTTAGTGCATCCCTACACTGTACACAATCACTTCCACCTTGTACACTCCAACCAACCCATCATGATGATTTTGGCATTAGATTGTTAAATTCTTTTTTCAATACTCCTTTAAGAGCTTTTGTGTTCCTTTATTGTTTTCTTTAGCCTAAAGTGAACTGTTGTAGTGGGTTTAACCAGGGGATTTGAGAGATAGTGTGTACATTAAAAAAAAAAAAAAGGAGTCTATGACAGTATTCCTCTGCTAGTATAGCATGAATGCGTCTATGTAGACTGTAATCGAGTAGGATGGGTGGCTCTTGTGCCTGGCCAGCATCTGCATCCATTTGAAAGATTTTTTGTGCAGTCTATGTTAGTCGGGGACTCAGAAAAAAAAAAAAAAACACAGGTGTGTATGTTTGTATATATTTGAGAAGTAATTAGGTATCTTAAACCCCCCGGTACTCGCTGCATAGTCACTTAAGAGCTATAGTTTTCTCTAGGAACCGAAGGACTCTTAACTGAGTATTGAGGATGTATTTAACATTTTTAATGCCATTTTCATTGTGTGTGGTGTGAATGGCCATCCTAGGGTAATCTAGGATGTGGAGGTCTAGGTGGGAGTTAGCACACACTCACGGGGCACTCTAGGAGAAATAGAGTTAGTATTACTTGGCTATTCACTGAACAGCTCATTTCTTGATTTCTGTCCATTCGTGCTTGTGAAGTTCTTTACTTTTGAGCTTGAGGTCGTACATTTAGCCGTTTATCTTCTTGTCCCTGTTCTTCATGTTTGTTTGCTTGGGGGCAAGCAAACGTTTAGGTGTGGGGATGTTTGATAAACGTCTAAATGTACATATTTTATACGTATAATTGCACATGCTTTTCATATTTTGTTAATGAATCGATGCCCTTTTAGGTCTATATTGGTTTATTTCATGTTTCAGGTACAAAAGATGCCTAGGTGAGCTCAACAACGCGATTTGAGGAGAAATACACGTCGTATTCGTCGTTTTAGGGTCCCGGCACTGTAGCAGCCTGAAGCACGCACATTTGGAGATTTTTCTAAGTCTGGAAACCCTCACGGGCAACCTCACAGCTGTGAGGTCAACCGCAAGGAATTCAGGGGGCAGAGCATTGTAGCATAGTACTGTAGCAGCTATTGTAGTAGTTTCGCATGTTTGCAGATTCTTTCGTCCCGCATTGCAGGCTACCTCACGGGCCGTATATGGACCATGAACTCACCCATGAAGAGGCATGAATTCAGCTTTTTATAGGACTTGGAGAGTTTTCCTTGGAGGGGAGGAAGTCTTCTTCTTGGTGCCTCTCACCACCACCTTAGATCTGAGGAAGAAGGAGCTTTTGGAGGGCGATCTCAGCTAGGATTTGGCAAGGAGAGCAAGGTTTTGGGAAGAATCTACATCCTAGGGCTCACATTTGGAGGTTGAAGTCAAGGGAAGCTACCCCTTTGAGTGGCGTCTTTGGAACTTCTCCGACCTTCATCCTTTGAGGGAGTTCTTCTCATGCCTTTGTTGGTTGTTTGCATGTATTCTTTGTTGTATTTGTTGAACATGAGCAACTAAACCCCAAGGTCACCGGATGTAGGTGAACCTTGGGAGTGAACTTGTGATGTTTGGATGATCTTGTTCTAATTCATGTTTGTGGCTTTTTTGTGATCCATTGTTTGGTGTTTTTACATGCTTGGTATGTATGAGAACTCTATGTATCAAAAGACTTAGGTAATGCTAGGTTGCATGACCATTGCCCTAGTGTTAGACTCACCAAGTTTGGAAGGGAAATACGTATAAATACGCCATGACCATCGGGTATTTGTACCCCTCCACTCCTAGGGTTAAGTACTCATTTGTATTTTAACCCTAGTTTGAGAAAACCACTTCACCCTTTGCAATCGTAGGGGTATTTTTGGGTGGTAGACGTACCGTATCCAATATCCATACCGGATTAGGGGTCAATTGCCGTGACCATCGGGTTGGCCTAGTTTAGGGTTTTCTCTGTCCAATTAGCCACTTGCATGTTAGTCCAAGCTTCCTACCCACTTTGGTAGCCCCTAAGGGAATCCTCATCCGTGACCACTCCTAGCCCTGATTTCATCCCGTATTTTGTCCTCGTATGTTTGTATTGTTTATTATTTGCCTAGTGTCTTTACATGCTATTCATTCTCTTGAATTGTATCGGTTGAACAACATTGTAAAAGGGAAGTAAGAGTAGCTTCTCGGGCCCAAGGGAATACGACCCTCTCGTGTTCGCACGAGAAGTATTACTTGACGATCTGTGCGCTTGCTGGATCTCGCGTCGTACGACGCGCATCAAGTCTTCAATGATCATCATTAGAGGGACACGAGTGACACGTGTCATCCTAACAACCTTGGGATCCTCTAATCCCCAACTTTAGGAGAACTATTGGAGGGCGTTAGTTTAGGAAGACATTGAACATTTATTTATTCTTTATTTGGGTTTGTGGCTTTCTTGTGCTTTGTTACTTTGCTTTTTATGATCCATAAGAATGTAATTCGAGGGGAATTGTATGTCTACGTCCCTCAGTTATTATTTATGAATCTTGATTGATTAATATATATTGTTCTAGTTTTCATAATCATTGCATGTTCTTAATTGATTATTATTGTTGATGTTGATGTGGATGTGGAGGTTATGCCTCCATGTTGACGGACACCCATGCCATGATAGATCTATGCATGTTCTAAGAGGTTAGGCATAGTTAGGTTATCGGATTAGGGATTGATTGCCCCTTAGGTTTAGCTTTTGATTGGTTGCTTCTCGTGTGATTCCCGCACTTAAGGCAAACATAGGAAGGCTGGGGTGGATGTGATTCCATTTTAAGTTCCTAATGATTTAGACCTAGTCGCCAAGGGTTTTTGGGGCAAGTAGGCTTTCGAATTCAGTCTGTTCGATCCTAGAACACGATTGACACTTAATGCCTATCATAATTAATAATCAAGACAACTATTGTACATACTCCCAACTCCTTCCAAGTGTGTTAGTGACGTCTCCAATTGTATTGTTCAATAGTGTTGTACAAGTAAACTAAAGAAAGAGCGTAATGATTAGGCTATTGATTAAGTGAAAAGGAAGTAATAGAAGCCTTTCACTATTCCCAGGGAAATACGACCCTCATATTCACCCACGAGGTATTACTTGATGACGTGTACACTTGCCGTATTACGGACCAATTGTAGTATTAAATGCATACTTGCATGTTTATATATTTGCATAATTTACACACTCATTGTATGTGATCGTAATTCCTTAGAATTTAGTGGTGACTTTGAGTTGAGAGGAATGAATTCCAATTTGTTGGAGTATATGTTTTGTTAGATGTGAGACTTTTTGTTAATTGTTTGAGTCAGTGAAAATAGTAATATTGGTTGTGCAGTTAATGCTTAAGCCTAATAATGGCTGAATCTTTAGTATTTTGATGTTGTCTAATGTCAATATTGTTAGAACCAAAGATTTAATTATTTGGTTTAATGTCTAGAGTCTTGGATACATTGTAATTATACTCGGGTGACTCGAGCGTGAATAAGGGAAATAGTGTGGATGATGGAAGCTCTAAGCATAGAAAATGTGCAATTCCATTTCATCCTAGAGATAGAATTGATTCAAGAGCTAATTAGACGGTATGTTGTATTTAGTTGTAAGGGTTAGTAATCTCCTTTGGAAGTACAATGAGGGACAACATGTGTCATATATGCTAAGTGTTGGGTTGAAGTTTGAATTCTAACTTGAAAATCCTTCAAAATACCCTATTATTGTTGGGAATAATGCTCTGAGAATGGGAGTAACATTTGAAATCTTTAGTTAATGAATTTCAATTGGGAAAGTTGGTATTGGTGTCTTATGAGAAATGGTATCTTGAGGACGAAATTGGTTTGACTTCAGTGCACAAAACATATGGAAAATTATAGGATTATGTAAGGTACTACTTGTTGGTGTATAAGCCATGTAGGTAGAATGAAAATCTTGAATGCTAGATTTGGTTAATTTCTTGGCATGCTTAGGTGCATGTATTTAATTTATATTTGCATGTTCAGTGTGACTTTATTGCATATAATTTGTTTGATTGGAAGTCGGTTGTTTATCGGTGAGTTCAACTTGTATTTTAATAATCAAGGTTGCCAATGACTTGTGCATTATTGAGGGTTTGTGGTGAATGTCTTTGAAATAATTCATGAGACGTTGTAAGGGTGATATCAAGTTTGAGAGGATTGTAGGTAAGCTAACATTTTCATGCCTTTCTTGGAAGACTTGAATGTTATGCTCGAGTTGTTTTTGGGCTTCCTCTTGCATTTTAGTCATACTTATTGAATTGTTTAAGAAGCAAAGCTATAATGACCATTATTATAGATTGAGTTTTAATTAGGCTAAAAGAGATATCTATTGTGGTGGATTTTATTACATTTCTAAAGTTTTATATGATGTATTCCAAAATCATATTCAATACTTCTCTTTCAACATTATTGGTATTTATTATGGGAATTGGTTTGTGAAACCCTTTGTTTGCATGACTATACTAAAATTGTTGGTTTGGAACAATTTGCAAAACCTCACTCGTATAATTATGCTTTTGATGCTTTGATTGATTTGGAAGGGGTTTCCTTACTTTTGAATTATGTATGAAGCTCTTGATATTTGAATGAAAATGCTTATGGCTATGTTGATACATGGGGTTTGAAATGATCTGTGAAACTTTATACGCATGTTATATTATCGGCATTGGTTTATATGAAAATAAGGTTCATTCTCGGTATGTGAAACTGGACAAGGACCCTGTGATATGATTTATATGGATTGTATTATTAATGCAACTAGAGGATGGATTGGATGGTGATGTCCTGCTACAGTAGGATGCCTTTGTGGCCAGCCTTTTGAGGTGGCGTGGAAGACTGACTGATTTATTTGTCCAATTCTAGAGAGGGTGTAGAACCTTGATTGGATGTTCATCGAGAAGCCAGAGTCACCACATGGTGGACCAATGGGTCAATATCAAGGGCATTAGTACCTTGACGCCTCCGAAACCAGCCGTGGCCATGGTGATTTGAGGCAGAATAGACCAAAATACAACTTCCAGAACATCACCATGGCCTTATAAAGACCATGGTCTGATTGTGCCAGAGTGCAAATCGACAATAAGACATCACATGAGCCACAAAGACCATCACAATGGCCATTGTATATATAATGGTCGTGGTCAATGCGCATAATGTCCATAGCCAGACTATGAGAAGATGCGACTTATGGCCCAAGAAATTAACTTTGATCACAAAAGCCTTCACAACAACATTGTGACCTTGTGGCAGACTCAGTCTATAAATAGCCCTAGATTTTATTAATTCAGGGGGATTCTTTTACCTGATTTCGGTGAGAGATGGTAGGATTTGTGGAGAGTAGTTGATAAGTGCTTGTGTATAAGTATTATTAAGTATACTTTCCTTACATTGAGCATCACTTTTATCAGATTTTATGTATCATTCATGTGTATTTGTGTTCTTTTGTGCATTTAGGGTTGTGGAGACAAGTTTGGAAGAAAGCAGGCAAAAATAGCCCCAAAAACCCTTGGCGACTAGGTCTAAATCACTAGAAACTTAAAATGGAATCTCTTCCACCCCAGCCTTCCTATGTTTGCCTTATGTGCGAGAATCCCACGAGAAGAGACTAATCAAACCCTAAGCCTAAGGGGAAATTAATTCCTAATCTGATAACCTAGCTATGCCTAACCTCTTAGAACATGCATAGATCTGTCATGGCATGGGTGTCCGTCAACATGGACGCATAACCTCCTCATCCACATCAATAATAATAATCAATTAAGAACATGCAATGATTATGAAAACTAGAACAATATATATTAATCAATCAAGGTTCATAAATAATAACTGAGGGACCTAGACATACAATTCTCCTCGAATTAGATTCTTATGGATCATAAAAAACAAAGTAACAAAGCACAAGAGAGCCACTAAGCTAAATAAAGAATAAATAAATGTTCAATGTCTTTTGACACACCCCTTGCGTGTGTACCCCGCAAGTGCACGAGTTGTCGAAGTAATAAAATACCCTGATGAGTGGGTAGTCGTATCCACAGGAAATAGTGTTCAGAAACAAGTGTTATCGCTATTTAGCTATGAAGGGAAACGATGGTGAGAGAAACATATATATATATATAGAAAAGAAAGTAAAATAATACAAGAAGGGTAATAGAGATAGGAGAGGTAATAGATATAAAGATGGGGTACCCAGACAAAGTTCCCCCTAGGACTAATGCTTCTAGTGCAAGAGTAGTATTATACCCTCTAATTGATGTCTAATGAGTCGTGGAAATCCTTAAGCACACGGTCCCAAACCTAAGGTCAACCGTGATTAGTTCCAACATTATGCCCCGGTATTAGGTTACACTACGACCCTTAACCCTCGTTGACCTGTCAACTAAGCCCCAGGGAAGTCCATTATCCTAAGACTCACACTACGTGGAACTACTTGGGGTTCTAGGGATTCCAAGTGAAAGACCCTATCCCTAATTATAGTTCTAACACTTTAGTCCAGGCGGAAGAACCCTAATCTAAGTTAAGCGCCAGTCCTAGGATTCACTCAACCCTTTGCAAGGGAGTTCATCTCCTAGTACTTCACTCTACTTCGATCGTGATCAACTCTTAGGATACGGAGGTAGGGAAGTTCACACCGGAGGGGAAAGGGGGCGTTTCGCTACCTCTCGACTCATCCTCTCAACCCTCTCCAACCTTGTGTAGTTTAATCCTATAGAGGTTGTCACACCCTCAAATGATAACCCAATAGATTCTGAACCCTAATGTCACGGCTAAGTGAAAATCTCATACAATTGGCATGCAAGATTGGAACTCAATAAGAAAACATCAATTAATAAAGCATAATAAAAGTTATAGAAACACAAGCATCCTAGTGTTCACAAGTCCGAATACCCACTAAGGGTTTAGCTCTCCATGGAGCAATACAAAATCAATAACGAGTTTAAGAACATATGCATAAAAATAATAAAGAAAACCCCGTTGTAGATCGTATCGATGGTCTTGTGCAGCCACCTAATCTTCTCCACGAATCCCTTGTCAAGCCTAGGGCACACCTCACCGAATTGATGCCGATGAAAGCTCCCCCAATAGCTTTCTTCCAAAGGATGTCGATGCCGATGCCGTATAATCACCTCCAATGACCTCCAAGAACTTCTCCAAACCCTAGCAAAAGCCCCCCAGAAGATAGGCAAGAGATAGAAGGGGGGTCCCGAAATAGATATGAAAACGGGCTACTTATAGGCTGAAATCGGAGTTCTACACGCCCCTGTGGATTTTCCACATGGCCATGTGGGTTCTTTGTTTTTCTGATTTTCGGCCGACAGTGAACAGTAACTTACTACAATGTTTTGATGCAGTAATTAGCTATAGTAACTGCTATAGTCTTCGCCGAAATGCTCCTGAATTCATCGTTCTTCATCGAGACTGTTGAATTGGGCACACAATCAACGTTAGATTATGTCAATTACTTCATTTCTCTTCATTGACAAAGTTCTCCAATGCTTCACTAGTTAGACTTTTGTGAATGTGACTGCCCTTGTGCCCCTCCAATGGAGGTTGGCACACACCCACAAGTCTAGACTCGTGCCTTGTTCCTTGCTTGGTCCGAGAGCTCCGCAACAATGGTGAACACAACCTATTCTTGCTTCTTTCTTCTCTAAATTGATTCCACAACCCTACAATATACAAACGCACACAAAATCACACAAATGCACACAACTTAATGACAAAATCTGAGAAAAGTAATGCTCAATATAAGATAATAATACTTCGTATTACTATAACACGAGCACTTATCATCTTCTTGGACTAACGACATCCAATAGTTCTCCTAAGGTTGGGGATTAGAGGATCCCAAGGTTGTTAGGATGACACGTGTCACTCCCATCCCTATAATAATGATCATTGAAGATGCCTATTACGTGTGATCTTCTCCGATGATTCTTGTTGATGTACTTTTAAGAAATCCACTGGAATTCGCTGGAATATGGAAGAAATCCCATCTCCCACTACTCAGATCTCTAGAAATCCGGTCATCCTACCTTATTCAACAAAAGAGTCTCCCCGATTTCTGAGAAACCTAGGGTATTTATAATATTGGGTCCGTCATGGCCTTACCACGGGCATTGTGATGGACATGGTGAGTAAATTATGTCATGGGTTCCAAGTCGTTACCTGCCACGGTCTTTGGGAGTTATGTGTCTTGATAATGGTAGTGATGGTATTCACAACGGCCATTATGAGACCGTTGTGGCTTCTGTGTTGCTTCTGGTGGTTCCATGATGCCACGGCCTGATCATGGCAGTGGTAAGTAAAGGCAACATCCCAGGTAAGTTTCCATAATGCTCGTTATGAGTCGTGGTGCAGCCTTGATTCGGCAACTTGGTTCATTTTGCTTCAAAACACCCATGATTCTGCATCTTTTTCCGTAAAACAGAAATAAAGGTAGTTGCGAATAAAAGAATAAAATTTCATGCTATTTCGGTGCTCCACATGTAAAACTCCATGCTAATTGCATTATAAATGATATAAAAAATATGATTAGTTTAGTACTTATCAAATATCCCACACTTAAGTGTTTGCTTTTTCTTAAGCTAATAAAATAGATAAAAATAGAATACATGATAAGTAGTTTATCTCAGGCAACTAAGTATCGAGTTTTAGTAGCACGGGGGATCAATCAAACATTAGGTAGCATGGTCATTGCTCTAAAAAGAGTAGTCTACTCTATGGTGAAAAGTACAATTCCCAAGTGTCGATCTCTTAGTTCATTATCTATAGTCTAGTTCATGTAATCAAAAATATTTTGGGGTTTTATTCAGTCCTACTTATTTTCTTTTTCTTAATTTTCCACAGTCAGTAGCTTTCACTTTTCCCAAAAGGCATTCCTCTTCCCCACTAGCGCATACTCTTTGTATCTGACTTGTTGGAGGAGACTACACACTACAAAGGGGGTAGCTCTTTCTGTTGTGCACATTTTTCAACTTAGATAAATAATATAATTACCGATCATACCGCTATTATAAAACATCAATCACTAGATAGACATAAGGTGCAAAGTGTACTTAAGTGGGACACAAGGTAGGGCAAAGACTTGCAAAACAGTCAAACTCTTGAGAAGAAATGAAAGAAATGCTAGTCTAACATATCATGTCCCTAGACCAAAGAAACTCCAACAAGTGAGTGCAATGCCTTCAAAGATCAACACTAGCATGTGTATAAGGTACAATCACCCCAAAAAAATTTCACAAGATAGTATAGTAATATAGTATAGTATAGTACAAAATTCTCGATATAATGCAAAGAAAAGTAAACATACACTCCCTCCCCATACTTAAAGATGTACATTGTCCCCAATGTATCCATGTATGTACAAGTGTACTGATATATAATAAAAAAAATTAAAAGAGTGTATGGTCACTAGTACTCCCCTGATTTCTTAGTTTGCCCCAGTAGGGCGATGAAGTTACCCCTATCTAGGCTATGCATTGTGCGGAACAAACAACACCTGATTACTTTAAACCTTGGTGAGACACAAATGGAGTAATTAAATACAATGATAATAAAGCAAATAAAACTATATAAACTTCTATAAAATAAAATCCACTATGATCAAGAAGTATAAAAGCAGCAAGGCAGGCATCTCTTGCTGTAATAAAATGTACAATGTACTAAAATATAAAAGTACAAAAGTGGTAAATGTAAAAGAAAATCATAAGGGTGGAAATTGGTAGGGGAAGTCTGGCTCTTGATATGATCGATGAAGTACTGGTGGTGTCGATGAAGCAAGAGAAGACTCGGGCGCCACAGGAGCTATAACAGTGGGTGAAGTAGGCGCCGGTGTTGTTGAAGGGTCCTGATGCTGTAGATGTGCCAGAATTGATAAGTGCTTGTGTTATATTAATACAAAGCGTTATTATCTTACAATGAGCACACCTTTTATCAGATTTTATCACTAAATGGTGTGCATTTGTGTATTATTATGAATTGTAGGTTTGTGGAGCTAATTTGGAGAAGAAGAATGAAGTTAGATCATGTTCGCCATTGTTGGGAAGTTTTCGGACCGAGCAAGGAACAAGGCACGAGCCTAGACTTGTGAGTGTGTGCCAACCTCCTTTGGAGGGGCACAAAGGCAGTCACATTCACAACAAGTCTAACTCGTGTAGCTTAGGAGAACTTCACCAAGAAGGAAACTTTAAGCAATCGGCACGATCTACCATTGATTGTGTGCCCAATTTAATGGCCACGATGAAGAACAATGGATTCGGGAGCATTTCGGAGAGTTACTGTAGTAGCATTGTAGCTTGTTACTATTAGAAACACTGTAGCAAGCTACTGTTCACTTTCTGCCGAAAATCAGGATTCCAGAGAGCTCACACGGGCGTGTGGAAATTCCACACGGCCGTGTGAAGTCCCGATAAGTCCAATTTTAAAGCCGCGACTCAACATTATAAAAGCTCGATTTTGGAGACTTTTGAGATATCTTTTGACCTAACTTTCTCCCCAACTTCTTGAGAGTACGGCTAGGGTTTCGAAGAGGACTTCATGGAGGTTCGGAGCGCGCCATCGGCATCGTCATCGATGTCCGGCGGCCACACAAGATCACGGCCACACCATACGCAAGGGGGTTTTCATCAATGCCTTTAATTTGTGCTTTCTTTTATATTTTGATGGACATGTATAGCTCCATGAGGAGTTAAACCCCTCGTGGGTATTTGGACTTGTAAACCCTAGGATTATTATGTTTCTATGACATTACTATTATGCTTTTTCCATTATTGATGAATAAATTCGAGTTTCAATTTTAATTATCTTTTGCAATTGTTTTCTCTTAGCCGTGACACTAGGGTTGAGAACAATCTAGGTTGTCCTTTGGAGGTGTGACAACTCCTATAGGATTAGACTACCTAAGATTGAAGAGGGTTGAGAGGGTTTGTCGTGAGATAGCGAAGCGTCCCCTTTCCCCTCCGGTGTGATTTCTCCCTACCTCCGTTTTCCTCAATTTCTTAGCGGTCTAGATAGAGTGAAGTGCTAGGTAGATAAACTCCCCTGGGGCTTAGTTGCGCAAGCAACAGAGTGAAGGGTTGATGTTAATCCTAAGCACTAGGGCTTAATCAAGACTAGAGTTCTTCCACCTGGACCAAAGGGTTAGAACTACACATAGGAACAGGTTTTATCACTAGGAATCCCTAGAGCTTAAAATAATCCCACGTAGTGTTAGGCTTAGATAGATATACTCCCCTGGGGCTTAGTTGCGTGAGCGACAGAGTGAAAGGTTGACGTGAATCCTACTGCCGGGGCATAGTGTTGGGATTAGTCACGGTTGACCTTAGGTTTGGGACAGTGAGTTTAAGGATATCCTCGACCCAATTAACGTCAATAGGAAAGTATAATAGCATAGTCTTGCACAAGAAGCAAAAGTCCTAGTGGTAGCTTGTCCGGATACCCTATTTCATACATTGCTAGTCTTTCTCTAATTCGCTTCTACTTGCACTTTCTTATCTTCCATCTCTCTATTTAATTTCTTGCTTTTTATTATATTTGCTTCCATAATTCACTCATCAATTTTATTATCACATTTTCGTACACCGCACAACTAAATAGCGAAATCTCGTGTCTTAAATCCCTATTCCCTATGGATTCGATTGCCCACACACCAGGGTAATTTTATTACTTCGACAAGCCCGTGCACTTGCGGGATACACGCAAGGGGTCATGTCAAGGATCTATTGGAGTAGACCCTCAGTCCTCACCTAACCCTCCTCAAGATGAGTTGTAGGAGGAGGAGGAGAAGGAGGCTCAGCAATAGCAGCTGTCTCGGTAGGGAACTCATAGAGTCAGAATGGTCGACCACCGGGAACTGCAACCTGTAGAGTGTGTCCCGCCGCTCTATCATGTTCATCGCCCAGAGCATGTTGGCCCCAAATGGTTGTATGCCTCCAACTCTACGCATAACTGAATAGTAGTTGATCAGGCCCAGGCCTCGTACAAGTCTGGTAATGTAAGGACCAAGAAATATGGTCACCAAGCTGGGATCTTGTGCTTTATGACGTAGTTGGCAGGAAAGGACATGGCCGATGTGAATCGGCTCCCGAGCTACCATGCTCCACAAGAAGTACAAGCCATGGAGGTTCACAACCTCCATACTGTCTCTTCTCACAGTTATTGTTTGAGATAAGACAGCGTGGAGGTACCTGAAAGCAGCACGTCCTAGGGCAAACACCTTTGACGTATCGCAAACATATATCTCCTAGCCGCAATGTTTCTGGGTCTAGACCTGATCAACACTCAAGCTGGACCGGCAGGTCAATGTAGAGCTGGGAGTATGACTCGATGCAAGTGCACTCCATGTCAACGAGTCCCATCGCCAAAGAGAAATCCATGTACGACATTAGGTACTCCACCCAGAACATCTGGAAGCTGATGGTCTCATGGTGGTTGAGGCTGATGATTGCCGTATCTAGCTCTAACGAACTCATCAGCTCTAGTGTCAGCACCAAGTAAGTCAGCTCTCGAATGCTCCTAGCCTTGTATAGAAATCAAGTATCATACCTCATTGGCGAGACCAATCCTCTCGAGAGTCTTCTAGTCGATGACCCTACCCTCAACAAATCTCTAATGAATGAGCCTCCTGTAGCGGGCTTTATGCTTGGGATCCTCGAACCACAGTACTGCTCGCACAGAAGACTCTCCAATCTTCATTTTCTTCTTCTCGTTCTCTATTTGTGGACCATCAACAGTTCTCTTTTAACCCATATCCTACAATTCAGAAAGAAATTGAAAAATTAATCAACAGACTATGGAAAATGTAATTCAAGAATAGACAACGGGTATATCATGATCATTATGTGACCATAACGGTATCAAAATGGTCGTTACCAATGCTGTGATAATCCTCTAGATAATCACAATGGGTACATAACACTCCATTGTGTGATACAGTAGCTTAGTTGTACAATGTGCCAAGGTTACCAATGGTGCACAATGCCCGTGGTGCGTCTGTTGCATTCTACAATTGATCAACAGCTAGTTGACAACGGGCCACCCCGTTCCCAGGTGTTGCTAGTACGAAATGAGAGGGAAAAATCTCATAACGGCCTTATAACTGGAGGATAACGCTAGTTGTGGCTCATCACAATGGAGGATAAACCCATCCTATTTATTATTTGAACACAACGGTCATCACAACAGCCGTTGTTCATCAAGGAATGGACATTGTGATACCTGACCATGATGAAACAATTTTATACAATGGCTTATTTTAATTGAAATTCTCATAAAAACATTCACCAAGCAACATTAAACTATTTCATGCCAGTTAAACATCATAAAATCACGATTTTATAAGTTTTGGAAGAGTTCTCACAGAATCAACCAAAAAGAGAAGGTTGTTCAGTGGTGAAAACTGGATGTGGTGCTAAATCAAGTGGGAACAAGGCCAAATCTTCTCAGACTCACTAAACACATGTTAAGGAAGGTTCTCTGGTGAAGTGGTAGAGAGGAAATTAGATTTTGAGTGAGAAAGGCCAAGAGTCGGTCGTCGGTAACCCTATATCACCTCATAACGGGGTTAACAACTGCCAAGCAATGGCCATTATTCATTTGCTCAGTCACTTCGAGTAACCATGACCATTACAAGCTTCTTATGGGGTCGTTGTACTCACCACGACCAGACAACGAGCCTGGTAAGGCCGTGCCAGACCTCTGGAAATCCTAGATATATAGCACGCTCTGTGGAATGACATTGATAAGTTACCACGGTCATGATCACGAGCGTTAAAGGACCATGATAGACTCACTCAAATTTTTTTAGAAAAATACAACTCACTACTTGGGCATCACAATGGGTAGAATGGGTTTACCATGCCTATTATGATGCTCGTAGTGAAAAACTAATGGTTTTCCCTGTGTAAAATGGCATGAAAGTAATTCCTACTGACAATACTAGATTCCTCAATCATGTTTTGCTCATAAAATTCAATGGGGATGAGCCAACTTCACATCCTTTAATTAATAACCACTTTTACTATTTTATTAACTAATGAATAAGATTTAAAACTAATATTAAATGAACTAAAGCATAGAAAACTAGTTGGATTGCCTTCCAAGAAGCGCTTGTTTTACATCACGAGCCAAATGTACCTGTTCTCATCTCAAGATGGCTCTGAAAGGTCAAACTCCTCTCCCTTGTTAGTCCAATTGCTTGCCCCAAAATAATACTTTAAACTATGACCATTTACCTTGTATGTACCTATTTGGGGGTGAGTTATCTCTACAGTGCCATAAGGAAACACTTGTGGTACTACGAATGGTCATAACCATCATAATTTCAACTTACCTAGAAACAACCTCAGCCTTGAATTAAAAAAGAGGATGTGGTTCCCTTCTCGAAACTCCTTGCTATGTTTGAGGTATTGATCATTGTAACTCTTTGTGGGCTCTTTGTAAGTCTCCCCATTTTTGTAGGCAGTCATCCTCCACTCTTCAACTTCCTATAGTTGTAACTTTCTTTTCTTTTCTGCGAGATGACTATCAAGATTTAAGCTTTTTATTGCCCAATATGCTCTTTGTTCAAGTTCTACAGCGAGATGATGGGCTTTTCCATATACTAATTTGTAAGGTGAAGTTCCCCTAGGTGTTTTAAATGCAGTTCTGTATACCCACAAGGCATCATCTAATTTATCCGACCAATCCCTTTAATGATAAGCTATAGTTTTTCTGAAATTTGTTTCAACTATTGATTAGACACCTCTACTTGCCCACTTATTTGTGGATGATAATGGGTGGCTAGTGTATGTGTGACTCCGTACCTCCTCAAGGTTTTCATAAGCTTGCCATAGCAAAAATGTGTACCCCTATCATTTAATATTGTCCTAGGTGTTCCAAATCTAGAGAATAATTTCTTTAAGAATCTAATCACGACCCTAGCATCATTCGTCGAGAGAGCTTGTGCCACTACCCATTTGGAAACGTAATCAATTGTAACCAAAATAAACTTATTGCCAAATGATGCAGGAAACGGCCCCATAAAATCAATACCCCACATCGAAGATTTCATATATAAGAATAGAATTTTGGGGCATTTCATCTCTGTGAGAAAGATTACCTATGTGTTGGTATTTGTCATAATTTTGTACATACTTGTTTGCATCTTGGAAGATTATGGGCCAATAAAAACCTGATTCTAGGACCTTGTTGGCTGTTCAATTTGCGCTAAAATGCCCTCCAGCTGGTCCTGAGTGACAATGTCCGAGAATATCCCATCCTTCTGATCGTGGTACACATCTTCTAATGATTTGGTCTTCATAGATACTAAACAAGAGTAGGCCTTGCCACACATAGTGTTTGAGGTCCTACAACCAAATAATTTGTGAAGTCAGCAAACCAAGGCGGGTCTTCATCTTTTAGCGTATTAAATCTGTACAAGTGATCTTCATTGAAGGTGTCATCAATGTCTCCATCCTTTAATGATCTCTTTTTGGGATTGTCTAGCCTGGATAGGTGGTCTACAGCTAAGTTCTCCACTCCTCACTTGTCCTGATCTCCACATCGAATTTCTGCAAGAGTAAAACCCAACTAATCAGGAGTGGTTTAGCATTAGTTTTACTCATGAGATACCTGAGCTCTGAGTGATCGGTATAGACCACGACTTTGAATGTACTAGATATGGTCAGAATTTGTCAAAGGCAGAGACTACTACAAACAATTCCTTTTCAGTGGTCATGTAATTCTCTTGTGCATCATTTAATGTTTTGCTGACATAGCAGATGGGATGAAAATGCTTATCTTTCCATTGACCCAATACCGCTCCAACCGTGAAATTACTGGCATCACACATCAACTCAAATGGCAAATCCCAATTTGGAGTAATCATGATCGGAGCTTGCACTAGTTTATCTTTTAAGGTTTTGAATGATGATGTACATCTTGGTTGAAGTCGAATAGTGCATCTTTCTCTAATAGTTTGGTTAAAGGTGTAGCAATTTGTAAGAAGTCTTTAATGAAACTTCTATAAAAGCATGCATATCCCAGGAAACTACGAATTGCCTTGATTGAAGTTGGTGTGGAAGCTTCTCAATTGTTGCAACTTTAGCCCTGCCCATCTCAATCCCTTTTCTTGAAATTCATGTCCCAACACGATAACTTCCGTGACCATGTAGTGGTATTTCTCCCAACTGAGTGCAAGGTTAGTCTCCTCACATCTTACTAATACTCATTCTAGATTCCTGAGGTACATATCGAAAGAGTTACCAAATACAGAAAAATAATCTATAAATACATCCATTTTTTTCTCGACAATATCCTCAAATATTGCAAACACGCATCTATAAAATGTCGCGGGCATTATATAATTCGAAAGGCATCCGGCGGTACACGAAAGTCCCATATGGGCATGTAAATGTGGTCTTCTCTTTGGACTTCTGGAGCGATGGGAATATGAAAATATCCTAAACATCCATCTTGAAAACAATATTGTGAGTACCCTGCTAACCTTTCCAACATCTGGTCTATGAACGACAGTAGAAAGTAGTCCTTTTTAGTGTCATCATTCAATTTTCTATAATCGATGCACACTTGCCACCCTGTAACTATTCTGGTGGGTATGAGCTGGTTCTTCTCATTGGTAATTATCATCATCCCCCTTTTCTTTGGTACCACTTATACTGGACTTACCCATGCACTGTTTGAATTCAGCCTTCGTTGAGTTAGAGCAGAGGGTTTATGAGTATCTTTCATCAAGATCTTGTAGGTGCAAAAGGATGGTCTTATTCCCTTGATGTGGATATTTTCCAAGCAATGGCGTTCTTATGCTTTCGTAAACCCTCCAAAAGTTGTTTCTTTTATTCCTTAGCCAAACCTGCCGCAATGATCACTGGGAGTCTCAATTCTTCTTCCAAAAAGGCATACTCCAAGTGCTCCGATAATATCTTTAATTCCAAGTTCGGTGACTCCTCAATCGACAGTTTGAGCTGATTATCCATGTTCAATGTGACTATGGTGATATTCTCCCTTAGGAGGCTGATCATTATTGGCATCGTCATATAAATCATAAGCCTCAATTTCCTTTCTGTTGATGTCTTCTATATGTAATTTGTTAATTCCCATAAAGTCTTCTATGGCCCTACTCACTGTTCTATTTTCCTATTTTCCTATTTTCATGAACTAATCGAATATTTCCTGCCAACCTGTCTCTTCATGCTGTCAAGAACAAATGTTGGGTGTAGGGTATTACTCAACTGCATTGATGCATTGTGCATCAATTGTCTGTGTCCTACGGTATTCAATCCATTGATCCAGCAGGGCCAGTACCTTCTCTGACTGACCTTTCATACCTGCCATGAAAAGAAAACTATTCACAGTATTTTGTAGCAAGCATAGAAACATGTGATAATCTGAATTGACTGAATTAGATACAAAAGGAGTAAATGGCTAAAACACTAAGCTACAAGTTTCCCAAGAATCTCTCGAGTAAAAGCTCCTCGGCAACTGTGCTAATGAGTGTGTAAATTATGCAAATATATAAACATTCAAGTATGCAATTAATACTACAATTGGTCCATCATACGAAAAGTATACAGGTCATCAAGTAATACCTCGTGGGTAAGCACGAGGGTCATACTTCCATAGGAACAGTGGGTGGCTCCTGTTACTTCCTTTTCACTTAATCAATAGCCTAATCATTTACTCTTTTTCTTTAGTTTACTTGTACAACACTATTGAACAATACAATTGGAGATTTCATTAAGCACACTTAGAAGGAGTTTGGTGTATGTACGATAGTTGTCTTGATTATTAAGTATGATAACCGTTAAGTGTCAATCATGTTCTAGGACCGAACCATAGTAATTCAAAGGCCTACTAGCCCAAAAAACTCTTGGTGACTAGGTCTAAATCACTAGGAACTTAAGATGGAATCTCTTCCACCCCAACCTTCTATGTTTGTCTTAAGTGCGGGAATCCCACATGAAGAGACAAATCAAATCCTAAGCCTAAGGGGCAATCAATCCCTAATCTAAAAACCTAGCTATGCCTAACCTCTTAGACCATGTATAGATCTATCATGGCATGGGTGTCATTAACATGGGAGCATAACCTTCTCATCCACATCAATAATAATAATCAATTAAGAACATACATTGATTATGAAAACTAGAACAATATATATTAATCGATCAAGATTCATAAATTATAACTGAGGGACGTAGACATACAGTTCTCCTCGAATTAGATTTTTATGGATCATAAAAAGCAAAGCATCAAAGCACAAGCGAGCCACAAGACGAAATAAAGAATAAATAAGCTTTCAATGTATTCCTAGACTAACGCCCTCCAATAGTTCTCTGAAGGTTGGGGATTGGAGGATCCTAAGGTTGTCAAGATGATGCATGTCACTCGTGCCTATCTGATAATGATCATTGAAGATGCCAGTCATGCGCGATCTTCTCCGATGATGCTCATTGAAGTACTCTTGAGAAATCCACTGGAATATGTAGAAATCCCATCTCCCGCTGCTCAGATCTCTAAAAAATGTATACCCTACCTTATTCAACAAAAGAGTCTCCCCAATTTCAAAGAAACCCAGGATATTTATAATATTAGGTCCACGGCCTTACCACAGAAGTTGTGATGCCCGTGGTTAGTAAGTTGTTGCTTGGGCTCCAAGTCATGTCCTGTCATGGTCTTTAGGCATTATGTGTCTTGATAACGGTCGTGATGGTATTCACAACAGTTGTTGTGGCTTCTGTGTTGCCTCTAGTTGTTCCATGCTACCACAGCATGATCACGAAAGTGGTAAGTATAGACAACGGGCACGGTAAGTTTCCATAAAGCCCGTTGTGTGTCATGGTGCAACCTTGATTAAGAAACTTGGTTCATTTTGTTTCAAAACATCCCCTATTCTGCTTCATTTTCCCTAAAACAGAAATAAAGGTAGTGATGAATAAAAGATTGAAATTTTGTAATATTTTGGTGGTCAACATCTAAAACTTCATGCTAATTAAATTGTATATGATATAGAAATCATAGCTTTAAAGGCAAAGCTTTAACCTGGAGCGAAGTTGGAGGAACTATGATGATTATAAAGATGTTGATTCTACAAAAGAATATGAAGATCATAGCAATAACAACAACAACAACCACTACAGAAGGAACAAGGCAATAGATACGATAATAAAAAGATAAAGAAGTGAAGAGAATAGAAAATCCATATGTCAAACCTATTAGCGAAAAGTGTTTTAAATGTAACTGACTGGGACATAAGTCAAATGAATGTCCCTTGAGGAAGACCATGAACATTATAGAGAAAAGTGAAAATAATGAATAGATTATTTGTGAGTCAGATGGTGATAAGAAAGAAGAATATGAAGCAGACGAGAGTCAAGCTTACCTTTTAAGGTGGATAATGTCAACTCCCAAGCATGAAGAGCAGATTTAGAGCCATCATTTTCTTAAAATCACTTGCACAATTAATAATAAGGTGTTCAAGGCTAGTGTTGATAGTGGAAGTTGTGAAAATATAAACATAAAAGAGACTTCTACTAACACTTCTAAAAATGATGAAATAGATAAAAAAAAAAAAAAAAAAAAAAGCTTGATTGGGAGAATGCTGATGAATGAAAGAAGAACAATGAAAAGGAGTTTTTGGAGTTTCACAAAGAATCCAAGTAAAGGTTGTTGTTGTCTTCAAAGAAGAAGATAAAGAAAGCTACAAAATGGAAAGATTTCAAGATCAAGAAATTCAAATTTTGGAATGATGATTGTTTGATGAAATATTCAATTACAAGATTAATTGCTTTAATCATAACTCGAGGTCAAATTTCTCGCTAGTGGAAATGAATCACGCAGCACGGTGAAAGAAATCTCCTAATGATTTTAGGATTTTAAATTTAAATCTTCAAAGTAGTTTTTATTTAGTATTTTATAATTATATTAGCTTGATTGGTTATTTTATTTTTATTTAGTTATCATGTATTTTGTAATTATTTCAATTTTATTTACTATTTTGTCCTTACCTAGGCCTTTATAAATATTTGTTTTAGGGTTTGTGAAAGGGACCCAATTTATTGAAATTTTATGCTCTTTCTACTCGATTTTGAGCGAGTTCTTGGATTGGAACTGTACATCCACTGCATCAACGTTGGTGAAAAAAATTCCAATATCTGCAAGATAAAGAAAATCCAAGTGATCTTTGCGATTATACTAGCTAAAGCTCTATAATCAGATTATTTATTGGATTGCCCGATACGGGTTATTAATTGGCACTCTAAGGATTGTTGCTACTTCCAAAAAAAAGGTAGAGTAGTATGTTGTAGACATTTTGGTCATAGAACAACCAACTCATTAAATATTAGAGAACACATAAAGATCAAAGAACAGTGTTGTTATGAGAAAGATTTATACCAAAGTCAAGAGTAGTAGAGACATATTTAAGTATGCGTAACTGGAAATGATACTTAGTTGGGCTATGCATGCACTAACACATATTATTGACACTATAGGACAGATCAGGTTGTGTGAATATCAACTATTGTAGAATACCAGCCGAGCTTCTGTAGAGTTAAGGATCATTAAATGAGGCACCTTTAGTACTCACTTGAGTTTTACCAATTATTGGAGTTAAGCAATGTAGCACCCCATCTTCTGGGCAAGCAAGTGCAATCACAGTGTCGACATGAAGTACATGACATGGACGCTCACCTTACCCTGAGGTACTACAGGGCAAAATATCCTGCAAAACTGCATTACGAGAAAATATATATATATATATATATATATATATATATATATATATATATATATATATATATATGTCATTAAAAAACAACACAAACGAACATAAAGCCAATTAAAATATAGTAGTTTGATAGTGTTGAAAATAGTGTGAGAAATACAAATATTAACCACTAATTACACACTAGTGGATCCACTTAAAACAAGTTCAAATATAGGAACAAAGTCTAACCTAAAAACAAACTCTAGTCAAAAGGTAACATATACAGAGCCAAGCAGAACCCTCTAACAAGCAATGGCTCTAACAATGACCACTTCTAAAAATAGGGAATAGAGTGATTTAGTAACTTAATTACTCTGAGTGGTTAGAATAGTTTCTCTATATTTACAAAAGAGATTAAACATCTTTCAACATCACTTTTCCAAAAATAGTATCATAAAACCCATTAAGAATCCTACATAGCTCTTTGTAACAATATAAGAAAATGGTTAATTGAAAACATCATAAAATTGGAAGTAAAGTTCTTTGCATTCAAATAATAAAACCGTTTTAAAACACTAGTAAGGAAGGTATCCACTCATAGTACTTTGACCAATAAGCCAAAGAGCTTAAACGTGGTACTCCTCTATTGGCACCTTGCCTTTGACCGAGGGTTCCCCACATAAGAGCAAATCCAACTCAATGCGAATTTCAACTAAAAAGTGCATGAAAAAGAGATATTCATAATTCGAGCCCTATATGCAATGCATGAAGGATTTGGGTCGGTTATGGACCATAAACCCTTAACGAAATATCTTATAGGCTTCTTACAGACTACTTATAGCCATAAGCACTTGATAGAAGGCCTTATAGGCTCCTTATGGGATGCTTACGGTTGTAAGCCCTTGACAGAATGCCTTACAAGCAACCTTATGCCCATAAGGTTGGCCATAAACTTTGCAAAAAGGTTCGAAAGGGTTTATATGAGTATCGCTGGTAAGGATTTGGGGAGCATGAAAATAGATCATGTAGGTGACAAAAGAGTAAGAAAACCTAGGGTTATAATCATATAAACTTTTATGCAAGTTTTCTATAGATCCAATAAGGAAAAACTTGAATTTAATAAGAAAAACACCAATTGATTTATTGATAAAGGGTTCAACAAATCCACAACACCCAAGATCTAGAACACAAGATCATTCAACAAGAAACTCCACAATTGACTACAAAACCATAAACTCAAACATAGAAATCATAAAATTTTAATGATCTCATACAAATGCATTGGGAATCCATAAAGTTGAGGGAGAAGATGCATTATGATGCTAAGATCAAGAAAAGTGATTATGATGAAGACTATATGGCAATCTTACCTTGATTTTTCAATTAAAAAAAAGAGGGAAGAGATGGAGATTCCTGCTCCAAGATTGCTCCAAGAGGGATTTAAAGAGGCAAAGTGGATTAATTGAAGAACTTAGGGCTAGGTTTAGAGATTTAGGGTTTTAAATAACAAGAGAAAATTCCCAAAACACATCCACTCTCTCATAAGATCATCACAGATCACAAGATTAGCCTAATACCCTAGATAAGACCTAAGTTGGAAGCTGGGTATTACAAGTAAGGTTTGTAATTGGACATTGACATTCGATGCAACAAATATCTGGCATATTTACCTTCACTAAGAAATAAAGTAGCATTTGTGTACATCACTTCTACACTAAGAAAAGAATGAAGAGGTCTAAGATCCTTCAAAGCAAACTTTGCATGTAATTGAAAAAGAAAATATTGCAAAAAATAAACTATTATCTCCTCTAAGTATTATACCATCAACATAGAGAAGGAGGAAAGTTATGCCTTAAGAATCATCATAAATGAACAAAGGCGAGTCAATATAACTTGAAAAGAAATCAAGAGAGAGAGAGAGAGAGAGAGAGAGAGAGAGAGAGAAATAAGATGCAAACCGATCAAACTAGGCTTAATGAACTTGTAATAGTAAATAAGGAGGCCATTTCAATTTGTAGACATAAGCTGTGGAAGTTTCATTAATAAAACAAAATGGTTGCTACATGAAAACTATCTTAAACAACTTACCATGCAAAAAAAGCTTTTTTGACAAAGAATTATTGAATATTTCACATGCTAATTAGTGCTATAGTCGAGATAATTCAAATCATGGTTGGTTTTATAATTGGAGAAAACATTTCGACAAAATCAATACAAAGAATTTGAGTTTGTTAGAACTGAAAGCTTGAAATGTGAGCTTAAAAACTCGAACTAACAAAAGACAGGACGAAGAAAAAGACAGAAAGAAAGAAAGGCTTAATATTTCATTAACTTCTTTATTGATCACATTATACAAGGATTGATTAGTTCTTGTGTATAAGTATTACTATATATACTTTTCTTACATTGAGCATCACTTTTATTAGATTTTATGGCCCGTTCGTGTGTATTTGTGCTCTTTTGCACATTTAGGGTTCTAGAGACAAGTTTGGAAGAAAGGAAGCAAAAATAGATCATGGAAGCAATTATCGACAAAACTCTTGGAACAAACAAGGATCAAGACACAAGTTGTGCTCACAGACATGCGAGTGTGTGCCAACCTCCAAAATGCTCAAGTGAATATACAAATTGGAGTGGCACAAAAGCAGTCACACTCATATGTTCCGACATGTGTAACATTGTTAAGACCTTCATCAATGTGCTTGAAAGCAAGACGCGACATGATCTACTACATGGTTGTGTGCCCAAGTTGGAAGCCTCGACGAAGAAAATAAATTCAGAAGCACTGTAGCAAATCACTGTAGTAGTTACTTCTTCATAGCGCGCAGGAAAAACGAAGCCTGGAAATCCGCACGCTCGTGTGGAATTTCCATAGGGGCGTGTGAATGCCTGATTTTAGCCCTATAAATAGCTCTTTGAGATTTTTATTAGGGATCTTCTTCCTATATTTTGCCTATCTTTTGGGGAAAGCACGGCTAGGGTTTGGAAAGGTTTTTACTGGGATTTTTGAGCGGGTCTACGGCATTTGACATTGACGTCCTTCGAAGGAAAGTTATTGGGGAGCTTCCGACGGCCTTGATTCAGTGGGGTATGCCCTAGGCTTGATGAAAGAGTCCTTGGAGAAGACGAAGCGGCTCTTGAAGACCATCAACACGGATGAAAAGGGGGTTATCTCTATGTATTGCTTGTACTTATCTTTGATTTTATCTTTGGCTTTGTATTACTCCATGGAGAGGTAAACCCCTAGTGGGTGCTTGGACTTGTAAACCCTAGGATGATTTTATTTGTTTAACTTCTATTATGTTTCTTTAATTGAGTTTCAATCTTGCAAGATTATTGTGGTGCTTTTCCCTTAGAGTGACACTAGGGTCGAGAATCCATCTAGGTAATCCATTGAAGGGGTGACAACTTCATTAGTATTAGACTTAGTGAGATTGAAGAGGGTTGAGAGGGTGAGTCGAGAGGTAGCGGAACGTCCCCTTTCCCTTTTGACGTGATTTATCCGACCTCCATGTTCAAAGAGTTCTTTGCAGTCATGATAGAATGAAGTGCTAAGAGACAAACTCCACTGGGCTTAGTTGTGTAAGCAACAGAGTGAAGTGTTGAGTAATCCTTAGTGCTAGGGCTTAATCGTGATTAGGGGTCTTCCGCCTGGACCAAAGGGTTAGATCTACACTAGGGAATAGGGTTTATCACTTTAAGTCCCTAAAACCTCAACTAGTCCCACACAGTGTGAGGTGTTAAGAGTATTCCTTTCAGCCGGGGCATAATGTAGAGGGCTAGTCATGGTTGGCCTTAGGTTTGGGACAGTGTGCCTTTGGATTTTGACAACTCATTAAACATCAATTAGGAGGCATAATATTAGTCTTGCACTTGAAACAATAGTCCTAGGGTGAGTGATAAGTGTTTGTGTTATAGTAATACGAAGTATTATTATCTTATATTGAGCATTACTTTTCTCAGATTTAATCACTAATTAGTGTGTATTTGTGTTCTTTTGTGCATTGAAGGGTTGTGGAGAAGATTTATAGAAAAAGAAGCAAGAATAGGTTATGTTCGCCATTATTGACGAGTTCTCGGACCAAGCAAGAAACAAGGCACGAGTCTACACTTGTGGGTGTGTGCCAACCTCCATTGGAGGGGCACAAGGGCAGTCACACTCACAAAAGTATATAACTCATGTAGGATTGGAGAACTTTGCCAATGAAGAGAAATGAAGTAATCGACATAATCTAACATTGATTGTGTGCTCAATTCAACGGCCTCGATGAAGAATGATGAATTCGGGAGCATTTCGGCGAAGACTGTAGCAGTTACTATAGCACTGTAGCTTTGTACTGTAGTGAGTTACTGTTCACAGCCCGGCGAAAATCAACAAAACAGAATTTCCACATGGCCATGTGGAATTAACACACGGGCGTGTGGAAAATCTGCAGCCCCTGTGGAAAATCCACAGGGGCGTGTGGAACTCCGATTTCAACCTATAAATAGCCCGTTTTCAGATCTATTTGGGGACCCTCCCCTTCTATCACTTGCCTATCTTTTGGGGTTCTTTTGGCTAGGGTTTGGAGAGGTTCTTGGAGGTCTTTGGAGGTGATTATACAGCATCGGCATCGACATCTATTGGAAGATAGCTATTGGGGGAGCTTTCGTCGGCATCGATTCGGCGAGGTGTGCCCTAGGCTTGACAAGGGATTCGTTGGAGAAGACGTGCGACTCCACAAGACCATCGATACGATCTACAAGGGGGTTTTCTTTATGGTTTTATTGCATATGTTCTTAATCTCTTTATTGATTTTGTATTGCTCCATGGAGAGCTAAACCCTAGTGGGTATTCGGACTTGTAAACCCTAGGATGATATTGTCTCAATAACTTTTATTATGCTTTCTTTATTGATGAATTTAATTGAGTTTCAATTTTAATTATCTTTTGCTATTGTTTTCCCCTAACCGTGACACTAGGGTTGAGAGCAATTTAAGTTATCCTTTGGAGGTGTGACAACTCCTATAGGATTAGACTACTTAAAATTCAAGAGGGTTGAGAGGGAGAGTTGTGAGGTAGCAATGTACCCCTTTCCCTTCCGGTGTGATTTCTCCCTACCCCCGTTTCCTTGGTTAATTAGCGGTCAAGATAAAGTTTTAGGGCTCAATCTAGACTAGGGTTCTTCCACCTAGACCAAAGGGTTAGAACTACATAGAGGAACAGGTTTTATCACTAGAAATCCCTAGAGCTTAAAGCAATCCCACGTAGTATTAGGGTTAGGAAGATAGACTCCCCTGGGGCTTAGTTGACAGGTCAACAAGAGTCAAGGGTCGTAGTGAATCCTAATACCGGGACATAATGTTGGGGTTAGTCACAGTTGACCTTAGGTTTGGGACCGTGTGTTTAAAGATATCCTCGACTCAATAGGCATCAATTGTAGAGCATAATACAAGTTTTGCACTAGAAGCATTAATCCTAGGGGGAGCTTTGCCCGGGTACCCCATCGTTATATCGATTACCTCTCCTACCCTCATTATTCTTCTTGCACTCTTTTATTTTCTTTTACATCTATACATATATACTTTTCTCATCATCGATTCCCATCATAGCTAAATAGCGATAACACTTGTTTCTAAACACTATTCCCTGTGGATACGACTACCCACTCACCAGGGTATTTTATTACTTCGACAACCCGTGCACTTGCGGGGTACACACGCAAGGGGTGTGTCAGTGAGCATTGTCCGGGTACCCCATTTCACAATTGATTATCCTCTCCGATTACTTCTGTTTGTTATCTTTTCTCTTTTACTTTTCTTTACATTGATATCTTGAATAAAATCATAACTTAGTTTTCACTCTAGATAAATAGCAATACTTTGTATTTCTGAACAACTATTCCTTATGGATTCGATTGCCCACTCACCAGAGTATTTTATTACTTCGACGACCCGTGCACTTGTGGTACGCACACGTAAGGGGTGTGTTACTGACCATATCTCGATAATAATTAAGAAAAAAAAACCTAATAATAACCAGACTACATCTTAACAATTACAACCAAATAATTAGAATGATAAGCATACTCTATCTCAGTAATGGCTAACTTAGTCCTTGTTTATTTTTTATTTTAACTTCTGTAGTCCTTATCTTTAATATCTCAACCTATATCTATATTTATATAATTAAATAAATACAACACAAATAAGCATAGTGTTCAACCTTATTTTCTTTATATCCAATATCATTATAGACTCCTCCAAATAATATTTGAGCATGCGTGCCTTCGATGAATATCCCTAAATGAGGAAGGCTCTCAAGGTAGGCATATTATTATTGTCCATTAAACAACATGACTAAATTGACCATTATGGTTACCAACACTTGTGTGTTGATGTAAATGAGATATTCTAAAATATAATTATTATGGTTACCAACACTTGTCTGTTAATGTAAATGAGATATTCTAAACTATAATTAGCCATTTTATACCTATATTCATCTAAGAAAAGAACTTTTGAATATGTAGTATTGTAGAATGAATGCCTACTATTGGAAATACGATTCACATGTTACTAGAATGATGGATTTCTTTCAACCACTTTTACATTCCAAGATTTTCCTTCAAACCATAGAATGTCATAAAAAAAATGGCAACTAATAAGATGAGGTAAATTTTTTGATAGGGTATCAAATTATGACCCCTTTTTCATTTTTGGGTCTAAACTTCAATTTCAATCAAAATGATTACACAACTTCAATTTTGTTTCACCAAAGGATCATCCGAAAAATTTTGGCCTATTTTTATGATGTGATGTCGGAAATTCTCTGTTACCATGTGAGATAGCATTGTCAGCTAAACAGACAACGTGTCATTGACACGACCCCTTGCGTGTATCCCGCAAGTGCACAAGCTTGTCGAAGTAATAAATTTTACTCTGGTGAGTGGGTAGTCGTATCCACAGGGAATAGGGATTTAAGACACAAGAACTCACTATTTAGCTATGCGGTGTATGAAAAGTGAGAGTAGAATTGATGAGTGGATATGAAAGCAATTAAAAAGAAACAAGAAATAAAGTAGAAAGATGGAAGGTAAGAGAGTGCAAGTAGGAGTAAATAGAGAAGGACAAGCAATGAGAAAATATGGGTACCCGGACAAGCTACCCCTAGAACTTATGCTTCTAGTGCAAGACAATGCTATTATACTTTCCTATTGATGTTAATTGAGTCGAGGATATCCTTAAACACACAGTCCTAAACCTAAGGTCAACCGTGACTAACCCCAACACTATGCCCCAGCATTAGGTTTTCACTACGACCCTTGACTCTCATTGACCTGTCAACTAAGCCCTAGGGAGTCCGTCTTCCTAAGCCTCACACTACGTGGGATTGCCTTAAGTTCTAGAGATTTCTAGTGATAAACCCTGTTCCTATGTATAGTTCTAACATTTTGGTCCAGGTGGAAGAACCCTAGTCTCAATTAAGCCCCAGTACTAGGATTCACTTCAACCCTTCAATCTTAAGTAGTCTAACCCTCTCAACCCTCTTCAATCTTAAGTAGTCTAACCCTATAGGAGTTGTCACACCTCCAAAGGATAACCTAGATTATTCTCAACCCTAGTGTCACGGCTAAGGAAAACAATTAGAAGAAGCAATTAAAATTGAAACTGGAATTTATTCATCAATAATGGAAAAGCATAATAATCATGTCAAAGAAACATAATAATCTTAGGGTTTACAAGTCCGAATACCCACAAGGGGTTTAGCTCCTCATGGAGCTATACAAATTCATCAAAATATAAAGATGAAAACAAATTGAAAGCATCGATGAAAACCCCCTTGCGTATGATATAGCCGTGGGCTTGCGCGGGCGCCGGACGTCGATGATGATACCGATGACGCGCTACGAACCTCCACAAAGTATTTTACTACAGAAACTTGCTACAATGCTCCCCGAAAATGCTCCCGAATTCATCGTTCTTCATCAAGGCCATTGAATTGGGCACACAATCAATGGTAGATCGTGCCGATTGCTTCAATTCTTCTCATTGGTGAAGTTCTCCTAAACTACACGAGTTAAACTTATTGTGAATGTGATTGCTCTTGTGCCCCTCCATAGGAGGTTGGTACACACTCACAAGTCTAGGCTAGTGGCTTGTTCCTTGCTAGGTCCGAAAACTCCCCAACAACGGCAAACACGATCTAACTTTGTTTTTCTTCTTCAAATTAGCTCCACAAACCTACAATGCATAAAAGCACACAAATGCACACAATTTAGTGATAAAATCTGACAAAAGATATACTCATTGTAAGATAATAACGCTTCATGGTACTATAACACAAGCACTTATCAGTCATATATATGATGACAAAGAATTTACGGCATGTACACCATCAAAATTAGCCCGAAATCTCTCAGGTGACCTGTAGGTGAAACCAAATTAAAGCCGGGTAACTATTTTGATTTAAATTGAACTTTGGACCGCCAAAGTGAATATTGGTCATAGTTTGGTTCCCATTCAAAAACTTTACCCAATAAAGTTACCTACTAAGTACAAAAATAAACTAATCAAATTAAGCACTTCGCTATATATGTAACAACAACCAAAATTATTTTGATGAATAAATTTCAAAAGAAATACTTAATGCAAAAAAAAAAAAAAATAGTTCCTACACTTCTTGTAGAAAAAAATGAAACAAACACGCAATATTAAAGTTTATTGAGTTTACAGCAGTCAAAAGCCAAATCAAAATGGATTATCTCACCGTCGGGCTACAATACTGACAAAAGAAATACAACTATAAATTTGAATTGATCTCTGGAAACATTATTGGCCAATAATGAAAATACTTATTCTAATAAAAAAACAGCATCATTTATAAAAATGAAAATGAATAAAAATATAAAATACAAAAATCTTATGGTACATCTTAAAATATTACAAAACATTTAGCAACTTTGGCCTGTTCCGGGAAAGAGTTCGTAGCCTAATAACATTGGCCCCACTATAAAAGCTATTTGTGTGAAATATTCAAAAAGTTTTAGTTCAAGTCTCACTAGATGTAATAGTGGTAATGGGTCCTCAATTATGAGTATGAGTGTTTACATAAAAAATTATCAAATAAAAATTTTAAAATCACATATAGCAAAATCCTAATCGAATTAGGACAACATGTGGATATATTTCTCTATATAAAAAAAAATATTTGCATGTCCTAATTTGAATCAAATAAAAATTTAAAAAATCACATATAGCCAGATCCCAATTGAGTTGGGATGACATTTGGATATATTCAAAATAGGTCTAGAAGACATTTTTTAGATAATCTAAAAAAATTAAAATCTGAATATTGGTCGAGAGCGCATATCTCGAGGTGATTTAAAATATTTAAGTTTTAAAATCAGCCGACAGCACAGATCTCAAGGCGATCTAAAATGTTTAAATCTCAAGATTAGCCGAGAAATAGATCTCGAGACTATCTAAAATGTTCAAATCTCAAGATCGGCCGAGAGCAGAGATCTCGAGGTAACCCAAAATATCCAAATCTCAACATCAGCCGAGAGCACAGATCTCGAGGCGATCTAAATATTTAAATCTCGAGATCAGCTAAGAGCACAGATCTCGAAGCGATCTAAAATATTCAAATCCAAAGATCAGCCAAGAGCACAGATCTTGAGGCGAGCAAAATATTTAAATCTCACTATCAGCCGAGAAACACATCTCGAGGCGATCTAAAATATCCAAATCTCAAGATCAGCCGAGAGCACAGATCTCGATACGATCTAAATATTTAAATCTCAAGATCAGATGAGACCACAAATCTCGAAGCGATTTAAAATATTCAAATCCCAAGATCAGCCAAGAGCATAGATCTTGAGACGATCAAAATATTTAAATCTCACGATCAGATAAGAGCACAGATCTCGACGCGATCTAAAATATTCAAATCCCAAGATCAGCCGAGAGCACATATCTCGAAGCGATGTAAATATTAAAATCCCAAGATCAAGCAAAAGCACAGATCTCGAGGTGATCAAAATATTTAAATCTCATGATCAGCTGAGAGCACAAATCTTGAAGCGATCTAAAATATTCAAATCCCAAGATCAGCTGAGAGCACATATCTCGATGCAATCTAAAATATTCAAATCACAAGATCAGCCGAGGGCGCAGATCTAGAGGTGATCTTAATATTAAAATCTCAAAATTGCCCCTGAGAACAAATCTCGAGGCAAAATGGCAAATTACAAATTTGTCCCCGAGAACACATATCTCGAGGCGAGATGCAAATTACAAGATTGCCCTTGAGGACACATATCTCAAGTCAATCTCAAATTTAAGGATAGCCTGAGTACACATCCCGAGGCGATCCTAAACTTCATATAGCCTGAGAACATATCTCGAGTTGACCTGAGAAAGTGCAAATCACGAGGCACCCAAACACATATCCCGAGACAAACTGGATTTCAATTTCAAAAAAAAATTAAAATTTAAATTTAATCCTTATCTCGTTTGATTTAAAAAAAAATTAAAAATTAATTAAATTTGAATTTTGATCATATCCTTTTGATCCGGGGTTGCGATTCTACGGCGGGGTTGGGATTTTTTGGGATAGAAACTTTTTAAAAAGGGCGGTGGGGGGAGGAAAAAAATTGTTTGGAATCTCTGAACCAGACAAAAAAAGGAGGAGACAAAAAAGAGAAAAAAAAAAGATCTCGATTGTTTGGAAGGTGAAATTTTCTTCTTTTCCTTTTTTTATTATTATTATAATATATATGTAAATAAAGCCTTAGAATCCTAAGTAATTTTAGTTTTTGAGGGAGTGTGAGGATGGGAGTTATAAGGAGTAAAATAAAAAAATAAATGAGTGACATATATATATATATTCTATGGAAATAATAATAATAATAATAATAATAATAATAATAATAATAATAACAATAATAAAACAATAGAATTAAAAAAAACGTTCCACTGTCGTTTCTCTCGTCCATAATCTCACCGCCAATGATCGAGTCATATTCTACAAGTTCTACGATGACCAGCCCGGCGAGGCAGTCGCCGAATCCTGCCGCTCTGATCTCGATCACTATCTCGTCCTCTACTACCGGCCATTGATATCCCTCAAGCTTCTCGCTTCCTCTAAAAGCAAAACCGATTCCGTATGATCGTTGATCCTTTAATGTCTAGTGAAACAAATAGAAAAGGTCTGGGATCATAACAACAATGAATAAAAGGTAATGGTGATGATAATGGAGGAGATTAGGACTAAGTACTCAGCAATCACAAGAGTAAATCCCTTCGGAAGTCTCCAATGACTCATGCACACTATCTCATCCTAGTTGACTACCTCTATACATTCCAATAATGTTCGTGTGTGCTCAATAGCAATATTGCATCTATGTGTTCGTAGATACACTGCAGTTTTGCTAGGACAACCTAACAACTATGCACTCCAAACACACTACAGTTATGCAATACAAGATTAAACACAAGCATACAGTCTGACGATTGTCCACAACCAAGGTACTATGGGCGGTTAGCCCCTGAGGGCAGGTACACAAGGTGAGGAAAAAGATGGAACAAAGAAAGAGAGAAAGAAAACCTTTCAATACTCAAGATATCCTCCCTTGTAGTGTCCTTGCGCCAACTTTCCATCTCTTGCAATGCCTCCTACTAGTCCTTGATCTCCTTAGGCGGTTTGGTGAAGCTTGATCTTCGATCTCATCAACGTCCTCCCTGTGGAGAGATGAATCCCAAAACAAAAAATGAGAAAGAACCCTAATTTCTGGAGTTAAAAAGGCTGATTCGAGGCTCGACAAGGTCTGGATACGGGCGTGTTCAGACTGTGTACTTTTCTAGGAAATCCTGGGGTGACACTCGTGAGGTTTACAGCAGTTGGGATACAGGCGTGCATCCCCCGTGTTACCTAGCACACGACCGTATACTGGGTAATGTGCCCGTGTTGTTTTTTGAGATAACGTCTCCTGAGGTTTGCAGCGCTTGGGATTCGGGTGTGTGGTGACCGTGTCCATCCTGGGACACTCCCGTGTCAAGATTTTAGCTCTTCTACACTCCAGGTTGGGACTTACAGCACTAGGGGCACGGGGCGTGACATGCCCTTGTCAGCCAGTTCTGAACCTTTGGCCACTGCACATGCGGGAAACGCCCTCGGTTTCATATAAAATTGACTCGGGCCCCAGATTCCTACACAAGGAGTAAAATACCTTAAATAGCACCAATTCTAATCAATAAATATGCTTGAGGACAGAGAAAAGATGTGGCTTTCCTTCCCTTCATGGGTGACGAGCGCCACCAAGTTTTTCCGCGAGAGAGCTTCCTCGAAGTAGATGCGAGAGGGGATACGCTCTCTACCACAACCAGGTTCGCGCACTGTAGCTCTTCCACCACACAATCCTCAGACGGGGGTTATCCCCCTAACAATTCTCCCAAGTTGTCCCTCACAAATGTGTCCTGAACAAAATCAACAACAAAATCGTCAATAACATCAAGAGAGTAGCATATGTCATCAAAATCCATAGAGTGTCTCATTGAATCCTTAAGCTTGAAAATGACTTCATCACCCCCTACATGAAGCGTCATTTGGCTATCATTTACATCGATCAACGCCATAGATGTTGCAAGAAATGGCCGACCCAAAATCAATGGCACCTCAACTCGGTCATCAACATCAAGAATCACAAAGTCCACTAGAAAGATGAACTTGTCAACCTTAACTAACACATCCTCAATAATCCCCATTGGTTGCCGGACGGACCTATCAGCAAGATGTAGTGTCATGTTGGTGGCCCTTGGCTCCCCGGGGCCCAGTTTCTGAAAAAATTTGTAAGGCATGAGATTAATACTTGCCCACAAATCCGCAAGAACTTTTTCATCTACAAGACCCCCGATAGTGCAGGGAATAATGAACCCACCATGGTCCTTTTCTTTCTTAGTGAGCTTGTTACAAATAAGAGCCGAGCATTCTTCACTAAGTGTCACGGATGACAGTTCTTCCAATTTCCTCTTGTTCGTGAGCAACTCCTTGAGGAACTTAGCATATTTTGGCATTTGTGCAAGAGCCTCAACGAAGGGAACATTGATGCGTAGGGTTTTGAACACATCCAGGAATTTTTTGAATTGCTCATCTTGCTTCGCCTTTTGAAGCTTAACCAGGTAGGGAAGCTTTGGTTGGTACTCCACAACTAGTTCCTTCTCCTTTCCCGACTCCATTCTATTTTCATCATCAATTGGGTCCTCAAGTTCCACAACCACAGTGGGGCTGACATGTTCTTCTGTAAGGGGTTTCTCGAAAGACTTTTGCACTTGGTTCCCACTTCTCAACTGTACACTCTTCAAGGATTCCCTAGGATTCACCACCGTGTTGCTTGGGAGAGATCCCGACAACCTTTCTTCAACCAATTTAGACAATTTGGCCATCTGGTGTTCCAAGTTTCTTACTGTTGCATTAGTATTCCTAATCATCTCCTTATTGCTAGCAAAACGGGATTCTCTACTCTTGACGAACCTTGCCATCAAGCTAGTGAGGTCGGGGTTTGGTTCTGATGATGAAGAGGAAGGCGACGGATGTGCTTGCGATGGAGGAAGAGCATGTTGCTGTTGTGGTGCCCCTTGCCCTTGCCCAGACTGACTTGACCAAGAAAAATTTGGGTGATTCCTCCATCTGGGGTTGTAGGTGTTACTATATGGGTTGCTCTGAAATCTGCGATTTTGCCCCACATAGTCGACTTGCTCTACTAGTCCTATCCCTGAATCAGATGATGGAGGACAAAGAATCACACTAGAAGGACCACAAGAACTGCAAGAAGGTCCAGAACTCGGGGGAGGTATGTGCATGGCATCAAGTCGCTTAGCAATAGCCTCGACTTATGCCGCGAGTATTGTAACGGCATCCACTTGATTGATACCGGCTGATTTTGCCGGCTTGCTACGTTCAGTGCTCCATTGGTACCTGTTGTTGGCCATCTCCTCAATCAAAATGAAGGCGGCACTAGGCTGTTTATTGCACAAAGATCCTCCTGCGGCGGCGTCGAGCATTTGCTTGGTGGTGTTGCTCAACCCATTGTAAATAATTTGAATCTGCACTTTCTCAACAATTCCATGAGGAGGGCACTTTCTCAACAATTCCTTGTACTTTTCTGAAGTGTCGTACAAGGATTCCGACTCAATTTGGTGATAAGAGGAAATATTGCATCATAACTTTGTGATTTTTGCGAGAGGGAAGTACCGCGCCAGAAAACTATCTGTAACTTGTTTCCAATCCTTGAGGGAACCCGCAGGTAATGAAGTAATCCATTGCTTAGCCCTTCCTCTCAAATAGCACGAGAACAATCTCAGATGGATGGCATCCTCGGTAACGTTGTTCATCTTACATGTGTCACAAATCTCTAAAAATTTACGAAGGTGCTCGTAAGGGTCTTCATTCTGGAACCTATCAAACTGACACTCCTGTTGCAACCACTGAATAAAATTTGGCTTCAATTCAAAGTTGTTGTCCACGAAAGGTGGTCGGACAATACTTGACCCTGTTCCGTCAAAGTTTGGCCGGGCAAAATCTGAAATGCTCTGTTGTTGGTTTTCGGCCCTTTCCTGTTCTTGATTGACTTCCACACTAATTCCAACTGACCCTGATTCACTCAGATGTACTTGTCAAAGTCTTCTTCTGAAATTTCTCTCAGTTTCTGGATCAGGGTTTAGTAGTGGGGATGATGTACTCCCACGGGTCATACAATGGTACCTGTGCACAAGGTAAGTGCTATGAATTCGTAGGGTAATCAAGAACCAAATCGAAAGCAAAATAAGAAATAATAATGAAAAATTGTTAACAGATATTCACAGACTAGATCACCAAATTCCTAATTTTCCTGAAAGTGACCAGATCCCCGGCAACGACGACAAAAACTTAATGCACTCTCCACAAGTGTACGAGTCACAAGAAGTAATAAGTGGTACTCAATTAAGAGTAGGGTTGTCAAACCTCAGGGAACTGTACTTAAAGTACTCATTGATCCTTTGATGTCTAGTGAAACAAATAGAGAAGGTATGGGATCATAACAACAATGAATAAAAGGTAATAGTGATGATAATGGAGGAGATTAGGACTAAGTACTCAGCAATCACAAGAGTAAATCCCTTCGGAAGTCTCCAATGACTCGTGCACACTATCTCATCCTAGTTGACTACCTCGGCACATTCCAATAACTTTCGTGTGTGCTCAATAGCAATATTGCATCTATGTGTTCGTAGATACACTGAAGTTTTGCTAGGACAACTTAACAACTATGCACTCCAAACATACTACAGTTATGCAATACAAGATTAAACACAAGCATCAATTACAACTCTATAGTTAAATACAATGAGTTTATAAGCAATACAGTCTGACGATTGTCCACAACCAAGGAACTATGGCCAGTTAACCCCTGAGGGCAGGTACACAAGGTGAGGCAAAAGATGGTACAAAGAAAGAGAGAAAGAACCCCCTTCAATACTCAAGATGTCCTTCCTTATAGTGTCCTTGAGCCAACTCTCCACCTCTTGCAATACCTCCTACTAGTCCTTGATCTCCTTAGGTGGTTTGGTGAAGCTTGATCTTCGATCTCATCAACGTCCAGCCGGTGGAGAGATGAATCCCCGAACAAAAGATGAGAAAGAACCCTAATTTCTGGAGTTAAAAATGCTGATTCGGGGCCCGACACGGTCTGGACACAGGCGTATCCAGACCATGTACTTTTCTAGGAAATCCTAGGGTGACACTCCTGAGGTTTACAGCAGTTAGGACACAAGCGTACGTCCCCCGTGTTACCTAGCACACGACCGTGTATTGGGCAACGTGCCTGTGTTATTTTTTGAAAGAACGTCTCCTGAGGTTTGCAGCGCTTGGGATTCGGGTGTGTGGTGACCGTGTCCGTCCTGGGACACTCCCATGTCAGGATTTTAGCTCTTTTACACTCCAGGCTGGGACTTGCAGCACTAGGGGCACGGGCGTGACATGCCCATGTCAGCCAGTTCTGAACCTCTGGCCACTGCACACGCGGGAAACACCCTCGGTTTCATATCAAATTGACTCGGGCCCCAGATTCCTACACAAGAAGTAAAATACCTTAAATAGCACCAATTCCAATCAGTAAATATGCTTAAGGACAGAAAAAAGATTATGATATAAAGCAAGAAACATGATATAGAATGCACTCATCAATCGCCGATTACAACGCCGCTTCTGTTCCAATCATCCAATCTGAGAGCTTGTCCCAATTTCTCTACCTCTTTGGCTCCACTCTCTGCATTCCCCACCATGGGCGGCCAGACAATGCTCAACCTCGCTATTGCGCTTGCTGAAGCTGGCGCCCTCTCTCATCATTGCATCCACCTCATCGGCGCTAAGCTCGATACCATCCGAAAAGCCGAGGATCGCAAGCTCTTCAAGAAGGCCATGTTGAACATTTGGTTGAAAAATCCGCCATCCTCCATCGGCACCACCTTAGATGAGTGTTTCAAGATTGCTGATAAGATTGGAGAGCTTTCCCTCATTATTCGTCCTACATTAAGTCGAAGGTGCTTGTTGAAAAGTCGCTCCTTAGTTGGAAGGAGAACGAACTTGAAGTCATGCGCGACCTTGCTGAGAATATTGATCCAATGGGAGTGCATAGTAGGGATTCAATCATTGGAGCACCAGTGCAAACTCTGACCGATAAAGAGTACCAGAGAACGAGGGATTACTCCGTAGCCATCATCAAGGAGATTGGGGTGGAGAGTGGAGTTTCTAATGTGCAGTTTGCTGTGAATTGTTTGGACGGGGAAGTTATGGTGGTTGAGATGAACCCGAGAGATATCACTAAGAAGACTCTGGCAGGTTTTGAGCAGTCCATTGATTATGTGGTGACAAAGATTCCTCAATTTGTTTTGATAAATTCCCTGGTTTTCAGCCAACATTGACGACTCAGATGAAATATCTTGGCGAAGCAATAGCATTAGGCCGAACTTTCCAAGAATCTTTTCAGTAAGCTATTCATTCTTTGAAGTGTGACTATGCACAGTGGGGATTGTGCATCTGTTAAGGAACTTGAAGGGGATTGGGATCAATTGAAGTACAGCTTACGGGTGCCAAATCCTGACCACATGCATGCGATATATGCAGCAATGAAAAAAGAGATGAAGGTGGATGAAATTCATGAACTTGGCTATATTAACAAATGGTTTCTTTCTCAGCTAAAAGAGTTGGTAGATTCTTTTGTCAAGGAGTCTTGGCCAGCTAACCAAAGATGACTTGTATGAGGTTAAACGGAGGGGCTTCAGTGACAAGCAAATTGCCCATGCAACTAATACTTCTGAGAGAGAGAGGTGAGATCAACACCTTCATCACTTAGTGTGGTTCCAGCATATAAGAGGGTGGATACTTGTGCAGCAGAATTTGAGGCACTCACACCCTATATGTCCTCATCATATGATTTTGAATGTGAATCAGCTCCTACTTAAAGGCCAAAGGTGTTGATCTTGGGTGGTGGACCTAACCGAATCGGGCAGGGTATTGACTTTGACCACTGCTACTGTCATGTTTCTTTTATCCTTTGCAAGGATGGTTATGAGACAATTATGATGAATTCAAACCCTGAGACTTGTGTCCACAGATTATGACACCAGTGATCGTTTATACTTTGAACCTTTTGACAGTGGAGGATGTTCTGAGTGTGATTAAGTTGGATCGTCCAAATGGTATTATTGTACAATTTGGAGGTTAGACTCCTCTTAAACTTGCTCTCCCAATGCAGCACTACCTGGAAGAACGCAATTTAGTGTCTGCAATCAGAGGAAGTGTACAAATATGTGGAACATCGCCAAATTCTATTAATAGAGCTGAGGATAGAGAGAGATTTAATGCCATTCTCAATGAGCTCAGGGTTGAACAACCCAAAAGAGGGATAGCAAAAAGTGAATCTGATGCTCTGATGATTGCTACTAAGATAGGCTATCCTGTAGTGATTCGACCATCTTATGTCTTAGGTGGTCAAAAAAATGGAGATTGTCTATACTGATGGCAAACTCATCACATATCTTAAGAATGCGGTTGAAGTGGATCCTGAGCACCCACTGTTAATAGATAAGTACCTGTCTGACACTATTGAGATTAATGTGGATGCTGTGGAATGGGAGATAATTATTTCCAGAATTTTGGTGAAAGTGCAATTCAACAAGGGAGGATTAGAGAGAAAGATCTTGACAATGCATTGACAAACTTCAAAGAACATACTGAGAAGGGATTGTTCTTCTTAAGAACAATGACTACAATGTGCTTCCCCTTGATACAAATAAGTTCAAAAAGATTGCATTGATTGATCCTCTTGCTAATGCAACAGAGCCAATTCATGCAGGAGTCCCATGCAATTATATCAATGTTCAAGTGGATTATCAGCAAAGTTGTGGTGATGTGGAATACCAAAACATCAGTGATCTCAATTCAATGCTTGAATCAGTCAAGAATGCAGATGCAACAGTGTTTTTCTTTTCCGGAAATGATTTATCAATAGAAAAAGAAGAGTTTGACAGAGATGGACTTAAAACTCCCTGGAGAACAAGAAAAACTCATAACCCAAGCTGCAGAAGCTGCTAAAGGTCCTGTTATTTTAGTGCCCATGTCTGGTGGTGGTCTTGATGTTTCATTTGCAGAAAAACATCCTAAGATTGGTGCTATTCTCTGGGCTGGTTATTCCGGCGAACAAGGCGGCCATGCTATCGCTAACATCGTCTTCGGCAAATACAATCCAAAAGGAAAACTACCATTGGCACGGTATCATTAAGCAATTGCCAATGACATCACTGCAATTGAGGTCAAACAAGGAGTTTGGATATTCAGAAAGAACATATAGATTCTTTGATGGTCCTGTTGTGTATCCATTTGGTCATGGAAATCAAAGCTGAACAGCATCAATGTTGGTCTTGAAAAGTACCAAAAGTGCAAGGATTTGAGTCTGGAGTCTAATGTCAATGTGATAAGCAACCCCTGACCACCCAGACTTATCAAAATAAATTAAGACATGTCTACGAGATTGTATAAGCACACTACTTCTCTAATATTATCCACGAAACTTGCAGTATAGACTATGAATCTATTTAGCTAACATAAACATATGCATGAACCAAAATGACTGCTTAACCACAAAAAAAAAAAAAAAAAAAAAAAAAAAAACTGAAATGAAAGAGAGGTCGTTCATCAAAATCTACATTTAATAGCCAGAAAGAAAAATATATAACCACGAGTTATCAAGAACACATTGACTAAGAGAATATTCCTTGGTATGAAATGATGGGAAAAAGAAGTTGTAAAAATGGATAAGGCTCCTGCTTTCCAAAATCAAGTATTTGTTACAACGGTGACATGAGAGTTAGAAGAGAAGAAATAGACCTTTCCACATTAAAGATTCCAGGCATATTACCTCGAGGGAAGAACCAGCAACAAATGGAAACTTTTGTTTTTTTGAGAAAATGGAGCTCAGGGAGCTATTTATTAGATAAGAAAAAAGGTACAAAAGAGTTCAGCAGTACAAAAAAAACAAACAGGCAGAAAAACAAAGGAATAGACATCCAAATCCAAATACCAAAAAAACTAAAAAGCTAAAAACTTAAAAGTCAAAACCAGCTTCATTCACAGCCTTCATAAACCAACGTGGCTTCCCCAATCCCCTATGGAACAAAGACAGTGGAACAACATTAACTCCATGAAAAGCAAGAGCACCCGCAAGACTAGCCCATGCCCTTGGAATAGAAGTGATAGTGTAATCATTCAAGGATAACAACAGTCGACGAAGCTCCACAATAGCACCATGTGCCGACCAATCAAACATATAAGGGCGCCCATCGAGCACCGCAATGAGGTCTGCTGAATTGGTGAAGATCCTGGAAATGTAAAGGCCCTCCATCCGAGCACAATGAAGAGCAATGTTCAAAGCTTTAACCTCAGCATCTAAGTTGGAAGAACTCAATGTTTGACAATAACCTGCAAGAACAATATTAAAGTTAGATCCAACACATATGAATCTAGCCCCACCAATACCTGTACTTCCAGCACTAGCAACACCAATTGAGGCAACATAGAGACAATAAGAACCTGCAACTGGCATGTTCATAATGTAAAACTGTTTACCCATCTGCACCATAGGAACAGGCTTGTAATCCTTAACATGATCCATCACTTGAAAGACTATCCAAGTGAAATTGGGCTGTTGATTTCTGAAGATTTGATTGCATCTTACTTTCCAAATAAACCATAAGGCAGTAGCAATAAGGGAAGCCTTATGGATAGAGGAGTTAGAAATTGAAAGGTCAAGCCAATCCCTAGTTGAAACACAGTTTATAGACACAGAGCAGCCAGAAAGGCTAGCAAGTCTCTCCCAAAACAATTGAGTCTTACAGCAAAGGCAAAATAGATGCACAGCCGATTCATTTTCCAATCCACAAAAAACACAAGGAGTATCAGGACCCATGTTGATGCCACTAAGGAAGTCATATGTTTTAATACAACCATGCAACAAGGTCCAAACAAAAAATTTAACTCTGGGAGAAGCATGAATTCTCTAGAGATTATGCCAGCCAATCTAGTGCTCAGTTTGAGCATGTTCACTAGGAAGATGGGAATAACTGTAGCAGTGATATTGCTTTTATTCGATTGAGGGAACCACACCCAAAGATTAGGATCTTGATGGATGATAGTTCCCTGACTGAACATAGGGGAGTCAACATTATCGACGAAAACATCAGAAACCACATCAGAATTCTAGTGATTATTGTGAATGCAAAGACTAAGATGCAAGTTTTCAAAATCAAGATTCATATTCAAAAAGTTGGCTTAAAAGCAATTGGAATTTCAGAAAACCATGGATCATATAGGAAATAAACAGTAGCTGGATTTACAGATTGCATCCACAGACAGTGTCTGATTTCCTTTGCAACCCTACAAAGTCCTCTGAAAAACCAAGAGACATTAGGAGGAATTGTGTAAAGCCAAGGATTCAGTGAACCATATTTAGCTAGCAGAATGTCCACCCAAAAGACCTTTTTTTTCTATTCAGATAGGATAAAACATTCTTAGCCATCAGAGATGTTTTGGTTAATCAAAGATTCCTAATACCAACACCCCCATCAGCCTTATCTAGCATAGTATCTTTCCAACTAACCAATGGGATGCCACTACTATTGCCACAATTGGCCCAGAGCAATTTCCTAGCACATTTGGAAATATTATCAAGGATGCATTCTGGGATTGGGTAAACAGAGAGATAGTAAACTGGTAAAGCCATGAGGACACTACTGATAAGAACAATCTTACCTGGTTTAGAAATCTTAGATTGCTGCCAACCACTAGTAATCCGATTCACTTTATCCACCATGTATTGGAAGCAAGACAAAGCTAATCTCTTATAGGAAATGAGAATACCCAAATAAACAAAGGGGTAGGAACCAATAAAGATGTTTAAGATGGTCCGGATACTGGCAACAACCATTTTGTTAAACCAATGAGGAACATAAAGATTGGATTTGGAGGGATTAGAAGTCCGACCAGTAAGCTTAGAGTAAATATCCAAGCACAACTTAATATTCCTAGCAGCTTTCCGAGTGGCATGAGTCACAATGATAAGATCATCCGCGTACATAAGGTGATTGAAATCAGATCTCAAAGTAGAACACCAACCAGGAATAAGATTAAGTGCACGGGCATAATTGAGCATATGAGACAGGTTTTGAGAGACAAGGATAAAGAGATAAGGAGACAGGGGGTCACCTTGTCTAACACCTCTAGAGGGTTTAATCCAATGGGACAGTCGACCATTAATAAAAAAAAAAAAGGAAACAGAGTCAAGGCATCCTCTAATCCAAGCAATCCAAATGTTAGGAAATCCTATCCGGGCTAAAGTGGCAAGAATAACATCCCATCGCAAGGTATCATAAGCCTTTTCAATATCCACCTTGACCAACATCCTAGGGGGGTTAGAACGGTCGTGATTCATAGAGTGAACAACCTCTTAGACAGAAATGATATTATCCAAGGGGGTTCAGCCAGCTATGAAACCACATTGTTCCATACTAATTAAGGAGTCCAAAACAGTCTTTAAGCGATTAGCCAAAATTTTGGTAACAATTTTATAGCAAACATTACAAAGCGAAATGGGCCGAAAATCAGTGACATGCCTAGGGTGCTCTTTCTTTGGAATCAAGGTCACAAAGGTCTTACCCCAAGAGTGAGGCATAGAAGAAGTTAACGTAAAATGTTTGACAGCATCAAATAAATGATCCCCCAAATCATCCCAAAAGAATTTATAAAATTCTGAATTAAAACCATCTTGGCCCGGGCTCTTGCCATCAAGAAGAGTGTTAAGAGCAGAAAAGATCTCTTCTTTAGTAATGTCCCTAGTGAGAAAATCACAATCATTGGATGTAATGGTATTCAAATCATGAGGCAAGGCATGAAGAAGATTATTGAAAGAATTGGGAACAGGTTCATGCCAAAGATTGGAATAAAAATTAGTAAAAGCTTCCTCAATAAGATTATGATCTTCCAACAAAAGGCTCTCATTGTTCACTAAATAGGAAATCCTATTAGAATGACCACGAATTGTAGCAGTGTTATGGAAGAAACTAGAATTTCTATCACCCTCTTGAATCCAAATTAATTTTGAACATTGAGCCTATCTAATAGAATTTTGTCTAAGGCAAGCATTATATTTGTTGTGCAAGGATCTGATATGAAGAAAATCAGTGTCACAGAGAGGATGCCGCATAGTATCAATTTCAAGATCTTGGATTTGACACTCAGTGTCCTTAATTACCGAATCAAGAGCACCCAAGCTAGCATGTTTCATAGACAAAATAGATTTTCTAATGCGAAACAGCATGTGGGCAAAATTATGCATTGGGGAAGTATGCGTGCTAAAAAAGAGGGCTTTCCGAATAGCAGACAAACAAGCAACATGCTCAAACCAATAATTCTCAAAACGGAAAATTTTGCGGCAGTCATTAGCATGATTGGTCAAATATAAAAGAAAAGGAGAATGATCTGAGGAGATCTTAGCAAGATGCATAAGTTTGTGAGAATTAAACAGGGAATTCCAATGTAAATTGATCAAGCATCTGTCAATTGAAGTGAGCTTTGTGAAAGGACCCAAGGTAAAAAAGTGAGCTTTGCGAGCATAATAACGAAAGGACCCACCCACATGCTCATTAGGAAAAATGACAGAATTGAAGTCACCACGGACTAACCAAGGTAAATTAATGCTAGCCATACCAGATAATTCCTTCCAAAGAAGTTTCTGAATTACAAGCCATTGACCATTGTAAATAATAGAGATTATCCAGTGCTTATGCGCCGCCGAAGTGATCACCAGATGCAAAGCAAGTCTAGATCTGACAATTTGTGAGACAACACCAATCTCCTTACGCCAAATGCAAATGATTCCACCAGAATCACCTACAGCTTAAATAGCAGCCCAACTTCACTTAGCAGCTAACCTGCCACAGAAAAGATTAAGCCGGTTATTATCAGCTCTTGTTTCAACTAAGCATACCAAATGAAGGTTGTGATCTCGGATAAGTCTCCGAACACGGTTGCGAGTATCCAGGCCAGAGACCCCCTGCAGTTCGAACACACAATATTAATTGGATTCATGATAATAAAGAGAAAAAACAGAAAGAAAAAAGACAGGGCAAAAGGCCAAAGAAGCAGAAACTAGCTCTTGCCAACCTCAACATCAAGTCCGCCCTTCTTGTGGGCTGCAGAAGGTGTGGTCTGAATCTTGTGAGCTAACGCCTCCTTCCTCAAGTTATCCTAAACTTGGCTTAACGTGAGAGAGTCATCGGGTTCATGAGACCCATCCGTATCTTCATCAGAATCAATTGAATCCTCCATATTATGGTCGGAAGCACCGTCGTCACCCGGATCAGGATCGATGGCCTCCATCACCCTTCTCACAGTGTCTTGATGCTCTTCATCCATCTCATCAGCTAGATGGTCATTGGACAAGGAAGATCTCAACACCGGATTAGAGATGCATGTGCCAGTCCATCATGAGCCTCCACAGTCGCTTGAGTGGAGAAGGCAATATGGTCAACAAGAACCTGATGACACAGGGCATTGGAGCTAGGATCAAAAGTCTCAAAAGATAGCACATGGGAACTCACACGCTGGCCTCTATGACGCCCTCCTCCACGTGTGAGAGAATAGCCACCCCAACTTGCAACGTGGCGACCATGCACAACACCATCCTCTAGGGGTCCGTTGGAGGGCTCGAGAGAACCGTTGGAAGTCTCGAGGGATCCGTTAGGGCTCGTCGAAGTCACGCGCGCATCACGTGTGAGACCTCCATGAGCATGGCCGCGGCCTCTTCGGCGAGCCACCGCCATCTAGGCAGCAAACTCCAAATCCTCCACAATTTCGTCCACCACTGGAGGTTGAGAAGGCTGATGCTCTACCTCCATGGTCATCGACTGTGTGCTTTCCCCTGGCAATGCCTCCGCCTCTAATACCGGCATGCGCCAAAGACCAGGCTGGGCACCAGAGGGGGCACCACCATGAGAAGCCTCCCAGCGACGACCACAAGAAGCATCACCATAACCAACCAAGCCACAACGATAAAAGAATGTCGGGAGTTTCTCATAAAGGAGAAGAAGAAAGACCCTCTTGCCATCATCTTCAAGCCAGAAGCCCCTCTTCAAAGGCTTAGATAAATCAATTTCAAGATAGAGTCTAGAAAATCGGATACAAGATAGGGTTTCGGTGTGCTCATCAACCTTAAGCAACAGTCCCAAGCTATCAGTAATGCTCTCAAGTGAGTCACCATCCCAGCAATCAACCGTTAGATTGTGGAGTTGGATCCAAACGGCCGCCCGAGAAAGCTTGGTATGGGCTGGTTCAAAGCATGGGTGCCATGGAAACAGTTGTAGTGTGAGACCTCCAACCGTCCAGGATCCTCCAAAGAGTACCTTCTACATAACCTCATGTGTATCGCATCGAATAAGGAAGTAACCATTTGGCATATCCGATAGCTGGATCCAACCAAGGTTCTGCCAGAGGCCTAGCAGAATGGTTTTCACATACTCAAAGGCAGGAGTCTTCCCAAACAATTTCCCATATAGAGCAAACTGGAAGCGTCACCTAGCCCGGAGCTTACATTCTTCATCAACGCGCAGAACATCATCTATGGTGTTTTTGAGCTTTTCCAAGATCTGAGAATCAATATAGGGAACAGCAGAGGCCTTGCGGCTAGACGATCCCACAACCTCTGCCCAGGAAGGAGCCGGAGGTGGTTGCCCACTCTATATTCTTCAAGGAGCAGACTCCTCGAAGAATAGAGGCGCCGCTCAGGAGAACGTTAAGCTTGAAGGAGAAGGTTGATTAATCCACACGGATATTCCACACTTTGGATTAATCAACAAAAGGAAACATTGGAAGACATCATTTTGTGATGCCTGTCGTCTAAGCTCTTCAATTTTTTTCATGAGACTACCAGCATATGAAAAAGATCTTAACCATGAGCATTTCATCTGCGGGAGTTTTGAGGTTTAACAGAACATGATCATGGCCTTCTTGTACTGAGGTTTCAATTACTCTAGAATTAGTTCTTTTCATGAGATACAACCATGCAAAAAAAAAAATAAAAAATAAAAAACGTGAATATATATAAAACTTGATGAGAAAAAAAAATGAAGAAAGCATGCCATGGTATACATGCGTAGGTGCATGATTAAAAAAAATAAAAAAAAGAAAAAAAAGCATGCAAAAAAAGAGAGAAGGAAAAAAAAAAAATATATATATATATATATATATATATATATATATATATATATATATATATATATATATATAAGAGATAATAATAAAATAAAAATAAAAATGGTATACATGCGTAGGTGCATGATTAAAAAAAATAAAAAAAAGAAAAAAAAGCATGCAAAAAAAGAGAGAAGGAAAAATATATATATATATATATATATATATATATATATATATATATATAAGAGATAATAATAAAATAAAAATAAAAAAAATGAGAAAGCATGCATACACGTGCATGATTTAACAAAAAAAATATATATATAAAATAAATTAAAAAAATGAATAAAAAAAATGAGAAAGCATGCATACACGTGCATGATTTAACAAAAAATATATATATAAAAAATAAATTAAAAAAAATGAATGAGAAAAGCATGTGCTTTCCATGCATACATGCATGATTTAAAAAAATATAAAAAATATAAAAAATAAAAAAATGAAAATGAGAAAAGGCTGCATATGTGCTTGGTTGTTTTTTTTTTAAATAAAAAAATAAAAATTCAAAAGGTGGGTCCCACCAAAAGAGATATAAATGGAAATAATAATAATAATAACAATAAGAAAAATGACAAGTGAAATGGATCTCAAGGATGGTCAATGGTCTAGCTGTGTAAGGCTCAAGTTAAAAAAAAAATTTTGAATATCAAGGTAGGCTTGTACTGGGCCAGCAATTTTGTTGTCTTAAAGCCCAAACCTAAATCTTACATTGGCTCTTAATATGATAAGACTCAAAGTAGTAAAACAAAATGACAATATCATCAACGATGGTCGTGGTGGCTATAGGACATTGAGCAATGAAAAAGGTCTAGGCAAAGACCAACTAGTGCAACTTTATATCAACATCTAACGACCTACATTTCTTATTTTGATGCAATATTGGAATACATATCTCTAGACGGTTGATGAAATCCAAATCTTGAAGGGACATGAATTTTTCAATGAAACAAAAAAAAATAGAGGGATACAAGTCTTGATGCGGCAATAAACACACATCTTGAAATGGCAAATAAAAAATGCAAATGACACGAATCTCGGAATGGCGGTGAGACACTAGTTTCATGATAGTCAATATGAACTAAAAGCGGTACAAAGGCTTATATTTGAGGTGGGTGATGAAGCGGTGGTGAAGCATATTCCCTAAGGCGGATGATGCGGTCATAAAAACATAATAATAATAATAATAATAATAATAATAATAATAATAATAATAATAATAATAATAAATAAATAAATAAAGAAATAAGTAAAATATGTATGCCTATATATATATTGCAATATTCATATGTAATGAATCATCATGTTTTGGCAATAAGTTTATTAATTTTCATAGCCTTTTTTATTTGTACTTTTGCCCTTAATCGGAGGTTCCCAAGACAATGTCTGGGGTAATTAATAATAGAGGCTTTCCTCTACTAGGAATGGAAGAACCCACGAAACAAATATGATATTTGTGTTTCGATGTGCCGTCTGGTGTCTTCTTCACAGACGTGATGCCATACGCGTATTTTTGATCCCACAATGAGCTTGTAACCAACACCCCATATCACCAAGTGAGGACACACAAAATGGACATTTAATTTTCACTCTGTATGCACGACCTTACAACGCTAGTAACATTTGCATAGAAAAAAAAACTTTGGCAGGTTCCATATCAGGCATACTTTTGCCTCATCAAGGACATCAACTCACATGAGTGGCAATATACTCAAATGAGGTATTGCATCCCAAATCACAAACAATTAAAGCATAGATGTGGTTATGGTTAAAAATAAATAAATTTCAAACATCAACCTAAGATTGAAGAATCTAAAGTATCATTGACATTAATAGGTCCATTGGGAAAGAAATAGGCAAACAGAGCAAGAACAAGTACAAAATGATTTAATTAAAAAAATACATTAAAACAAACTATATATCATCCTTAGTTATGGACCTAAGGCTGGGCACGAACAGAATACATCATCCAATAATAAACTTAAGTAAGGAGATAAATTATGATCAATTTGTCCATAAATAATTTAGATTCTATCAAAGTCCTAGGGCTACACAATGAGCAATTCAAATGCAAGAACAAAAAATACAGAAAACAAAATGAACTACAAAAAGAATAAAAATATTCATATGCGAATCTTGAAGGTCATAAAGCATTAAATCCTAACTAGGATCAGGTCTAGGGTATAACATGATAAGATTGATAGATAGAGATGATGGCAAGATCTTGCAAAGAAGAAAAAGAAAGGATGATATTAGAATATGAATTTCTTTCTTGACAAACATGGCCAAAAGAAGGAATCAGAATCACAACCAGTAGTAGGTGTGAAAAACTGGCAGTCAGAAGGCAAAAGTAGAGGATGATAAAAATAAAAATAAAATAAAATAAAAACAAAAAATAAAATGGATCCATTTATTAAAAAGAGGAGCAAATTGAGATGCTAAGGAGTTTGGTATAGCTTTGGAAGGGGAAAAAGTGAGTTTTATATGTTTCTCAGTTCCTCCACTTCAATGAAAATCCTAAACTATGTTTAGTTCATAACCAAGGGAAATGTTAGCCGACGAAATATCATTTCTCTTACTTCTGGGCAAACAAATTTTTAAAGTAGTAAATAAATTTTACCTACTTCTCCACCACTTCAAATCAAATGAATGCCTCTTAGGTGGTGTTCATTTGAGAAGATTTAAAACTCTATGTATTTGGAATTACAAGATTCTCTCAAAATCTTCTATTTGTTTTGTGGGATTTAAAAAGTTGATGTAATTGTAAATCTAGTTGATCCACTTTTGAGTGAATTTTTTAAGATGTCCAATTTGAGTATATTCCAAAATGCGGGAGTTGAAATGCTTATCATGAGGCATGCCTCACATGTGAAATTCTATTTTTATGTAATTTTGATATTACTTAAAATTATTTTATTCTTTATAGTAATATTTAAATTAATTATAGATTTTAAATTTAAAATTATAAAAAGTTTTATAAAAAAAGTTTTATTTTGTGCTAAATTTCAAAATCTTTATTTTAAATTTTGATGTTATCGAAGAATAATTAATAGTGTATACTATATTTAATATAAATATTAAATATATAAAATGAATTAATGCAAAAAATATTATTATTATTATATTAAAGTAACTAAATATATTTTTTATTTTATAATTAAAAAAATATAATAGTGTATTTTTTAATTAATAAAACCTGGGATTATATATCAAATTTAAATTTATAAATCTTTCCAACCAAACACAAAATTTTATAATCCAACATTTCAAATATCTCTAACCAAAAGCTGGATTTGACGCTCACTGCATTCTCAGATGTAGGATTTACAAATATATTGTAATATGAAATCCATTGCATTTTCAACTACATTTAACCAAACACTACCTTAGTTGAAATAAAATAGATTCACTACAAGAAAATAGTGATTTTGCGGCACTCATTTCTCGGCAGTTTTACCTAAACGGCCGCCAGCGTTGCACATTGTGGTGGTTTATAAGGCAGTTAAATAAACGGCCGGTGGTAACTTTCATATGGTGGTGGTTTTTAGTTGAAACGGCCGTGAATTCGATAGTATTCATGGCAATTGTATCTAAACAGCCGAGAAGGTTGTGCAATTGGCGGCAGTTGTGTAACAAACCGCCGTTAATGCTATTATAACCTCGACTTCTTGTTAGGTTTTTTTCCCCAATTTCCGGTCCCTTCTCTTTCGTTCCAGAACTTCGCCCCTTTCCCTTTTCTCTTTCGCTCCAGCATAGCTCCGGCCATTGATCCTTCGATTCCTCCGAGTTTGGTTCCTTCTATTGTTAACCAACACGTCGATCCTGTGAAGCCGCTACAAATCCCTATTCCCATCTCATTTGTTTCTTCAAGAAGGTGTTGTGCCACCTTTTGTTGATTGTGAGTTGATTTTTTTTTCTTTTACTTATAGTCTTGATTCTACTTCTATTTTTGAACTGTTTGAACTGCTTGATTGTGCTGGACCGTTGGGTTGCCAAATTTAAAGGTTTTTTTCAATTTATGTTCATTGTGCTGGAATGTTTGATTATGCTGGACCATTTGAATTGTTCTGATGTGCTGGAATGCTTGATTGTCCTGCAATGTAGTATTAGGGATCTTTGGCATTGATCGTTACTTTCAAATCAAGCCGGTATGTTTTATTTAGTTGTTTTTAATAAAAATGGATAGATTTATTGTCTCCCCATTTCTTTTGCCTTCTTCTCATATCTTTTGTTTTCTTTGGTTCAATTCCAGGTACCAATTTTTTTTTCTTCTTTGATTTTTTTTTTTTTTTTGGTGAGACCTAGTTTGTTTTTATTAAAAGTTAGCTTTTTTGTTCATGTATTTTTTTTGTTAGATCATTGAATGGCATAGAATCAAGAGTACAAGTAATATCCTTTGATTGGAAGAATCAATTTTGTTGAACATTTTGTTCGGGTGGTTGTATTTGGTTGGTATGCTTAAAAGGTGTTTGAATTTACAATATTGTACCAGGTTGCTGAAGCCTTGTGTTTTTCTTTTTCCTTTTGTACCAGTTTATGTTAGATTGAATGTGCAGTAATTTTTTATAATAATATGTTAATGAAATATGAAGTAAGACACAGACGCACACACAGAGGTTGCGCAATTTGTTTTTATTTGCAAATGATGTTGTAATTCATGTTATCGAGCACTTTTGAGCTTTAAAATTCTTGCTATTTTTCTTTAGTATATGGTGTGTAGGATTCATTTAATTGTTTTTCTATTTTTGGTTGGAAAATATGTAATTATTGAAATTTTGTTACTTGGATCTGGTGAACTAGTGATGATCTTAGAAAGCTTTAAAATGACAGTTGTTGCTCTTTATATAAAATTGGCTTTATTAAAATGTTGTTAAACTTGGATATTATTTTTAATTTGTTTTGTTATTTTTCTAAAACATAGGTAATTTTTGTATTTTGAAATTTTATATCTAGTTATGCAATATTACTGACTGAATTTTAACTTGATGGCCTTTTTCATGAAGCTGTATAAAAGCATCTTCTTTCGATTTTCTTTTCTGTTTGAGAAAAGCTACAATAGCTTCTATAAAAAAAAATTAAGAAAATTGACTGTGAAGGTGCGCGGTCTATCTAAAGCCCAATTGCAATGTTTAAGTTAATGATAGAGGTTTTTTACCTTGATTAGGAATTGTTTAAGTCTTACTCTAGACCAAAGATTTTTATTTTTTTTGTTGAAAGCACCTTCTTCTTTTTTTGATGTTGATATTGTTAAAAGTTAATCATTCTGACATCAAGGATACTGTTATTTTTTTTTTCTTTTTGGGCTTTGAAATTGTTTTGAGCCCACCATATACCTATGAATCCTTTAAAACTCGTACAATGTATGAATTCTTGCTGCTAGGATACTGGCCATGCTTGCTTAGCCTTGATTCTACTTCTACTTTGGTTTCAAAGTGCTATATTATGACATGCAACATATCACATTGTCAAAATCCAAAGGGATTATGTGCGTGTTTGTTAATCAATTTTCAAGGTACTTCAAGTGAGAATTCATCATATATACACTACTACATAACTGCACTTATGCAGCGGTTATCTTGCAGCGGTTATGAAACTGCTACAATATGCTATCTATTGCAGCGATTTTGTAGCGATTTTATATCGTTACAGGCAATTTTCCAAGTAAGTGTTACATTTGACTCAAACCGTTGTAAAAACCGCTACATATTAGGATAAATATACAGCGGTTATACAGTCGTTGCAAATGTTAACAAAAGCAGCGGTTCAAAACCGCTGCATATGCATTTTATTGCAGGGTTTGTAATAACCGTTGCCTATTCATTATGATATGCAGCGGTTTTTTATAACCGCTGCGTATGTGTTATGATAGGCAATGGTTTTTCAGAACCGCTGCATGTGTGACAAAAATGCTTAAGTTTCATAATTGCAAATAATTATATATTGTGTAAACATATATATTGTAATTTATATAATTAATATTGTGTAAAAATATATATGGCATGATATGTATATAATAATTTTATATTTAATAGAGAACATGCATAATATATATAATTGTAATTTATATAATGAATAATTTACTTAAATATTTTGATTGTGCTCAAATAATTTAATTTTAATTATTATTACTATATATTAATAATATAAAACAACAATTTATCTTAAAATAATTATTAATATTTTAATCTTTATTTATAAAATATTTATTTATCTTAAAACATGCATATTATAATTATTTTTCCAAACCCTTATAATTTTGTTGAGAAAATTTAGGCATACAATTAAAGGCATGCAATTATTTTCCCTAATTCTTATAATTTTGTTGAGAAAATTTAGTCATACATTTAGTGGCATGCAATTATTTTCCTAAACGTTGGAGTTGAGAAAATTTCACAAACCCTCGAACTGAGATCCCTGTCGCATCTCCTCTACCCATCCCTGCCGAGGTCCCCGCCCAACTCGTTCTCTTTCTCCGGTTACCTCTCCTTCTCTGGCTGTCACACTAGAAGAAAGTTACTATTTAGAAAAAGAATGTTAGAAACAGATTTTTTTTGCTGTTTGTAATTGCATCAACGAAATAACAATCGTTTTAAATAAAATTTTAATAACAACAGCTTCCAAACTGACATTTAAAAATATGATTTATTAAAATTTTAAAAATTAATATTTTAATAAAATATTATTAAAAATTAATATTTTATTTAAATATTATTATAAATTAATATTTTATTTAAACATTATTATAAATTAGAAAATATCCGTTCCTAATCCCTTTCTAATAGAAAGGGACTACAAACAAATTTAAATATTAATATTTTATTTAAACATTATTAAATATTATTTGTTATTAATAATTTTTTAAATAAATTTTAAATAAAATTTTTTACATTTAAGATTTTATATAATTTTTTAATAAATTTTAAATAAATTTATATTTATAAATATATTTTTATAAAATATTTTTTAATAAAAATAATTTTTGAGGGGTTATGTGAAAAACCCAGTTAAATAGAAACCTTTTTTTTTTTTTTCTCTCTCTCTCTTCTGACCCTCTTCTTCTCTCTCGCATTTTGGCGGCCCGTTCTTCTCCCTCATCATGCTGTGGTCGATCATCTCTGGATCTAGTCAGGTATCGTTTCTATTTCTTCTCTTTGGTATTTGATTTTGCCAGTGTTTCGCCGCCATGGCCTCATCGTGCGCTCCGCCATTGATCTCCCAGAGGAATGCCGGTTCCCAAACGTAACCCTCGATTCATGGCTTCGTGGATGCCTCCTTGCCTCTCGAGGCCACGATCTTTGCGGATTAGAGGGCTATCGATTGGGTGTGTTTTGGATGATACGGTTTGGGAGATTGTTTCCTCAGGTGATTCGTTCTCGGAGAACGAGCTGTTCGTTTCGTGGTTCCGGCAGGCTTGGCCGTACATTAGAGGTCACCGGGGAAGTATTTTGGTGGTGGTGATATCAAGGGAGATCGTGGATAGCCCTCATTTGGATAGCATTCTTCAGGTATTAATCTTTTTTTCGGATATGTTATCATTGATGTGTGGCTAAATTTGGAAAAATTGGATACAGTTGCGTGATTCTGTAAGCAAGGCTTGAAATCGAGGTACATTGTTATTTCGAGCCAGTTTATTTCATAATTTCGATTGTTAAGGGCATTTCAAGAGATAAATAAACCTACAATTTGAAGATAATTTCATCAGTGATTAGAGAAAGGAGTGTCAAAATTAATACAGCATGAGAACATCCAGAAGTGAAGCAACTTACACTTTGCAAATTTAGAAGCTTCTCATTTGTCAGTTTCTCAAGTGAGAGGCAAGCAAACTTGAACCTTCACTAACTATTTCAATTTAATAGCCCATCTCAGCAACATGTCCATGTTTTCTTCGAAAAACTTGTGCCATATGTTATCATGTGTTACAGTCACCAATATTTATTTCTGAGATGATTTTCTATCTCCTTTATTATAATAGTATAATAATAGTCACAATCTTTTATGTGATACTTTGCCAATTAGTGTTTCATGCTGATGTTTCTTACCCAAATGTTTAATTAGTATATAAAAAAGTATAATATTGAAGCCTTTTAAAGTGAATGCCCACATGCATTAAATCTTATGGGACTCCATAAAAAATGATGCACTGTTAAAAACTTGTTAGTTGTATAATTGGTTCACTACTTATATTGTTGTTAGAGTACCACTTGCCTTTCTTTATTAAGGATAATTTGATAGGAATGCGATGGAATAGATAGTTCTATTTGCTGACCTGGATTTGGGTGATGAACCTTTATCTATTGAGTTGATAGTAAATTTGGTTTTGTAACTCGAATGATGAACCTTTAGATGAATTTCCTCTGTTATGTACAACTCAACAGATATATAATAAAGGTATAAATATCAAAATGGTCCCTCTATTTTGAGATTTCTTCCCTTCTAGTCCCTCTAATATAAAATCCGCCCTTTTGGTCGTTGTAATTGCACATTTTCGTCCTTAAGTTGTAAAATCCGCCCTTTTGGTCCATGTATTTGCACATTTTCGTCTTTTTTGGTCCCTTTAATTTATTAGCTAAAAGGACCAAAAGGATTGATCTGTTAATTAGAGGGACTAAAATGACATAAATGTGCAAATACGAGGACAAAAAAGGCGGATTTTATATTATAAGGACTAAAAAGGCGGAAAATGCAAAATAGGGGGACCATTTTGATATTTTGACCTATAATAAACCTTCACCTCAAGAAGGCAATTTTGACATTTATTCTTTTTGTCGGCTGTGAACACACAGATATTGCCACAAGATACCTGAGGGCTATCCACCAGCTAAGACAGCACCTTTACTTTGTGCAGGCATCACAGTTTACACTCTAATGATTCTCCTTTACTCAACAGATATATAATAAAGTTTGTTTTTAAAGATAAACAATATGGATTATATAATATTTTCATTATAAAAATATAATGGATAACAATATAATATTATGAATATATAAAAATTATCACATATTTATATATTTCAAGCAATTGAGCGAGCTTGATCGAGCTTAATTTCGCGCTAAAAAATAAAGCTTTAGATCAGTTCAAATTCTTGATATTTCAAGCCGAGTTGGAGCGTTTATCTAGCTTGAAGCCTTGAAATCAAGCTATTAGCTTGATTGATTGAAAAGCCCTACAAGCATGGTAGTGTGGTGAACTTAAATTTTTCCATTTATATGTCATTGCATACATTTCCTTGGACCATTTTGCTCTGTCAAATTCAGCCTTATATGTGATGATTTTATTCTTGACTTCAGAGCATTTGAACCTACCCTATCTCAATGGCTTATGAAGGGGCTTTATAATGCAATTCACTGGCATCTATACACCGCACAAAAGGGATTTTGATTTATTCCATACAAGTATGAAACTGGAAAGTCCGAAATCAAGATGAAATAGAACATATACAGGCTAATTTCAGGCTTATCTTCCTTAAAACTGGTGTAGATAATTTGTGTTCTCCCAATGGTTTCACTAAAACTACATACCCAATCTGAATGATACACCAGATAAGACCTGACAGTGAAATGTTTTTGATTCCTTTATATATTGATATTCAGGCAATATGAGATAAGTTGTTATCTTACCGCTAATAGGTATTGTACCATACATGATAACATGTTCCTGTGGCATAACCAGAGTGATCAATGTCATAATGAAGTTGGGTAGCCATCATCATAAGATACTGATATTGCTTTATTAAAAGAATTAGGCATTACATGATTTTTAAATATGTTGGTAGTACATGATTTTTTCTGTTTTGCTTTTTGGACAAAAAGTGGGTAAACCACAGTTTCATTAAGTTAGGTGTTTCCTTGTATGTTGCTAAGTTAAAAGAACTTAGTATGTGCACATTATGTCAAAAAGAAGGCATCATCCCTTGGCTTAGAGAAACTTTTCCTGCTTACAACCCAGACTGCAAATTGGTATGCTACTTGACCTTGAAATCTTGAATGATGACACAAATTTTCAACAAGTTTTTTCTTCAGTACATATGTCAATTTATTTAATATTTTAGTTTTTCTTGTTCTATGGAATCTAATGGCCATATCTTGTAGATTCTAGCTGTTGCTTTTATATTTCTCTTGGCCTCTCTATGTCGCCACTACATAAAAATTTCTGCAGTCAGAGTAGCATGTCTTTGTTTCTAAGTGTCCTTCCTTCATTCACACTGAATAAAATCAGTCTATTGAGCGGGCATTTGGTAATGCTCCTTCCATTCCCAACTAAGTGTCCTTCTAAGGTTTTAGTATTAGGATTAAGGAGATCATTTAATAGCCTAAATCATAGGACTTTTTATTAAAATACTCTATTAGGGAAAATACTCCCAATTATTACTGTACTAATTCTCGCCCACACAACAACACTCTCACCCATCTCATTTAATTTTGTGTCTCAGAAGTTGATTGTTTTAAGGAGTTTGATCATTTTAATGAGCAAGTTAGAGAAAACTGGCACAGTTGAGTTCAGGAATTTAAGGAGTCTGAGAATTGTTGAAGCAAGGGTAAAGTCGAAAGAAAATTTGAAGTGCTATCTTCTTTTTCTAAAACATCCTTCCAGGAGCAAAGTTTCCTTCCCAAAATGTCACTTACTTATTCAGGAATGGAGAAAGTATTAGTTAATCTCGTCTCAAAAATTTATTGGATTTATTAGATATTGGTAAATGCATTTCCCTTCAGGGAAATCTGATGGATAATCAAGGGCCTAGGAACATGAAACAGTAGTTATTTTAGGAAGAAATAGCATCCAAACCATGAAAATATTTTGTAATACAAGTTATCTTTTGACTATATTCAATTATTCAAATATCCAATTGTTCCTTGTTATTTTTTGTAGGTATATATTGAAGCACCTTTGTCATGCGGTTGTTCAAAAGGATGTGCATGACTATTATTGTTGTTATTGTTATTGTTGTTAAAATATGCTACAGGTTTGTGAGACGAGGATTCAAAGAATGTTCAGTTGAGGACATACCAAAGGAGAAGAGGGATATGATAAACTTTTCCCGTGGATAGAAATATTATGTGAAGCAGCTTCAGCGAGAACTTGGCGGAATCAATGTCAATGGCTCTGCCCGTCGATATTATGTGAATATTATTGTCAATTTCAATGTGATGTTGTTGGATCTAAGTGTTTATTACATTTTTGGATGATGTTTGATAATGTTATTATTTTATTGAATTGAATTATTAAAATTATTATTTGTAAAATGGTACATGATTATAAACCACTACAATGGATTTTATTAACTATTGCAGGAGATATTGTAAACCGCTGCAATAGATTAGATGAAACCATTACAATAATTTGTACACAACTGCTGCTATAGCTATTTCGAAACCGTTGCAATATGCATTCCGAAACGGCTGCAATATATATTAACAAACCGCTGCTATAGTTATTCTCAAACCGCTGCAATATATATTCCAAACCGCTACAATATATATTAACAAACCGCTGCAGTAGGTATTGTGAAACAGCTGCATTATATAAAATAACCATTGCAAACTAAACCGCTGCAATATTTGAAGCAACCGCTGTATAATTAAAACCGCTGCAAAAACTAGTGCTAATTGGAACTGTTTATGCAACAGTGTAAAACCGTTGCAAAAGGATGTATAGAACTGTTGCAATAACCTATTGCAGTGGAAGCAGATGCAGCGGTTGTCAAACCGCTACAATAGGGCTTATGTAGCAGTTTTAAGGTCTTTTGCAGCGGTTTATAACCGCTGCATAAGTGCAGTTATGTAGTAGTGATATGTGTGTATAGTCAAAAATGTTATTTTAGTATGAAATTTTTATATTTCTGAAGAGCCATTAATTATTCGTAAGCTACTTCGATTATCATTGTTCACCTTATTTAGGATGCATTTCTTGTATTTTCAAGCAAAGAACTCTATTGAATTTTGATAAGTGTCTAAACATACGTATTTTAGTATATATATTTTATACACTTGTATGTATTTTTATAGGAATGGATACCCGTTTTGTGCTTAATCGAGTATTATTTACTTTGTAGGGCATGTATACGCCATGGGGAACACGAGAATACGATTTGGGCAGAAAATGGGGAAAAACAAGGTGTCACAGTACTGTAGCGTACTCACTGTAGCAAACACTGTAGCACCTGTGGAGTTTCCGTGGCAGGAATCTGATTCGAGGCATACGGCCCCAATGAGGCCGTATGAGATGCCGTCTGCCTCATCCAGAGAGGGATAACTAGTTCATACTGCCCATCATTGACCCCGCTATTGACCCCATCATTGACCCCGGTATGCTTCGGGTCTTGGCATTATAAAAGGATTTTTTTTGGGCATAATGAAAGGGACTTCTTCTTGGCCTTTTGGGCCGCCGCCACCACATTTTCCTGAGGCCTTCCGGCGATGATCCTTGAGGGAAACGAGCATACATCATCACTAAGAGGGAGAGAAGCAAGGAAGAAGGAGTTTGTGTGAAGATCTAAGCCACCATTGCATCATCATTCGAAGCTTCATCCATTCAAGGAGATTACAACCTAGAGGGGTTTTCATTGCTTCTTTTATGTTTTTGTCTTCCTTGTATGTTGTTTAAGTGTCCCTTGTAATGAGAGATTAACTTATCATTGTGTTTGGATTTGGATGAACCCTAGGGTTAATCTTTTGTATGAACTTTGTATGTTGTTATTAATCTAGTTTGATGGTTGTTTGAGATTTAATCTTTCATGCTTTCACGTCTAGAATTACATTTGTGGAGAAATCCGTAATTCTTTTATGAGTTGTATGTGTAGGTGTGACCTGCTCACGTGTACTAGATCTAGGAAAGATTGAAAGGGGATTCTTGTGCCGACACGCCGAGAAATTAGATGTTGGTAGCCCTCCATTGCTAGGTTTAAGCCGAAGGATAGTAGGTTTACTCCTATTAGAGATTTCCTTGAACTCTTTGCGATCATAGGTGGGTTAATACGGAGAGATTCCGATTAACACTCGTATGGGATTATGGGTTAACCACCGAGAAATTGGGGTTAACCTATTTATAAGATCTCTAGGTCTTAAATGCCATCAACACATTTTAAACCATCCTAGTTTGGACCTTAATGACAACCCTAGGTGGATTCCTTATCCAAACACTCCCTTATCGTGCTTGATACTCCCTTGTTTATTTACATCCGTGTGCTAGTTACCATGCCATAGGATTAGTTTAAATTAGTTTGTTTGTTTTATTTCTTTTCCACCCATATTGAATTGTAGGCTAGAAAATAGATGAAGGGTGAGTAATAGTACTTTCTTGGCCCCAGTGGAATACGACCCCTGTGTCACTCATAGGGTATTACTTGGCGATCCCGTACACTTGTGGGGAAGCAATCAAATTCCTATTTCAGTAGAAGTTGTCAAACCTAAATGCATGTGATCACAAGCTACACGTGTTTATCATATCAACCCTTCTTTCATGTATGTGTGTACTTTTTTTATATTGAATAATAAAATATATTAGTGTACTTTTTCAAAGTCAAAATGAAATGCTAGAAAAGTTAACAGCTCGAGCCATTTCCCTTACTTCAATATATTAACTATGATTCTTATAGTAATTACCTAAAACTAACATATATGAACAATGAGATGGTTATGTAAAAACAATTAATTAGTTAAGGTCATAGATGCTAATGAAAGAAGCTGAGTAGAAACTAGAAACAAACAGTCTCTTGTTTGCTTAGTGAAAGCAACATGAAACGTTTTATGTGGCATGTAAGATTATGAATTGCTTGGTGTTTACTAGTGTTAACTTTGTTTCTCCGTTATGTTTGTCCTTTTTGGTCATTGTGCAGGATCATTTTCTGGTTTGATATTTTCCTACTATTAGAGGTGGTTGTCTCTATCAATTCAAGTATCATTCAATCTTGATATTTAAACTTGTTTAGCAAAATTACACTAATAATATGAACAAGTTGTATAATGTGAAATGACAAATATAACACTATAAATATTTGTAAGTGTTTTAATTTATTGTATTTATTAATTCATTTGTCTATGTTTTAATTTATTGTGTTTATTAACAAGCATGGACAAATCATGGATTACAATGCCGCGAAACTTAGTTGAGTATGTCCAAGGTGTTAAAAATTTTATTGAGTTTGCTTTCCGGCATGGTTCAATTAATGATATGATACTCTGTCCATGTGCTATTTGCGGATTTAGTAAGCGTCAAAATCGTGCCGAGGTATACGATCATCTAATTTGCAAACAATTTCCAAAAGGTTATACAATTTGGTACCTTCACGGAGAGTCCCATCCACGAGAAACAACTAATGCTCCAAGCAATGTGGAAGTTGCTTCACAAAGCAATGTTGTTGTCCAAGATCCAATTATTGATACGATAAATGATGCTTTTGGTGTAAAGGAAGGGGTCAGACAAATAGATGATGGCATACCAAATGTTAACCAAACTAGGAATACAACATATGAGTTCTATGAGTTATCTAATGATGGTCAACAACCTTTTTATGAAGGGTGTGTAAATTATTCAAAACTATCATTCATATTGAAATTGTACCACATCAAGTGTTTATGTTGCAAAGCTGGTATGATGGCCAGGTCCAAATTTTTGTTCTATATTATCTCTGTTTTAATTTTTGTTGTTGTTAACTTATTACTGACTTAACATATTCAAAGGAATCATGAAATGTGATGTGATTGCAAGTGGAATTGTCAATGATGCAAAGCTGGTATATTTTTTCTTAATGTGTCTTAATATCTTTGATATAGACTCTAATTTTCGGCATATCTTCTCCCATTCAAGTTAATCTACATTTTAATTGTACAAGTAGGAATGATGTCCAAAATATTCTTGACAAGTACCAATAAAGAGTTATTGTAATCTCAATTTGAAGTTCAACCGTATGATGTATTATGATTTTCTTGGCAATAGTGATGTAAATCATGCGAGAGTGTTTGTGCTGGTGAAGTTTGACCAATGCCTCTGAGCCGTGTCGCTTGCCTCATAGTAGGAAATGTTTGTCTGTTTTTTTAGTACTATTTTTATATCTATGGTGCGATTCATATGTTGGACAAGTGAGCTGAGGTATGTACAAGCAGTTGCTGCCATGGAAGTAAATTCATAGTTTGACTTGTAATGTTAGCGATATATTGCCATTGAAGTTAATAGCCTATAAACTTTAATTTCAACTGTGATTTGATCTTCATTTGTCTTAACTATTTTATTTTATTTTATTTGCTGATTTTCATGGGATTTAGTTGACAATGGTGACAGACAATATAATAGAGAGTTATCTTTATGGTGAATCTAGTAAAGATGGAGCTGTGAACTTTTCCCAGCTTGCAAGTTATATTCAGAGCCTTGCTTTCAATTTACCTTTGTTGCTTTGATTTTTAATTTTCTTTTGTTATTTGTGAATTGGAACCTTAAATAAGCTATCAATTGTATGTTTGCTGCAACCTCTTCCTTTTAATTTACTAAAAGAATTTTAAATTGGCATGTGATTTCTTCATGGCCTTGAGCATGTGTGCTTGTTTTTTGAATGATTTTATGATTCACATCTTGTATAAACAGTGTATATTTAATTTTGAGGAACATAGTTAGTTCTGATTTTTTCATATCATTTATGAATCGAAGGTCCATATTGAAATCAGAGATGAACTATAAAGCTTGCCGCTGATGCTTTTGAGCAAACTATTTGGAGTTAGTAATTGGTTTAACGCCTTGAAAAACTGTAAACTTTTATCATGTGAAACATTTTTATTTTTGCTTTCAGGACACGCGAGCCGAATATTTCAGTTATTTTCTTCTGAAGTACAAAATGACTGACAAAATTTACCTATCTCTTGTGATATTTTTTTTAAGCTGCGAGAGTATGGATGACACTGACGATTATATCAACATCATGCTTGATGAGAAACAGAACTAGCTTCTTCAAATGGGAGATATGCTCAGCACAGCAACTCTTGTGATCACAACAGGGGTGGTGGTCGTAAGAGTGCTCGGAACTAATATTATGGTTTGCATTGCCAATATATAATATTATAATATGTTTGCAACTTTGAGAGAAAACAAATTTGTAAATTTGACTTAATTATTAATGACTTATAAATAAAAATTTTATTATTTGAAAATATTTTGAATGAGTTTAATGCACAGGATTGATATATATATATATATATATATATATATATATATATATATATATATATATATAATTGTAAAAAAAATCAAATAAAAAATAAAAAATGATGTAAAAAAAAAAAATCCGTAGCCACAGCGGTTTAAGCACAAACCGCCAAGATTTCCAATGTCTAGATTCTCCATACTTTTGCGGCCATTATATAACCACCAAGAATTGTCATACACATCTCATGGCGGTTGTACTGCCCATTCTATAAAACTGCCATGAATTGATTGTCGACATTGGTAAATGCGGTGGTTTTGTAACTGCCATTGATTTGATTTAGCGGCGGTTATAACCGCCGCTAAATGACTTTAAAATCGCCCTTAAAAACATGATTTCCTGTAGTGATTTAACTCATTTAATAGATTTGGATATGTTAGAACATTGGAAACAGTTACTACACTTGATGAACAAGCTAAAAGAATCAAAGATAAAAAAAAAATCTTAAATAAGGAGAACAATTATATAAACATTGCATATTTGATTTTTAAAATAAGATATATGAAGGATATGATGAAAGAGAAATATCACGTTAAAAGAAAAAATTAAATTTCTATGAAAATAAAGAAAAAGGAGTTATAATTACAAAAGAAAGAGAAAGTTATGAAGTGATAGCATTATCCCAACATACTTATAGAAATAATGATTCTTCAATCTAGACTGTATTCTTGAATTTAAAAACTGATATAAAGTTAGTGTAAAAGGTATTATATACACAAGAGCAAGTAAATGTTACATATCTCCAAATTTAATCGCTTCAAAATACATAGAAAGTGTTTTATATAAAGCAAAAGTTAAAGATGTTTTTGGGAAAATAACTATATTAGAGAACAAATTTATTTTTTTTGAATTTCTAGGCAAGTTTTGGATAGATTGTTTTCCAAAATATTCATTTGCTATTTTAATAAGGTTTTCATTTATGATTTCTATTGCTTTATCTAAAGTCAAAACTGACATGTGTATCTTATGCTCCGATTATTTTCTTAAAATGTTTTGTTAATTCTAGTTGTATTTTGTTAATTTTTTTTCTATCATTACTATTAATTGGCTAAGCTCTTTATTAATAATTTCCAGTGTCTTAAGTGTTACATATCTAATGATATGATTTTCTAATCCAGTTTTAATATAATCTAGTTTGTTTCATATTACTAATATTATTTTAGCTAGTTGCTAATGAATTTCTTTCTATTAACTATATTCTAATTTCTTCTAAAATTTTAAATTGTTGCTCTTTTTTGGTCTGTTTTTTTGTGGATGATGGGTTTGAAAAAAGTAAGTCTAGATGTAAAAAGTAATCAAAACCTATTTTAGGATGATGGGGCATGACCTTGTCATATCAAGTGGTTTCATAAAACCATGGGCACCTATGGTTTTCTAATAATATTATCCCTTCTATATAAGAAGAAGTTTGTAACCATTTGAGATAGAAATGAAAGCATGAGCCTTTGAGTAATCTCCTTGTGTAATCCTCTTTTCTCTCCATTCTAATATTTTTCTTAGCTTCCCATGTTCTACTCTTATAACTCTCATAACCCAAGTAGTTATAAGAGAACACCACCCTTCCCCACCTATTAGAATGGAGAGATGAGATCAACGAGATTACTCAAAGGCTCATTCTTTCTTTCATTTGGATCTCAAATGGTTGCAAACTTCTCTTTATATAAAAGGAGATAATTCTATTAGAAAATTATCAATGCTCATAATTTTATGAAACCACTTAGTGTGACAAAACATGCCACATCATCCTAAAGTAGATTTTGATTACATTGTACATCTACTTTGACAAAGTAGCTTACATCATCATTGATGTAACAAGGCATGCCACATCATCCTAAAGTAGGTTTTGACAACTTTTTGCATCTACAATTACTTTTTACAAACCAATCACCCATATAAAAACAAGCCCATCACCCACACATAAAAGACCAAACTATGTCGAAAGAAATAAGCAGCCTTCTATTAAGTTGATGATGCTATGTATGGTAAGGGAGTCCCCTTGCTTAGATTCAAGTATCAAGTCAGTAACAAGGATGCTAGCATGGTTACAATCTCCAAAAGAATATTGGCATGTCCAGGTGTTTGCTTTTTTTCAAGTGCATTGTGGTGGTGGGCATAGTGATGATCAGATTGAGGGAGTAAGAATTCTTGCTCCACATATACTTTCATGGTCTTGTTTTCCATAATGAGTTAACTTCCGGGGTATGAAATGACGTGCACTTCCAATTGGTAGCCATTATGTGTGCTCTCCATAGTTGTATTTGCTACTCAATATTTTTGGGTATAAGGCTAATAAGGCTCATATCGTCTGAGCATGGTAATCTTGACATGATGTCTGCCGCTATCTAGACACTTGTCAAAGTTGGGTGGGATAGATCAAAACTCTATATTGATAAAGCTTTCATCTAAATCATAGTGTTTAAAGATTTGATGAAGGATCTGAACTAGTTACCAATGCTTGCTAAGAAACATGAGTTGCTTTTCATTAGTGATAATGATCCTTGCTACATGGCCATTTTTCTAATAATTCCGATAAATCAAACTGAACCCTTAGATGTCTTGATTCTTCCATTTAGATAATTAAATGATCCTTTAAAAATAACAAAGCCTTCTTCATAAAAACATCCAATATCCTTGTGTTTTGGTTCATAGAATGCGATGCCTCCCAATGTGAGGCCTTCAAGAATTGTTCCTACTTGTAATAGATCTCTCATGATTTTTTGTTCTGGTACTTGTTGCTCATATTTCTTTTCCATTATTATTTTTAAAAATTCGTTTTTTACCTCATTGATTTCATGGGATTAATTCAAAATTTTCTACTTTCTTTTTTTCTTCATTTTGAAAGAATTCTTTTAACTTTTCCACCTCTAGCAATGTTTTCTCTAAATTCTTTTTTCAATTTTTCTTCAAGCAATATGCACAACATTGCAGATGGGACTCAAATTATCTACATGAGATAGAATTATATTCAGAAAATAAAAGTGGGTAGTGTAGTTTAAAGAAAATTCAAGACTTAAAAAAACTTAAAAAATTGATTGATCCTTTGAATGATTGGTTGTACAGTCAAACTCAACAAGCACTCTTCATTATTTTATTTTATTCATTTATAGTTGCAAAGTTTGTTTGAGGGTTTAAAAGCACAATGTTGACATTGATCTTATATTTCTCCTCAATATGTTTTGTTGATCAAGCTAACGCCATTTTACTTTTCAAAAGGACAAAAATCTCAAAGTGGGAAATTGTGAAAAAAAATTATTTATGCTCTAAAATATAACTCAAACAAGAATTATGAAAGATAGAGAAAGTTGGTAACAAGATCTCTTATTTCCTTTCTTCATCGGTATATATTTATATTCAAATGTTGCCTCTATTTATAGCCTTATAAAGATGGGTGGGGAGTTGAGTTTACATAAATATGAGAGAAATGAATACACATAAAGAAATTGTATCAATGTTAAAAAATACATTTCATATGAAGATAAATCAGTCAACAAATTTACCATTTACAAGTTCTTATCAATATAATAGCTATTGAACAACAGTGCACATTTCAAAAGAAAACATATTTCGCATTTATTTTCTATAAACTCTACAAAATAGACCATTGCAATAACTTTCTATACTTTATTAAAGTACTTTTGTTTATCAGTTTACCAAAAATATCCTTTTTCAACATGGTTTATTCTTAACTCAAGTCAACTACCAAATTCTTATATCTTATTTTCTTATACAAATTTACTAATTTAAATAATAATTATTGAACATTGAAAATTCTATGTTCATAATCTATTTGGGAAAAACTAATAATGTATAATAAGCGGTAATTTAAAATAATAACTAGGATTCTAGGAACCTACAATAACAACAACTTACAATAAGTAGGGGTTAAACCACCTTGCCATCATTATTATGATGTCAAATTTAAAGGATTTTAATCTCAACAATGCATACCTCTCTCACTGGCAAAAGCCCTTAACTGGTATCAATCTTGAAGATAGCTGAGAAACCATAGAAATATTAGGGAGACGAGAAGGGAAGAAGAAAAAGGGGAAGAGAGGAAGAGGAGAGGGATTTTTAAGAGAAGGAGCACGTAGTGGAGGAGAAAAAGAAAGAAGTTTGGTTGTGGTGGGGAATGAGGAGAAAAAGAAGGAGTTATGACTGTGAAATCTTTGATTGGGCTATGGTTGTAATTTGTTGTAATTTTTTATTCAAATTTGGGGTAAATTTGTCTTAAGATGTGATGTCCCTCAGTTAAAAAGTTGTACCATGGTTTTAGTATGACAAAATTTTCAGCTACTTGTGTTGTACTCAAACATCTTCTTGTGTTGTACTCCTACCATATTTGTAAATCAACTAAAGTACAATAAAAGTTACACTGTATTGTCCCTCATTTTTTTCGCATATCAAACATACCTTATATATATATAGACACACACACACACACACACACACACTAGAGTCCATGTATAGTTGCCCCATTTAAAAAAATAATAATAAATAAATAAATGGAGAAAGTACAACGTGTAGAATGAGAAATAGTGATTAGTGTGAGAAATGAAAGATAGTTTATTAGAAAAACAAAACATATATGGAAATAGACCAAACGATCTTTGGTCTAATGAAAGTAGCCCCATTGGGAAAGGCATAAATTGCAAGATGTTTTTTAACTAGTTCAAAATATGCTGGAAGCACTGGTGCCAAATGTTTCTAGCTGTGGGTTTGAGATTGTAGCCCAAACCTAGTGTCGCCCGGGTGGGGAGCACAAGCAGGCCATCAATGTTTCTTGTGTGTCACTCTTAGCATTAGGCTTAGTTGGGCTGGCCTGACCCAAAAACTTTTAGGCTAAGGCTTAGCCAAGCCCAAATCCGACAAGCCCATGAATATTTTGGGCAGGGCTAGGCTGGCCCAAACGTTAAAATTTGAAGCCGTGGCCTAGCTCATAGTCTTATCTCTTTGGATCAATTTTTGATTAAGCTAAGATTGGCCTGTTAAATTGGGATTAGATTACCCCGTTGCTATTTTGTTCTTTAATTTTACTTTATTAAACTTTGTAGTGATTTAAAACTAAAAAAGTAATATAAAAATGAAAACTAGTAGTTTTATTAATTGACTGTTATTATTACATTTTTACTTAAAAAAAATACTGCATTACTACTATATGAGTACATCCCAACTAGACTAACACTTATGCATTTGTCAATCATATGGATCAATGGAACTAAAGGGAGTCAAAAGGGTGCTCAAGCACCCCCTTTCCCATGAAAATATAATATATTTATTAAAAATTTTAATATAATTCATATATGGAAAGTGATACTCTTTCTTTTTAAAAAAAAATTCTACCCCAAAGCATTTAAAATAAATTAAATAAAAATTTTTATGTTAAATAAAATTGATGTTGAGTAATCATAATAAATAATAAGGGTAGCCAAACATGGATCTTTAAATATTTTTATTTTTAAATTATATATGTAGATATGTTTTTTATTGAACTAATCAATACAGAATTTTATATTTTTTAAGTTATTAATGTAAAAAATAGAAATAAAAAAAATAAAACCCTAAAAAAATGCTATTGCACTCTCAAAAGTTTCTAAAACAAAATCATTGCATATTGTGTCGGTTGGTGAGATTTCTTTCTTTGCTCAATCTCTTTCGAGTTTATGTTTTATCTTTTGATTTATCATTTTTTTTTTGTTCGATTTACATCTAATTTAATTTTTTTAATTTTTTGTGTAATTATTTGTCGTGTTAAAATATGTAGTATTTGTTGACTAATTGTTGGATATTTATTAAATATTTGTTTGAGTAATTGTTGTGAAATTTTTTGTGACAAACTGTTTGGTATTTATTGTGATTAATTGTTATTAAAATTTTGATTATTCATTAGATTATTTGTTCAAATATAACTACCTTTGAAGATTATCACATCCTCTAGAGACTTTTCTCTCAACTTAAAGAGTTCTTATATTGGTGTTCTACTCCTTTCTTCAGCTCGCTCTCTTTTTAAAAAAAAAAAATCAAGACTTCTACATAATTGAAATATGTTATTCCAAACCTTTTACATGAGTGCACGTGTTTGAAAGTTAGCTGTGTTAAGGATTGCACCACGGTCATGCAAGATCTTGATTTTAAAGCAGTGGCTCATCCACAGCACAGCTGCTAAGTTATCCCTCATTTCCTCTCCTATTCTCTGAGTACTATTTTTTTTCCATCATGAAACATCTTAAGAAGCTTGGGATGTGTTGAATATGGCAATGATAGAACAACATATACAAGTGTTAAATCTCTAAAGATATTTTGAAATTTTAAGTATGAAAAAACAAAAGACCATACAAGAGTATTTTAATAAGCTGAAGGTGGTGGTAAGAAAATTTATTTATAAGTTTGCTTGAATGATTTGAGGCAAAATTGTCATCTTTTGAAGACTCAAAACATTGGTGAAATAATCTTGCAAAATTAATTAATACTTTGTAAGCTTAGGAGCAAAGAAGAATAATGAGAAAAGAAAGAGCATAAATGGTTGAAAGAGCTTATCTAGCGAATATTTGATAAAGGATAAAGAAATTATTCAATATAACCATTACAAGAAGCCAGATCATCAAGAGAGGGATTGTTGGCTCAAGCAAAAACTTCAATGTTTCACAAGTAAATGACTTGGGCAATTATAGAAAAATTGCAAATTTTAAAAAGAACTTGGAATGTTGGACGTGGATGAAAAAGAAACTCTCTTTTAAAACAAACATGGTTAGAAAATGCATCAAGAAGTTGGTTTTATATGATGAATAGTGCATCATCACGTGAAAAGAAGTGCTCTATAAATTAAACTTTAGAAATTTGGAGAGAAGTGCTCCATGAAGTTTGAAGTTTGGAGAGAAGTGCCCATAAAGTTTGAACTCTAAAGAAAAGTGCTCCATGGATAGGTGAAGTTAATTTTTTACAACTTTGAATTAAAGGAGAGTGTTGGAGAATGATTCAAAGTTGCAAACCTTCAATATCTTACACTTCATCATAGTCAAATATTTTGTTTGATTTTTTTGATTATATTGTTTTTATTTTAGCAATTATAGATTTTTGGTTGTTATGTATTGCACATTGAGATATTAATTGGCAATGATACCCATAATAAAATTTATTTATGATGACCCCTTATATTTTCCATATTACTTTGTTTTTCTTTTTTCTCGATATTTCAATATGGTACCAAAGCTACATAGATCTTGAGTGAACATCAGCAAGGCCTTTTCACCAAAGGTGAATCTTGTAGTTCTTATACTGAATTAGCTAGGAGCAAGTTTTTCTTAATGTATAAATGTAAGATTCTTGTCTATATGTATGATATAAATAATTTCCTAGTGAAGCAAAGGAGATCAAATCTTCATTTAGATTGGGATATGGAGAAATTAAATAAGTGGGTAAACTCCACTCTACATTCTTAGCAAGTTTGACTCTCTAATTACCATGATATATATATATATATATACACACATTGATAGTTATTGAGGCATAAAATCAAGTTGTTGACTTTCAACACCACAGCTCATAGGTTGTTGGGATGTTATTTGATAGTTGTGATGATGCTAAAGATTACAAAGTTTTTAAGTAAATCTAACGCTAAAGCAAAAAAGCCATAATTGGATCTTTTTTGGGAGGAAAAAGAGCTTGATGAGATTGATATCATAGAGGATTGGAGTAAAAGCTCAATAAGGTATTCCGAGCTTTCATTATTGGCTCATGACCTTTTGACAATTTCTATATCAATCGTAGCTTTAGAGGCAACTTTCAATATTGGAAAGAAAGTCATCAATTATATGAGAAGTTTACTCAGACAAAATACGGTTCAAGCCATTCTTTGTTTGGATGATTGGATGCGTGCTAAAGGCTTTACACTAGGTGAATCCTTTTGTTGTTTCTTACATATTGGTATGATATTATTATTTTGTGACTTCTTGTTTTGTTATTTTAAATTTTTTATTAGGATTAGAAGATAAAGTTTCCTGCTCTAGTAATGATTAAAATGATGGGAAAATGGATGATGCTACAATGTTTGTATGTTGTAAAATTTATTTGTTGAATCTTGCTATTATTAATTTATCGTAAGTTATTCATTCCTTCAAATTCCTTTTTCCTTTCAAGTCACTATATTATAATATGTTGCTACTATTCTAAAAAAAATAATTTGAAACACTCCCAGTTCAAGGTACTGTTTAATAATTGTTTTTATTTAAAATTCGAATAGAATTAGATTTGATATGTTGCACAAATTAATGTTACAAGGAATAGTGGTGGCTATTGTCTTATTCTCTTGCTATATCTATCATCTACTATATTATATTATGTTTTGGATTACTATAAAGCTGTGTTATTTTTGTGAAAGAATGGTTAATTATCTTTAAATTTAAGTGAAGTTGACACTATTTTTGAAAGATTCTCAAAGTCTTTTTATCCAAATCCTAATAGGAAGCTAATTGGCTCTTAGTTGCCATTCAAACTTGAAACCTTTTTATTGAAAAGGCTTTTTGCTTCGATAGTATGTGATAAGTGTCTAAATAAATTATAATTCATTGATAAATACTTTACAATTTCAAGCATTTTTTCTTAATACCGATGCCCTTTTATGCGCTTTTTGCATTAATTTTATTTCAGGGCATCAGGAGGCCATTTACACCAGAAGAAGCATTATTCGAAGCATTTTTGGAGGACAAAAGGCGAAGAATCAAAGTTTACACAAACTCCAAACCAAGATCGGATGCTCCTCAACATCGGCTAGGCTCCAGGAGAGCTGTGCAAGCTGTGCACCTGCCACACAACCCTAATTGTCTTTTATGATTTTTGTGAACTTTGTGAAAAATTTTTGAAATGTGAAAATCTTGAATCTTGCATTATGGTATATCAATGATGGCAACAATAATTTTTGTAGGAGTATAATCCTTGAAACAAGATAAATGCAAAAATCGTGTATAAGGACATCAGTATTAATAAAATATGCATGAAATTGTAAATGATTTGTCAATGAATTATACTGTATGATGAGTGCAATTCATTTCATGTTTTTCTTACTCCCAATTCATACTTTTTGCTTGTCTTTTAGCACCTTTTGTATATATTCGATGCTGATTTAGGTGCTTTTGTTCATGGTATAGGAAATTAAGGCTCAAAGCAATTAGGAGTGAATTTGAGGACAAAACGAGCTAAGAATGAAGAATTTTTCTAAGTGTCCAAGACAAGCATGTGCAAAGCACGGTCGTGCTCTATCCCTGTGATTATCTCTGTCTAAAGTTGCTTGGGCAGCTGATCAAGTAGGGGGTGCTTCCAAGATGAGCATGATAGAGGCACGATCGTGTCTATCCTTGTGATTTTCTCTGGAATCGAAACACCATCTACTAACAGGGGAAGCACACTCAGGATGCTTCTTGCACGGTCCTCCTCAAGCAAAGCACTGGTGGAGCACGACCATGCTTCCTCCCCCTGAATATTTCTGGATGACACTTAGCCGATTCACTCAGAACTTCACAGAAAAGCACGGTCTAAGCACAACCTTGCTTAGAACGTGTGGAGCCCAAAAACACCCTTTTTAACTCCAGATTCTAGGGTTTCTTCTCATCTTTTGTTCAGGGATTTTCTTCTCCACCGGGAAAGCATTGATGTGGATGAAGATCAAGCTTCACCGCACCACTTAAGGGGATCAAGGTCGAGTTGAAGGCTCAAGGGAAGTCGAGCTAGCTCATCCATGAAGCTTTTGAAGCACAATTGAGAAGAGATTAGTAAAAGGGGAGATCATGAATTCTTACCCTACTTTTTTCTTTCCTTCTTCTCAGTTGTATCAATTCATGAGGGGCTAACCGTTCCACGGTGCCCCGGGATGTTGAACTATGTTGTTCTTGGTACTTTGAATACTTGTTTTCTTTTGCCTATGGAGTTTTAATGTATTCTTGTGTTTTTCATGTGTTTTCCTAACTTGGCATGCTTGATTTGCATAGATTCTTGTGTAAAACTTAACGTGTGTGACTTGCCGTAGTTGCGATCACCTAACATAGTTGCAAAACTCAATGTGTATGAAACCCATAGTTACACTTGCAGCCCTTGACGTATTTGAGAGCCGTAGATACAACAAAGCTTTGAGCAACCACAAGGATCTTAGAATGTACTATGGTAGGCATTAGATTCAAGTTAGTATCTCGAGCACATAGCAATCATTTCGGGGCATTGCTCTCTTGTTATCAAAAACTCGATCCTAGTCTACCTGTTGATTCCACCCTTATCTTGTTACTCTTATTTACCTTTTTAACCTTTCAACCAACCCTTTGATTTGCTAGACATTAGAGGATTAATTAATACTAGAAGTCCAGCCCTTGAGGTTAGACAACCCTACCCCCTAGGGGCTACCACTCTATTACTTATAACAATCCGTGCACTTGCGGAGAGTATATCAATGTATTTAGATACTAAATAAATATTCCCCCACTTAAGCATTTGCTTGTCCCCAAGCAAACAATATGCATGTGAAAATTTATATAAGTTTGTGTTACCTTAAGTGGCACATGTCCCACCAATTCTTAAGTGAGATCATGATCAAAGCTTGGTAGATTGGGAAATATTAACAAACCAAGTAAATTAATATATCTTATGTGTGTATATTGTGATTCGTAAATTAACAAACAAATTTTTTTAGTCTCTCTTGTATATTATGATGTCAAATCCTATATTTTTGTATTTGACGTACTTACACCTTATGGCATATGGAAGTTATTTCCTCGAGTAGTGCCACATCAATAAAGTGCGTCAAATATGTATTTTCTAGAGGGAAACAATTGCCTACTAGCATCAAATGGATTCAACAGTGTTCGTGTTAGCTAAGCTCCAGTCATCCAGATGTGCATTAAACTAAATATTCATTATAATTATTACTCAATTAAACTTTTACAAAGAAAAAATGGCTAAAAAAAACTTTATGGAGCAAACTTGATGACTACTCCACCGTATGAGATTCTAAAATGAATTTAAGCAATTGAACAACTAAAGAGTTAAAATATGAAAATTGTGTTAGATAAATTTGTGTTGCTTTTCTTTTTTTACTTTTTTATTAAAGCTAAACATACACCGCAAAGATCTATACTTTTGCATACATAAGGATAATAGATAGTCTAATACCCTTGCTATTCATGCATCAAGATAGTAATTACATTAACCAAGGGAAATGGGTTCAACCATAAGAGAAAAAAATCTATCCTTGTTCTCATGATTTGGTTTACCAAAGCCATCTCCATAGTCAAAAAAATAATGGCTCATGCGTGCAATGTTAGTTGCCAAATTAGTGAAGGATCCCTCATATGAAGAATTAATTGTAAAATGGTTTGTATTAAGCTCTTTCCATGTTTCTTGGATTAGATCTTGTAAATATTCCCTTGCAATCATCTCTGAAACACCATTCTCATGCATGTAGCATTGGATGAATTTCTTCATATCACCTCTCTTTGCCTCTTCCTATAGTCATAAATGATTTTAGTAAATTACCTAGTTCTAATAATAAATTAAATCATTTAAAACAATCACCACAAAAAAACAAAAAACAAAATAAAAATATAATCACAATTAACAACCACAAAGCAACAATAATAATACATATCTTCTGAGGGAAAGAGCAATTTGTTATGGCTAACCCCATTTAATAACAAATGGAGCAATAAAAATACTTGTTTCTATAACAAGTGTTGTAATTTTTAATTATTTTGTCTTTGACCTTTTACTTATTACATAAGTGTTCTAACTTCTAAGTTCACTAATTTGTAGATTTAGTTTAAATAAATTTCTTTTGTTTAATACTTGAGATATCTTCTTAATTGGTGAGATATCTTCTTGTAATTAAGTTATGTGTCAAAAATTTGGAGTCATAGATAATTTTTAAATTTCTACAATATCTATTTTCAATATGCAATATTTATATATTAATTAACTATGCTATTTAATTTATCCTTAAAGGTTCACTATTACAAAAATCCAAAATAAGCCGTTAAATAATTCTATGCTAAAACATCTCTTGAGTGGTCGAAATGAAAATAGAAGGAAAAAAAACCACCTTTTTATAAGGACAACTAGTTCAACTAAGCTTCATGATAGAAATAATGCCATGTGCAAATATAATGTACATGTAAGAAAACTTTGCATACTTACGGTTGAAGTTCCAAGATCATTCAATAAGCGAAGAATAAAAAATGATTGACGCATTATGGTTGGATAATTCTCTAAATTTTCTAAAGCTTCATTTGACATAGTTTCACTAGTGCAGCAAAATGAATAAACAATTGTAGGAGCAACACCAATTTAAATCCATGCATTCTCCAAATACTCTTTTATTTTTGGTGTATAATCATTGTGCGCCCATTTTGCCTCCACAACGTAAGTTTTGCACAATTCAGCCCACTGTGATAATAGGACAAAAGGTCATACATCTAATATAATAAATACTAAGAGCTAGGTTATACCATGTAAAATATAATTGATATAATGATATACATTAAATTGAATATTAAGAAAAGTAAACATTAAAAATATTGTGCTTAAGTTGAGAGGAATACTGATTTCTTTAGATATGGAATGCAGTTCACATTCTTCATTTTCAACACCTCATATGCAGTTTCATTGGTTGAGTTGAAGAGTCCTAGAAAACATATTTTCATGTACTTTGGTAGGTGATCTATGTCATTAGCATCCCATTTGAATGATATATATATATATATATATATATATATATATATATATATATATATATATATATATATATATATATATGATAGTATGCCTTCCATTAAAAATTGATAATTTCTTTCAAATAATAGTTTAGATGATCACCTATCAACGGCAGCAGTAAATAGCTGAAGCTCATCAAGAGTTCCATAGACATCAAAAATGTCTTCTATGGTTGTTATCGGACAATGAACTTGGGTAAGTATCATGCGATAAAAGGAGAATTTTGGTCCGGATGCAAATCCCATAGTGTAAAGGTAGTTTTCCACTAATCGGTCTCGTGAGAAACTTAAGTCTTTATCAACAAGGCCAAGATTAGCCCACCACCTACAAAAAAATATATATAGCTTCAGATTAATCATTCATTAAACATGCACATAAGCATCTAGGTCATTAAGTATTTCCTTGTATCTATAAACTAAGTGGTCTTCTATAATTAATCATTATTTTATATAATTATATCTTACAATAGACTTAGTATTACCTCTTAAACTCCCTATGCATTTAATTAGGGTCTTTCTTCTTGTAACTATAGTTTATATAATTTTAAGTTATGTTTATTACAATCATTTCTCATTCATATGAGCTATCTAAGATATGTATTCTTATTGTGAACACTGCTTGAGTTCTCTTTTGTATATGTTTTGGACCATGTTAAAGTCTAACTTGGCAAACTCTAACAAATTAATGTTCATGTTGTCTTCCTTCTCATACATTCTGATGAACCAATGAGTGTGCAACCTCGGTGATAAGTGCTCGTGTTATAGTAATGCGAAGTGTTATTATCTTGTAATGAGCATTGATTTAATTAGATTTCATAACTAAAAAGTGTGCAATTGTTTACTTTTGTGCATTGTAAGGTTGTGAAAATAAAATGAAGGAAAGGAACGAAGTTGGATCGTGTTTGCCATTGTTGGGAAGATTTTTCAGACTAAGCAAGGAACAAGGCATGAGCATAGACTTGTGAGTGTGTGCCAACCTCCTTTGGAGTGGCACAAAAGCAGTCACACTCACAATAAGTCTAGCTCATGCTAACAATGAAGACTTCACCAATTAGGAGACTCGAAGCAATCGGCACGATCTACCGTTGATTGTGTGCCAATTCAACGGCCTCGATGAAGAACGACGAATTCGGGAGCGTTTCGGTACAGTACTGTAGCAAATTGTTACAGTAAAAAACTGTAGCAAGTTACTGTTCACTGTCGCCCGAAATTCAGCATTCCAGAAATTTCACACGGCTGTGTGAAATCCCGATTTCAGCAATTTTAAAGCAGTGACTCAACATTATAAAAGCCCGATTTGGAGACTTTTTGAGATATCTTTTGACCTATCTTTCTACCCAACTTCTGGAGTGCGGCTAGGGTTTTGGAGAGGACTTCGTGGAGGTTTAGAGCGCGTCTTCGGCATCGTCACCAACGTCCGGCGACCGCACAAGACCACGGCCACACCATACGTAAGGGGGTTTTCATCGATGTCTTTATTTTGTACTTTCTTATATACTTTGATGAACATGTATAGCTCCATGAGGAGCTAAACCCCTTGTGGGTATTCGGACTTGTAAACTCTAGGGTTATTATGTTTCTTTGACATTGTTATTATGCTTTTCCATTATTGATGAATAAGAATTGAGTTTCAATCTTGATTTTATCTTGCTATTGTTTTCCCTTAGATGTGACACTAGGGTTGAGAACAATCTAGGTCTTCCTTGGGAGGTGTGACAACTCCTATAGGATTAGACTCTTTAAGATTGAAGAAAGTTGAGAGGGAGAGTTGTGAGGTAGCGATGTACCCCTTTCCCCTTCGGTGTGATTTCTCCCTACCTCCGTTTCCTTGATTTATTAGCAGTCGAGATAGAGTGAAGTGCTAGGTAGATATACTCCCCTGGGGCTCAGTTACGCGAGTAACAGAGTGAAGGGTTGAAGTGAATCCTACGCACTGGGGCTTAATCGAGACTAGGGTTCTTCCTCCTGGAACAAAGGGTTAGAACTACACATAGGAACAGGTTTTATCACTAGGAGTCCCTAGAACTTAATGCAATTCCACGTAGTGTGAGGTTTAGGTAGATGTACTCCCTTGGGGCTTAATCGTGCGAGCGATAGAGTGAAGGGTCGATGTGAATCCTAATACCGGGGCATAATGTTGGGGTTAGTCACGGTTGTCCTTAGGTTTGGACCGTGAGTCTGAGAATTTTCTTGACTCAATTGGCATCAATAGGAGAGTATAATAGCATAGTCTTGCACTAGAAGCATAGATCCTAGAGGTAGCTTGTCCGGATACCCCGCTTCATTCATTGTTAAATCCTCTCTATTCTCTTTTACTTGCACTTTCTCATCTTCCATCTCTCTATTTAATTTCTCCTCTTTTAGTATAATTGTTTCCATAATTCACTCATCGAATCAATTGATCACTTTTCTGTACTACGCATCTCTAAAGCATGTTGTACACGCTCCTTGAGTATGGGATCTATGTCTTGATCCTTAATGATAGTCTTAAGGTGTTTGATTGTAAAAATGCGAGCTTCATCCAATGTATCCTCTCCTTCCATTACAAGATGAGAGGTCTCATACAAGCTAAGCATTCCTTCTATGTCGTTGCAAAAACTTAATTGGAAGTTGCCGTTTTCATTTTTGAACCTATCAAAAACTCCTATCCACAAGAAGAGCAAAACTATCATAATTAAAAACAATACCAACTAAGACAATTTATCATTCAATTAGAATTAAAACTGCATTTCTCATGGCTAAGATTTTTTCTTTTTTGGTGCACTTTTTAACTAGTTTTCATATAAAATGATATAATAAATCAATTAATAGTGCTCATTAATAGTTTATATTTTTTAAAACTTATTCATAGGTTTTCTTAGAAACAATACTATTTCATAACATCGCTATGTCAAAAACATTAAATAAGTGAGTAATGTCGAAGTGGCAAATGGTAAAATGCCATATATAAATTATTATTATATATTATATGGCTTACCTTGTGAAACCTTGTAACCATACTCTCTTACAAGTCTAAAGAAGAGTGAGGTGGTAAATAAATAACTCTTTATGAAATTTATGTTCATCAAACTATTTATGGTTCCAATGGCTTCCTTGATCTCTTTCTCAAAGTGATATGCAACTCCAAGCTATTGTAGAATGTCAATGAGCTTTAATTGATGGATGATGCCTTTGTTTTCAAGAAGAAAATGCTTTGTCGCAATTTTCAATTTTTCAAACCTTGATGTAAATTTCTCCTCCTATATATAGCCCATAAAAATAAGTACTCAAAACAAGGACCTAGAGATAAAATGTAAAAATAAACATTAACATGATAATAAATTTTTTCTAACCCTAGAGAAAATCAAAATTACTTAATAACCCCCATTAAGTTTTAACTTGGGTATATAATTACTTAAAATTTTTAACTGAATTTATTTTATTTCTTGTGCTTCTTACATCTAAATCCATAGTAAATCATTGGTCGGTGTTGAGACTAAATCTAGCCTCATGTTGTCACTAGAAAATCAAGATGATTCCCCATACCCTTTTGTGCATATAAAGAACAGGGAAGTCCCAGAAAGTCCCCCTCAAGTACCATTTTTCCCTAGAAGTCCCTTTAAGTTTGCAGCTTCTCACAAGGTCCCTCCTTTTTGAAAATATTATTTTTAAGTCCAAATCATGGTGACGGGGTTAACGGAGCAGTTATAACGCGTGTGAAATGACCCTAATGCCCTCATTGAATCTGGCAATGATGACGCATGTGAAATAATGACAATGCCCCTCTTTTTTCCTTGGGAAGGCTCATTGGCAGTTGACGCGCCAAGGCGTTGGGATGCGCACAGGAAACCCTACCATTGAACGGCTGCAACGTTTGGGTTAATTCTTATTGTGGTGAAGGCCGTTGCCGTTCTTCTTTTCTGCTCTCTTCTTCCTCACGAGACACTTTGGTCAAGTTCTCCGGCGAGTTCCATCAAGGTATTGACTTCTCCGACGAGTTTCACGAGCAAAAGGCATCGTAGAGGTGAGAACGAGTACGAGTTCCTGTGTATGGTTTTGTGGTTTGCTATGTATAATTTCTTCTTTTGACTATGTGTTTGCATTGTTGACATAGAATAGAAGATGGCGAACACACTTATAAACGCGCATTGTTATCTTGGCCCTATTGTTGAGATGATTTCAGAGTTGAAAAAGTATATGAACAAGCGACATTGGGATATCCTCCGCTGGACGCCGTTCGGTCATTTCATGGACGTCGCTCCCATGTTACAAGAATGAGGGGTTCTCGACGCTGTTTTGCAAGTGTACGATGAGAATAAGAAAGGCTTTCAGATAGGGCAAATCCTTCTCGCATTCAAAGCCAAAGATGTTGCTCTAATCCTAGGTCTCCGTTGCGATGGAGACATTGTATCCTTCAAGCACGAGAAGGATGAATCAGACTTTGAGAAGAAATTTCTGCACAAGATGCACAACCACCACCGTGACGCCATTAAAGACAACCTACTCACAATTGTCCGGAGCAAGAAACACGAGGATGAGAAGACCTTTGTGAAGCTCCTGGTGGTCTACTTTATGACGACGATCATGTTCCCGAACAGTGTTCTGCATTCGTCGATGTTTGTAGCAAGGTACGCCGACGATCCAGCGTCACTCGGTGGTTATGCTTGGGCCCATGCTACACACAGGTGGTTGATGGACGATATCCAGGCGACAACCACTCGTGTCCAACTTCATTGTATAGGGAAGTCCACAACTGCAGGTTACTTGAAAGGTTGTTCCATTGCTCTCATCATCTGGTTCTACGAGGTGACGGGCAGCGTCAAGAAATAAAGAGTAGGAAAGACACCCCGTATAATGTGTTATGGGGAGTCCAGTTTCATTAAGGCAGCGTCCATCGAGCCTCTATTGAAATCAATCAAAGGAAAACAAGTAAGTTATTTATATATTGATGTGTAAAATGTGGATGAAAATGGTTTTCTGTGTACTATGATGTTCTTGTGTATAATATGATGTTTATGTGTATATAATCATGTTCTTGTGTATATTATTATTTTCCTGTGTACCATTTCATGTTCTTGTGTATATTATTGCATTATTGTGTATAAAATTATGTTCCTGTGTACATTTTCATGTTTTCTTTGTATAATATATAATATTGTATTTATATGTTAATGTTGTAAAGTTTGGTTTTTGCTTTTCAGTTTTCCGATTTTCTGCCAGCCAGCGATGAAGAGCGTTTCTTGGTTGGTAGTGTTAAGAGAACCCATAGACAAGCCCCTGCCAGTTCCTCGTAACTTGGCGAGTCTACGAAGAAGTCCCGCCCATCAACAAGGGCCCCTCCTGCTGGGAAAAAGGCAAAAGTTGACCCCGCAAAGAAGTGAAGTCGGGATCAATCCTCTCCCAACCCGCAAGAGATGCCGGAGGAGGTTCCTCGAGGGGATGATGACATGCGCTGTTTACTACAACAGGTTTTAATGGAGTTCTGCGATCTGCGAGCTCATATAGATGAGCCTGACCGGCAAGATGCAGACCGGAAGAAGTTTGACTCATATTCGGCGGCCACGTACCCCCTGCGTTGGCAACAGACATCAGCCGTTCACATTCGGCAACCCCGTGCCCTACTCCTGGCCTTAGATTCAAAAGGTCAGCACGAAGATCTCCACGCGGTCCTGACAAGTTAGAGGTTGTGTCAACTGCCGATGAGGAAATTCTGGCAAAGCCTGATGACACTGGTTGCATGGATGTTAATCTTCCACCAATAGGCAGTGAAGGAACTCAGCTATCAACTACAACAAAGCTCCACGAAGCTGATCGGAGCACGACAAATGTTAAAATACCTATCCCTGCCAAAGAAGTTGATGAAATTCCTTCTCCTTGTGATGTCCCGGCAACATCATAAGATACTCCCCCCAGGCATGTTACGTGCCGTACTGCTTTGCCAAGAAACACAACAAACCAGTCGAAGACACAGTAAAGTGGGCTTCTCCAAAAAAAACCCCACCGAGAAAGCCTGCAACGAAGAGAGCTTCTAAGAAGAGGGCTTTACCAGCAAAGAAGGATAAGCTTGTTGATAAGGCTACCAACTCCATTGACTCATCTGGAGTGGATGATGAAGCATTACAAGTTGTAAATGCGCTAGTTGAATCCCTGACCAAGATGCGCAAGGAGAAACCAGCAGAGGAACCACTAGGGCTGGTAATGGGTCGGGGAATCCCCGATCCCCGCGGGGACCTGACCCGACGGGGATGGGGATTCCCCGGTTCTTTCCCCCGTGGAGCGGGGACGGGGGCCAACCCATCCCTGTTTAGTAAACGGGGCGGGGGCGGGGATCCCTGTCCTCGGTTAAAAATTACAAATATAAAATTTTAATTTTAATTATTTACAAATTTGCCATTATGTATCATGTTAACATAGATGAGATCACGAGAATTGAGAAATCCCTAACGCCATCCCTCATTCAATTATTTCTCTGCTGCTTCGTTGCTCCAAGCCTCACCGCCGGGAATACTATTCCTTCTCAGTGTTCTCACTAGCCCTTCTCCTTTCCTCGCCGGGAACCGTATTGTTTTTCTGTAGTTGTTAGTAGTGCTTCTGTTCAAATATTTTGAGTGGAATCGTTTGTTGTTTGAATTATTTGATGTACTTATTGACCAATGCTAATTTATTCATTGCTAAACTGTGCTGGTATTGACAATCTTCATGAATTAGTTTGGCATGGTGAATCTTTTTTTGTTAATCTTTTCTTTCTTTGTTTCTTTTCTTTCTTCTTCTTCATCATCTTCTTCTTCTTTGTGATATATGTGCAAAAGGTCAACTAGACAATTAGAACACGTACTTGGCTGTGGAGCTCAGGCCATTTAGAACAGCAGGTCATTTAGAAAACCTTATTTGTCTTGATGGTTAGCTTATTTGTGATGTTTTGCTTTCTCCTAATTTTGGGAAGAAGCAAGTTATATTTAGTGTTTGCTTAAAAAAAAATTTCATATAGCTTGATGCGCAAATGGCTTGTGGTTATGTCAAAGTTAAGCCCTCTATCAATTAATTTGGCTTTTGCCAATGAGATTTATGACACCATTGCAGTGTGACAAAAGTGGCTAATATACATTCTGGCAAAATGTTTTTCTACATTAGCAAAATTGTCAAATGGTAGCCTGAGGATTTTTTTTTTTTAATTTGTAGGATTGTGCAAATGACATGTCTTAGCATTGTAAACAAATATAGATATAGCTTTTTCTTGAGATCATACCATGATTGCTAAGCATAATGTAACTAAGAAACCTGAAATTAGGCATCAGCTATAACTTCCCTCATGTGTTCATTTTGGTATTTGTGTCTAAGCTGCAATGAATTCGTTTTCTTCAACAACAGAAAGATATTCCTTCAATGTTTTGGAAGTTCTAGTTATTTTAAAAACATGACTATTTGTTTTTTTCTTCCGTGACTCATTTTATTCAGGAATTATCTGGAGGAAACTACAAACTAGTGGGAGATTGGTCATCCATTAATACACATCAGTTCATATAAGTTGGTGGTGAGCTGGTACTTGCAAGTAAGTTTGCTAACTTTGTGGTGTTGTTTGACATACTTGTTAATGCTATAGCTTATAAAATAACATGCTAATTACATGCAGGAAACTTAACTTCCTTAATCATGCATGATAATTATTTTTTCTTCTAAAACAAATTTTATTTTTTGGTGAATAACCGAATAAGTGACATCATCATGGATGAGGCTAGTTATAATCTACCCAAAAATGTTTCACCCATTGAAAGTTGTGGCCAATCTATAGCACAAGTGAATAGTGAACAATATAGAGCATGCCTTGAATCAACAACACCGAATACTTCAAATCAAACAATTTCAACAAATGACAATGAAGAAGTGAACTTGGCCATTAAGCGAAAATTGACATCGGTGGTATGGAACCATTTTAAGAAAGAAAAAATAGATGATAAATGGAAGGCAATATGCAATTATTATCAAAAGAAGCTTGGAGGAGAATCAAAGAATGGGACTAAACATTTACATGACCATTTTGCATCATGTCCATTGAGGAAGACAAGAGATATTAAGCAAAGTATTTTAAAAGCTAAGATAAATAATGAAGGGAAAGTTTCACTTGGGACATTCTCTTTTGATGAAGAGGTTGCAAGAAAAGAGTTGGCTTCCATGATTGTTTTACATGAGTATCCATTGTCAATGGTTGAGCATTTTGGGTTTCGAAAGTTTGTTGGAGCTATCCAACCATTATTTAAGAATATTTCTCGGGGAACAGTGAAAAGGGATATTCTCAAAATATATGAGCATGAAAAGACAAAGACAATGAAATTGCTTGAAGAAAATAACAGTAGATTTGCAATCACGACTGATATGTGGACATCAAGCAATCAAAAGAAAGGTTTTATGGCTATTACGGCACATTATATTGATGCATCATGGAGTTTGCAAAGTCGAATTATCAGGTATTATTATTATTTTTTTATTTTAGATTTATTTGGTGTTTTTTGCAAATACTTTTAATATTATTTCATATTTTATGTCATTAGGTTTATTTATGTGCCATGTCCACATACTGCTGATGTGCTTTACGATGTGCTAATTAACTGTTTGATGGATTGGAATATTGATAAAAAATTGTCTGCATTGAGTCTAGACAACTGTTCTACTAATGATTCACTGGTGAATTTGATTTTGAGCAAGTTATCTTGTAATAGTCTTTGGATGGATGGGACATTTTTGCATATGCGATGTTGTGCCCATATTTTGAACTTAATTGTTAAAGATGGCTTGGAGGTTATTTTTGAAGCTATTGAAAAAGTTCGTGAAAGTGTTGCTTTTTGGAGTGCAGCACCCAAAAGAAATGAGAAGTTTGAAGAAACAGCTCGTCAGTTGAAATTTTCTTGCACTAAAAAATTAATTTTAGATTGCAAGACAAGATGGAATTCTACATACTTTATGCTTAATGTTGCTATTTGTTACAAGGATGTTTTTAAACACTTGAAACAAAGGGAGCCTCTTTACAAATGTGTCCCATTGGATGAAGAGTGGGAAATGGCTAAAGAAATTTGTGACAAACTAAAAATGTTTCATGCTATCACAGAGTCATTTTTTGGAACTAAGTACCCTACTGCTAATATCTATTTTTCCAAGATTTGTGATATTAAATTAGCATTGAAGCAGTGGATTAATTGTGGGAAACCTCATATTCAAGCTATGGCATCAAAAATGATGGAAAATTTTGATAAATACTGGACTCAAATACATGGTATTATGGGTGTAGCAACTATTTTGGATCCTCGGTACAAGTTGAAACTATTGGAGTATTATTGCCCTCTTATTTATGGTTATGAAGTGGCAAAGATGGAAATTGATAGAATTCAAAAGATTTGTTATCATTTAATTTCTGAATATTCAGCAAAGTTCAACATTGGTGGATATGGTGGTTGTTCTCAGTCATCAAAAGATAATCCTACCCAATCGGCATTGAGTGAAGAGTCAGAATCAATGACTAATTTTGACTTATTTGTTTCTTCTATTGAGACTGAGAAGGAGACTGTCAATACAAAATTTGATCATTATTTGGAAGAGCGTTTGATACCAAGAAAAGGTGATTTTGATATTTTAAGTTGGTGGAGAACGGCACTTAAGTATCCTACACTACAATTAATTGCTAGAGATATTTTGGCAATTCCTGTGTCTACCGTGGCTTCAGAGTTGGCTTTCAGTACGAGTGGAAGAATTGTGAGTCCACACCATAGTAGCCTTCATCCTGACACACTTGAAGCATTAATGTGTGCACAAAATTGGTTATGGACTCATATGAAAGGTATGTAAAGAGGGGAGATAATATATAACTATTATATAGTTTAATGGATGAGTTTACTTTTCTTATTATAGCTCAAAATAGTTTGATCTAATAAATGTTTCTATTTTTTTAGATTCTAATTCAACAACCGATCATTCTAAATGTTACACAATTAGTGATGATATGGATGTGGTGGATGAAGAGGTAAACTTTTAAATATTCAATGTTTAAATGTTATGTATGTCGACTTTTTAATAGAATATATTTTTTGCTTGATTTATATTTTAGGTTGATGTTCATCATAAGGATGGAAGCACAATTGATTTTATGAGTTGATAAGTGCGGAGTTGGTTTTTGTGTTTAACAAATTAATGGTAAGTTGATTATGATTTTACTAGAAGACTAGATCTTGTTTTTTAAATTTGATTAAATTTGTTATGTAATATCATCATATCTTTGTTATTTTTCTAATTTAATTGAATTTGTGTAGGTTTTAGATTGTGTCATTGTGTCAAGTGTCAATGGACTTGATTGGCTCTTTGAACTACACAAAGGAAGCTGCTATGAAATCCTAAAATAAGGAGGCTTTATATTCAACATTTGGAGTATTGGACTTTTATTAGGTTGTATTATTGCACTTGTATGAAGTCTAAATTTCATGTTTTGCTCTATACTGATAAACATTTGGAGTATTTTGTTTTCATAAATTTTTATATGTTGGTTTGTTTAGTTTTGTTTTGAATGATTTTTATGTTTTTCATATGTGTTAATGTGTATTAGACTATGAGTATTAATTTTTTTTTAAAAAATCAAAGCTTATAGGTATATGGGGATCCCCGCGGGGAGACGAATCCCCGTGGGGAGGGGGACGGGACAATAATTCCCCCCGTCGGGGAGGAGGGGACGGGGATTCCTCTCCCCGTCCCCGCCCCGCCCCGTTACCAACCCTAGGAACCACTTGCGGTGGTTCCGTATCAGACTAATCCAGACGGGAAGGCCTATTATGAGGATAAAAAAAAACCTGACTCAGGCTTCCTTCCACGGAAGAAGACCTACCCGGGTTTTGCAAAGCTCAACCAACAGGAATGCACAACCCTCGACCTCTTCCTCAGCACACGTGTCGATAGGTATTGTTTTTTGTTTCGTATAACATATGTTTCATGTCTTCAACCTGCTGAGTTCTGTGTTTATTTATGAAGTCGTGTGTATTATGTATGTCGAATGTGCATCATTTTCATTTCCTGTGTAAATAATTCGTTACCTGTGTATAGTTTGTAGTTCCTTGTGTATAGAAATTATTTCCTGTGTATCATACTTAGTTTCTAATGTATAGTTGTATACGTCCTGTGTATATTAATTGGTTTCTTTTGTATAGTTTTATATTTCCTGTGTATTTCTCTATGTAGTTCTGTCATTTGGAGGGATGCTGATGATAATGGCTACACGACCTATGACCACCTCTACGTCTTCCTAGACGGTAGAGAAAATACATCGGATGATGTGTTGGATGCCGTCGTGCTGATACTCCGCGCTGAATTGCTTACAAACCCATTAGGGTTCAAAAAATGTTCAGTTGTGATGCGGCCCTTAGCGCTTGTAATGCAGAAATTGCAATTTGCAGCTTAACGAGCGCTGTTCATGATGGAAGACGTAATATACTGGCACAAGATGGCGGAGTTAATACTTATGCCGATCATCCTCCATGGGCATTGCCATTTGCTTGTTCTGGACACTCAAAAGCAGCACTACCTGCATTAATCCTCACTCCAATCAGCCACTTCTGATGAGGACGGTGTGGACATCGTAAGCGATGTAAATTAGATAGGCCACTGCACTGCGAACATATTATCTCGTACGTAGTGACTAATAATTTCCGTTTAACTGCGCAGCGTGATCTGTTCGAGTTATGCATCGAAGTTAACACAGGCCGAAAACCGTTTATTGGCCTCACCCTGGGGCATGTGCGGAACTGCCCCCAGCAAGTACCTGATTCGGTCAATTGTCCTATGTTTTGCATGCGTTACATAGAACAGCTATTGAATGGCGAAGAATAGTCCATACAACAATCGGACATCCCAATCCTCCGACTCCGATATGTGACTCGGATACTTGTTGACGCAATGCGCAGAAAAGTTGAACCCGCCGTAAGTGCGATGAAGGCTGCTGAGGGGGACAAGGATGATGACACCGTGGAAATGATCCCCGGAGGTGAGACGGACGACGTTGGGGAGAAGGATACCATCGTCGACAAGGATGCCAGAGGTGATTAGGTAGTGGCAGACGATACGTGACTTGGGATGAGAAAAAATCGCTGGGGATGAGAAAGAAACCTCAAGGGATGAGGATGAGGCCAGGGAGAAGAAGCCCACCCAAGTGAAGGTCGACACTATGAATGACATTGCAGCGCTGGTGAAGATCATGTTGAGTCACAGCAGGAGGTTGAAGACAATAACGATAACAATTAATTTGTCATACCCTGAGTATCATTTCGAAGTGATATACAGTACATTATTCGAACAGACATGAACAATTAATTTCTCACCTCTTGTAATTATATGTCATATCTTTCTTTCTGACTGAAACCTGGTTATGTAATTACTTATAACATCCATATTGATACGGATATCCACACAAACTTTGACTAATAGACACGAATATATACACAGAAATGCCAAATAGTACACAGGAAAAAGGATATATACACATAAACACAGAAGAATACAGAGGAACATGTATATGTACATAGGAACATATATATATACACAGGAACACGTATATATACACAAAAGCCAGATATATACACATAAATGCAAAATAATACACATGAAAGGAGGACAGATAATTATAAAAGGAAAATAGAACAAAGTTCATGGCAAACAACATGTGTGACAAAACATAAATATCGCACGCTTCCGTTAGGTGTGGCATTGTCAGTCTGCTATGATAGCGTTGCATGATCGACGATTATGTCTAGCTCGATGGCACCGGCTGCAATGTAGTTTGCGTATGTCGAAGGCTTGTGATTCTATTCTTTTCCTTCTTGGATGGCCTGGCCGTTTCTTTGATGTTGACGGCCTAATTTGTAGGGCAAGGTTTTCATCAGATGGTTTGTCACTATCAGGAACAGGGAATATCGGATTCCCATACGACTGACGATACCATTCGACTGTCAAGTAAGAATCAATGTAGGAGTGGACATTCATTTCTGTTTGCATGATAGGCGCACAAGCATGCTTGCACGGTAAGCCATGTACTTACCATCTCCTGCAGGAACATCGGTGAGATTGAAGACTGACTGCATTCTTTTTATCATCGATGGCTTCGTAAGTTTCTTCACTTGACCGACCCACTCTCAGATAACGACTGTCATCAATGAGTTGTTCAACCTTTTTCTGAATTTTGGGGCACAGATGTGTGTCCCACTTGTTGGATTGCTTGCGTCTGTCAGCGAACATATTCATAAGTTTGAACCTGGAAATCAAAGGAAAAAAAGGCAACACACAGTCTAGTTAGGAAACAAAATATAGACGGAAAGGAAAACAATACACAGGATGTGACATTATATACAGAAAAACTGACATTCCATACACAGAAATGACATTGTATACACAAGAACTGACATTTGATACACAGGAACACATTATCAATCAAGGAACTTTACCTGATCGAGTCAACCATGCTTGTTACTAGTAGATGGCATGCCTCTTTAATCCAGGCATTTAAGGATTCTACCACATTGGAGTACATCTCACACCATCGCATTCATTTAAATAAAAAATTTGACCAATAATCAACATCTGACTTATGTAGCACCCAAGCATGTGCATCGGCCGATAAACATGTAAGTTCTTGAACTGCATCATCAAACTCTTTTGAGGTATATGCGTACGCAATTTTGACGATTACTACCCAGCATTGCATTCGCATAGCTTTACCGAGGTTAGAGTTGGTCTTCATGAAGTTCACCTCCAAATGTCGGAGGCAATAACCATGTGGTGATGAGGGAAAGACTCGGGCGACGTCATTCACCAAACCCTTGGAGCGATCTGATATGAATGCTATGACTTTGTCGTAATCATCCTGACCGTACAAGGCCTCACCAAGAGTAGCAAGAAACGAAGTTCAGTTGTCATCAGTTTTGTTGTCGACGATAACAAATACTACGTGGAATAGACCATCATTGCCATCTTTCGCAATGCACCTAGAAGAACCCCACAATATTTGGCTAACAAATGAGTTCCATCAATAAAACGTAATGGCCTACACCCCTGCTTGAACCCTAACAAACAACACCCAAATGAAAAGAAAGCATGCTTAAAATGCTCGCCCTCATTCTCAATGCTGACAATGCTACCAGGATTTGTCTCGGATACTTTATCAGCGTACCATAGAAACAAATCGTAGCTACTAACCTCGCTACCATGAATAACCGAACTGGCAACCTCCTTCCCCATCCAAGCACATTTGTATGGTAGGCGAACACCATGGTCATGCAATATGTCTTTTTGTATGTTAACAGCTCTGTACAATGGGCTTTCTTTTAATTTATGTATAACACGTTCGGAAACCCACTTCTTGCTTGCTTTTGGATGCGCTGTCGTACTAATGCCTCCACCACAAATGTGAGTTGCTTGCATTGTCTTCAGTCGAAACGTGTCATGAATTCCCTCTTTAAAAGCATGCACTCTCCATTCGCATTCCGGGGCAGCACACCTTATAGTCACCCTCATTTTGCCATTTTTTATAAACGTAAAGTCAAAATTTTTCTTGATAGCTATGCTTCACAGGCAATCTTTAAAATGATCTACGTTCTCAAACCGTTGGCCTACTTGCAAAGTTGAACAGTCGTGTGCATCGATATACCCGGTAACACTCAGCACCCCAGAAGAATTATATTGGGAACTATCGCCAGTGGGGTTTATGCTGTCTGACAAGGATCCCCTGCTTTCGAAAACCCAGAAATACAAGGGAAACAAAATATTATATACACAGGAAACCAATATTATACACAGTACACCTAATTTTATACACAGGAAACAATAATATATGACACGAAATAAAATTCACATTCAAAAGGGCAGAAATATATTCAAACAACAACATGTATAACACAATTAACAACTAGTATAGTTCGTTGTTTTATTACGATGGAATCAACGGGCCAGAGTTTCCATCTGCAGAGACACGCACTTCCTCGACAATGATGTCGACGACGAAGTTGTTAAAGCTATGGTATATATGACACATTCGTTGAAAATCCACTTCGCACTCAATGGGGCAAAGCGTCTTGTAAGAGTCAGGTGTTACGAACTTCACTTTCATTTCAGAAGCATTAAGGGACCAACGGGCACATATCTCACCCATGACTAAATCCCATGAACTTAATACAGTAAATTGTAGCACACGGCCTTCTCCTTTGAATCTCGCCACGGCAGAGTAAGTTTCCATTGTACAACTACAACAACAATAAAAAAAACAACAATGTCAATAGAAGAAATAACAAGAACAATTACAGGAAGAACAAGAACGACAACAACAAAAACAAAAAGAAGAAGCTCAAGAGCGAAAAGAAGAAGAACAATAACAATACAAACAAGAAGAACAACAAGAACAACAAGAACAACAACAAGAACATGAAGAACAACAACTAACTTACGCGTGCAGGAGTTCACTTCAAGCTTTGGCAACGGACCAAGATGAAGAACAACAAACCCAACCCAAGATGAGAAAAAGAAGAACGAGTGAAATATACTCTCTTTCTGACAAAATATATTGCATAGCCTTACTCACAATAAATAGGATTTGGCATGGATATGAAAGTTACTTTTTGTTTTATTGTAAATGGCATTTGTGTAATTTCCTCCCCCATTAACTGACAGAAGTAACACCAGGGACTAAATGGAATTTACATTTAAAAAGAAAGGATCTAAAAGGAAACAAAAATGTCAGAGGGACTGCAGTGGAATTTTGAAACTTCTCAGAAACTTTTAAGTAATTCTCCCCATAAAGAATGACAACTTCTCCGATATTTAAAAAAAATCATTTAAAATTCTCAAATTTATAAGCATCCAAAACCCATACTTTAATGCTTAAACCTGACCAATACTTTCAGTTGAAAAAAAGTTTAGATAAAATTAAATCATAAGCATAAATAACCAATTTTAATAAATTTTACTTCCAATTAAAAAATATTAAAATAAATGTCTTGGATAAAAATTCATTAATTTGTTATTATTATGTAAATTTATATAAATTAATTTATCAATTTGAATAAGCATAATCTTTTAAATTGTGCAAGTTATGATTACAAAAGTTACTTATTGACATAACACTTCAGGGTGTATAACTTTAGAAACTAATATGTCTTGTCAACAAACATTTAAAAATTAAATATAATAAAATGATATTTTGAATTCAACGAACTTCACGTGCTAGACAGGGACAAATCTATATCAGACAGCTATCGGTGTGATGACCACACAAAAATTTTAAAATTATAAATAATAATTATATATTATGTATGCATATTTTAAAAAAGTATTAAATTGACCTCATTACATTAGAAAATTGAGTCAATATACATATTAAAAACACGTGAGTCATGTACAAAATTTAAAATTTTAAAGAACCTATATTGTTTGGTTGTGTGTTTTTAGTTTCTTTGACGATTTTAAAAAATATATAAAACTATAATCATGTTTTTTTTCTTGACACTAGAAGACAATCACTTCCATTTAAGATTTATATTCATGAATGTGCACCAATGTAGACGGTATCCGTAAGCTTAACAATACTGTAGTCTTACTTTACATAAAAATTTCAATTCCGAGTCTTTCTGAAATGAAAACTTTTTTTAAAGAACCCGATATTAATAAGTCAAGAGACCGTTAGTTAATCATGTGTCTTTCCACTTTTAATATTTTTTAGCTATTTTTATGAATATATATATATATTTTGCTCAAATAGATGAAGAGGACCACCATGACACCTTACTCTCTTTTTATTTTAAAAATTAAAAATCGAAGTAGGCAGTATCTACATCAAAGATTCTATTTAAGCTGTTAAATCAATATAGACATTCAACATGTTGAGGTGATCTTTCTTAAGTATAAAAGTCTTTAATAATTTTTTTTGGCTTGACAAATTTTAATTGATTATTCATATTATTTGAACTTCTATATACATATATATTAGATTTTGTTTTTTAACATTCTAAATGATACCTATCTATCGACTCTACTTAGTAAATCTTCAAGCTCCATCACTGCAAAAACACCATCAAATTAAAAAGATATTAAGGTAATTATAAAAAGGCATGGTATAAAAGAATATGTTGAACAATAAAGATAAATGAAAGAAAAGTACATATAATTTAGAAATTTAAGTAATAAATAAATAAATACAAAAGTAACAAGTATTATTTATTTATTTATTTAGAGTTTCCATTTAGAAATTTAACTAATAATAATGAAAAAAAGCATAAAAATAAATCGTAACTCATAAACATATATAATTCAGCAAAATTTTATGGACATATATATAAACGAAAAATACATATAATTTAGTTAACATATTTTTCAGGTGTATAAATAGAAAAACTTATAACTTTTATTTGTTTATTTATTATATAAGTCACATACTTGCAATTTATAATATTTAATTAATAATAAATTGATTTACCTTATATATATGTATCAAAGGTTAAGAAATGAATTTCTTGTTATTGTACATTTTTAGTTATTCCTATAAGTTGTTAGTTATTATTTTACGTTACTATTAATCTATTCCTCTTTAATATTACTAGGTTTACGTTTACGGTTGTAATAATCAGTCATGCTTATTATTTTGCATTGTAGCATAGCTTTTTATGTTTCAATTTATTATTTGATTTTTTCGTACTTAGAGTATTACATCTTATGTTGTATATATTATTATTCTAAGTTGTTACTCATTATTATATATTTATACATATTGTTGTACGATATAAATCCATTTGTTATTAATTAAATATCGCAATTTACAAGTATGTGACTCATATAATAATATTGATAATAATAGTAATAATAATGAAAACAATAACATAGTCACATATACACCTTAATATACATGTGTTTGTGTGTGTGTATATATATATATATACGAGCTCACAATTGAGCTTATAAACAAGTTTGTTCATGAGTGATGAGTGTACAATATTCCATTATTTTATATCATTTTGTACACTCATTAGGCGTGCATTAGAAGTATATTGTGGAATTCAATACTAAATATAGTGTGTTTTATATTCTCAGGCTTTGGGCATCACTTAAAGATGAGAGAGAGAGAGAGAGAGAGAGCCAAAAGAAACACTTTATACCCTAAACGAAGAAGATGGAACTCTCTTGGGATCAAATGGATAACGATAAGGGGCTTACGGGTAGCTTACGCCCTGACTTACGGCCGTAAGCCTCTTCTAAAGAACCTTGCAGGCATACTTATGTGACACACCCCTTGCGTGTGTGTACCGCAAGTGCACGGGTTTGTCGAAGTAATAATAGTACCCTGGTGAGAAGGTAGTCGAATCCACAGGGAATAGAGATTAAAGACACAAGTGTTCGCTATTTAGCTAGTGCTGTGTACGAAGAGTGAGAATTGAATCAATGTGTGGTTGCAAAAAAAATAAACGAACAAAGAAATAAAAGAGAAAGATGGAAGACGGGAGAGTGCAAGTAAGAGTAATAAGAGAAGGGCAATCAATGAATGAAATAGGGTACCCGGACAAGCTACCCCAAGGATTTATGCTTCTAGTGCAAGACAATGCTATTATACTCTTCTATTGATGTTAAATGAGTCGAGGAAATCCTTAAACACACGGTCCCAAACTTAAGGTCAACCGTGACTAATCCCAACACTATGCCAGGGCATTAGGTTTCACTACGACCCTTGACTCTTGTTGACCTGTCAACTAAGCCCTAGGGGAGTCCATCTTCCTAAGCCTCACACTACGTGGGATTGCTTTAAGTTCTAGGGATTCCTAGTGATAAACCTTGTTCCTATGTATTGTTCTAACCCTTTGGTCCAGGTGAAAGAACCCTAGTCTAAATTGAGCCCCAGCACTAGGATTCACTACAATCCTTCACTCTGTTGCTCGCGCAACTAAGCCGCAGGGGAGTTCATCTCCTAGCACTTCGCTCTATCTCGACTGCTAAGAACTCTTTGAACACGGAGGTAGGGAGAATCACACCAGAAGGGAAAGGGGACCTTTCGCTACCTCACGACTTACCCTCTCAACCCTCTTCAATCTCAAGTAGTCTAACCCTATAGGAGTTGTCACACCTCCAAAAGATAACCTAGACGATTCTCAACCCTAGTGTCACGGCTAAGGGAAAATGGATACAAGATGCAATTAAGATTAAAACTCAATTTTAATAATCAATAATAAAAAGCTTAATAACAAGTTAAAGAAACATAATCATCCTAGGGTTTATATGTCCGAATACCCACAAGGGGTTTAGCTCCTCATGGAGCTATACAAATCCATCAAAATATGAGAATAAATACAAATCAAAAGTATAACTGAAAACCCCCTTGTGTATAGTGTGGCCGTGGTCTTCTGCGGCCGCCGGACGTTGATCACGATACCAATAGTGTTGAGTCGCGAAACCAGGGAACCCTCCAGAAACCCTCCAGTTTCGATCCTTCACAAGGTCCTCTCCAAACCCTAGACGCAACCCTCCAGAAACCAGGGAAAAAGATTGGCAAAAGAATCCAGAAAAAGTCTCAAAAACGGCCTTAAATAGTGTTGAGTCGCGGCCTTAAATCGGCTGAATCGGGATTTCACACGGCTATGTGAAATTTTCACACGCCCGTGTGAAGCCTCTGTTTTCCTGAATTTCGGCAAATAGTGAATAGTAACTTGCTACAGTATTTTTGCTGTAGTGCTGCTACAGTACTTTTGCATAAATGCTCCCGAATTCATCATTCTTCATCGAGGCCGTTAAATTGGGCACACAATCAACGATGGATCATAGTGAAATTCTCCTATGCCACATGTGTTAGACCTATTGTGAATGTGATTGCCTTTGTGCCCCTCCAAGGGAGGTTGGCACGCACCCACAAGTCCGGAATCATACCTTGATCATTCTTGGTCCGAGAACTCTCCAACAATGTCAAACATGATCCAACTTTGCTCTTTTTCTCCAAATTAGCTCCATAAACCTACAATGCACAAAAGCACACAAATGCGCACAATTTAGTGATAAAATCTGATAAAGATAATGCTCATTGTAAGATAATAACACTTCGCATTACTATAACCCAAGCACTTATCATTATGCCCATAAGGAGGAGTATAAAGCCAAATCAGAGGATCTTACAGGTAGGGCTTATGACCGTAAGAAGGCCCGTAAGGATCATCCAGAGGAGTTTACAAGCAAAGCTTACGCCCGTAAAGGCAGTCACAAAGGCAACTCAGAGAAGCTTATCGTCCAGCACTTATGGTAATAAGCTCGACCGTAACACAAGATAGGAGACCTTACGGATGGGACTTAAGGCCGTAAGTGTTCCCGTAAGGCTAACGACTTATCATCTCTAGCTCCTTACGGCTATGGCCTTACGCTTGTAAGAAACCGATAAGTAGCACAACATAAATATATCTGATGAGGATTTTTAGGACAATCTTTAATTTTTTTTTGTCTTGGAGGTAAGGCTAAATAAGAAAGGAGATGAATCCCTAGGGATTTAGAGGCGAATTTTGAAGGAGTTTTGGATCTATCATCAAGAGGAGGAAGATTATAGCCATCAACCTCACCTTGGTAGTGTTTATGGAAGGTTCTTGGGAGTTTTCCATTGATCAATCTTCAGCTCGATTGAGAGGGGGGTTTTCATGTTTATGTTCATTCTCTTTGTGTCTTGTAATTTGAATGTTGTCCCTCCTTTAATAGAGGGTTAATTTTGTAGATGTTTGGGCATAGTTGAACTCTAGGGTTATATCTCTTTTAACAATGGTTGTAGATCTTTGGGATTTATTTGTTTCTTAATTATAATTTATGTTATTTGAATCTAATTGCATGTTTGTATTGCTTGATTGTTATCGTGGCGAAAGCCCTAATTATTATACTCGATGTGCTTTGTGACGAGTAGAAATACCTCTATTAGAGGGGATTATGAGTAAGCCTAGCAAAAATGTACTTTGGAGAATTTTCTCCCTCAATCCCCCTGAGTTAGTTAATGAGTATTTCTTTGCTCTTAGCAATAATGTGGAATAGATTTTAGGAGAAATCAAATCTCTATTCTGTATTCAGAGTAAGGGTAATCTCTTTGCAATAAGGATTACCTAATTAAGAAATTCTTGTTAACTCATATCGAGATTTCACTGAATGTTAATGTGATTGTGTGGTGGTTGTATTAGTATTATACCGATTTAGTTCCTATCCACCCTTGAAAAAAGGGTTTAGTATAATTTAGGAAATCTCTCGATTCAAATATGGTTGTATGTTTAAACAACTTTTGTTCTGCACTTAACAAGATCCTAGATGGATGCTTTTCCCAAACATCATTTATTCTCCTGATTTCTTCTCCTTATTTCTTATTCCTTAGTTCTATTTTCTATTTCTTTTGTTCACACGCATCACTATTTTAGTTTAGGCTAATTTTCGGAACTAGGGTTAATACTAGTAATCTCAATCTTTCTTGTGGACTGACATCCAGCTTTTTAGCACTCTATTACATGATTGGCACCTACACTTGTGCCCCTATCAATGAGCTATGTTCATGAGATTGTTTGCGAGCTTGGTCACAAGCTGTATTTGTGAGCTTGTTTGCGAGCCAAAACGAGTCGAGCTTTCTAATGTTCAAGCTTGACTCGTTTATTAATCGAGCTTGAAAATAAAGCTCAAGCTTGGCTTGTTTTCAATATGAGTTGAACACGAACAAGCTCTTATCGAGCCGAATACTGAGCCGGTCTCAAATGGCTTGCCTCAAATGCAACCCTAGATTGAAGTGAGTCTAAGAGTTAGACTTAAGTAACTTTTGCTGTTTAATTGAATTTGGACGCGAAGATCTAGTCATCACTTTGATTTCCTTCATTCTTTGCTTCAACATATTTTCTTTAATTCACACTGTCAATTTTCTGCTGTTTTTCAGCCAATCTTCTTTGAACCATGTGACTCTTCTTCTTAATATGAGTAATTTCATCAAGAATTCTTCCCTAATTACCCTTAAGAATTCTGTCTTCTTTAGAAATATTGCTTACCTTGCCACCAGGCACGGAGCCAGGGATGGGCGAAGGAGGGCCATAACCCCCCTTAGCCCCATCCTTTTGCACATTTATTATTATTGTTATAATAACAATAACAATAACAATAACAATAATAATAATAATAATAATAATAATAATAATAATAATAATAATAATAAATGAGATGAGAGATATGCTCCACAACGACATATATATTACATTCGACTATGTCATACTTTCAAATAATGTTTATTATATAAATAAATTTATTGGATATAGTTTAATAAGTCTGAAAGAGAAGTCATGACTCTGATTTTCTATAAATTACTACATATAGTCTTAAACAATTATATTTTTAAAAAATATTTACAAAAATGTATTATTTGGTCACCTAATCCTTTATATATTTAAATATGAAATTAAAAAAAATATTTAGAAATTTTTTTTTTAGCCTCTCATGAATTTTTTCACTTGGTGCCCTCCTAAAAATAATTCCTAGCTCCACCTCTACTTGTCACTAGATGAACCATTCGAATTTTGAGGAAAGAAAGAATAACAAAATAATAATAATAAACGTAGAGTCTTTTAAGAATAAATTTATTGTGTGCTTTAAATGAAAATTAATAATTCAACATGCCTTTTAATAGGCAATAGATAAAGAATCTATAATATCTAAACTAAAAAAAAAAAAAAACAACAACAACAACAAATCCAAACAATTTCAATAAAATCTAAGATATTGACAATTACAAATTTGAATTATTTTCTAATACACTCCTTTAATTTAAAGTTGTAAAATTTTACAAAACTTTCGACTTCGTGGAACATATCTCCAAACTTCAAAAGATAACTTTGCCAAAACTAATTAATGGTTTGCAAGCTAAGGAACAAAGGAGAAGTATGAGAGAAGAGAAAGTAGAACAGACACTTGAGGGAGCTTATTAAGCCAAAGTTCATCATCAAAAGGAAGAATAACAAAATAAAAATATTAAACATTTGGTATTTTAAGAATAAATTTTTTGTGTGCTTCACATCAAAATTAATAATAATTCAGCATGCATGCCTTTAAATAGGCATAAAGAATCTATAATGTCTAAACTAAAACAAAAAAATAACAAATCCAAACAACTACAATAAAATCTAAAATGTTGACTAATTACAAATTTGAATTATTCTCCAACACACTCCCTTAATTCAAAGTTGTAAAATTTCATAAAACTTCCAACTTCGTGGAACATCTTTCGAAACTTCAAAAATAACTTTGCCATAACTAATTAATGGTTTGCAAGCACAAAAACAAAGGAGAAGTATGAAAGAAGAGGGAGCAGAGCAAACACTTGAGAGAGCTTATCTAGCCAAAAGTTCATAGTCAAAAGGAAGAATAACCAAATAAATTTATCTAGGGTGACAGAGTGTGATAACATAAGAACGAGCATGCCTAACAAAAACAAAAATGATAAATTGAAATACAAAAGTGCAAATGCTACTGCATTTGTAAGTAAAAAAAAAAAATGACTAATGGTAGATCATATGTGCCATAGTAAAAAAAATGGTGACATTGTGCTCGTGGTATATAATATTTATCATGTTAATTAAAAAAAAATGAATGTCTATTAAGTGTGATTATCCTATATTTGTTCTTATTGTTTTCACGAATGATCTGAATATGTTTGCCTCCCTATTCCTTGAGATTTAATTAGATATTACTAAAATCATATAGGTAATTCACACTGATTATCTATAATGTATTAAATGTAAAACGCTTGTCTATATCTATACATGTATAACATAAATAATTTTCTGGTGAAGCAAAGCTAAGCTGATATATATTAATGAGTGGATAAAATGAATGAGTGGACCAGTTACACTATGCATGCTTAGCAAGTTTGACACTCTAATTAATTAACATGGTATTCCTGCACTATATATATGTGTGTGTTTTTTAACACCAAGCGGTTAACTTTCAAAGCCACAAATAAATTCTTTAGATGTTTTATAGGCTATCATTCAAGAACTCTATGAGAGAATTTTATTTATGAATTATTAATAGCCTTTTAAGTTTGTTATTTAATGCTAAAACTTTGTCAGTATTGTGAAGAAGCATGGACACATGGCCCTGTTTCTTCCCAGAGCTTTACAAATAAATATAAACTGATTTTTAAATTTGATTTTTTTTTTAATATTGTTAAAATGTCTCTAGGGCAATCACATTAATATCCAATCAGCACTCATGTACTGGTTCGGCGTGGGTGTTGACTAAGTTGCTGACTGTTTTTTTTAAATAATTACTGGTTTTTAAAATTTTAACCTCTGATCTCTTTTATAATTATTAAATATTTTATTTGTGGTTTTTTTAACCCAAATTTTTTTTAAAATTGTTATTAAAATATAAAATATTATTTGAAATTAAAATTATTATTATTAACGAGAAAATGATTAAAATGAGAATTATTTTAAATTATTTTAATAATATTTTCATTATTATTAGAGTGACAATTATTGAAGTAGGAATTATTTAAAATTATTTTTATTATTATTAGTAAATTATTATCATTATACTGGAATTTTAGTTTAAATCATTTTATTGATGAAATCACGTACGGATAATGACTTTGATTGGAGCGCTCGGGTGATCAAGTGATCAAGCAATGACACCGGTAGGGTCATCTAGACGATGGAGGTATCCTTGTCAGGGGATCAAGTTTCATAGAACCGAGCAAAACTGGGTGGCCGGGGGACGAGCGGCGCCGCCTAGTGTGGTTGCGTCGCCAACCCGCCAGCCACCTGGTTTTGCCATGCGTGCCAGGTCCTGAGCGATGGAGTGTGATGGAGAGCCGCCATGTTCCACATATGGGTGCTGACTGGGTATTAATATGATGCCCCTAATGTCATTTTGATAAATAAAATGGCCCTAGAGTCATTTTGACATTATTTAAAAAGAAAAGTAGAAAAAACCTTTTTTAAATTCAAATTTTCAACCCGACATGGACTGAGGTAAACAGGCTTTTATTTTTTATATTATTTTATATGACTTTAATATTAACATTGAGATTTCCTTTTAGTAGTATTGTTGAACTTTACCTTAATGCCACACTAAGTGATAAGGCATGCACTTAGTCGGTGCATGGGCATGCAGTGTTGATTGGGTTTTTAATACTAGAGATCACTGTTTATTATTCACTTGGTTCTAATATGGGGTTTACAGGGAAGGAATGATATTCTACAATATTTTTTAGGTTGCATGACAATGGAACTTAAATTATTATTGTGAGGATATGATTTCCAATATATCATTTTTGGTGCATGTAGTAGGGTTTTATTGTTCCATTTATTAGCCCATCCCATATAGTAAATCCCTATGAGGTCATTAAAACGTCATAACCGGTGCACCACCCTAATTGTCTGTCTCTTTTATGGCACTTGTTGTATTTGTCACAATATATATATCCTTTGCCTTGATTAAACATCCTTGTTAATTAAGTATGGCCATTTTTTGAGATAGTGATGAGTGATGAAGATTGAGATCATTGCCTTACAAACGATTAGCATTTGGCAATTTATTGCTGAGAATTTTTTTTATGTAGATAATATATTTGGATTTGATTAATATAAATTCTTTAATGTAACCGTCAGTTTTTATTATAGTTTTACCTATTTGAAGTGTGAAAAAAATATTCCAAATAAAATAATGCCTAAAAATATTATTATAAAGCTTTTATTTATGGTATAACATTCATGCTACATGATCAGAAATCAATCACTACTAGCAATGACCAAATGATTTATTAGTGTCTAGTGAGGGCATATTTCTGGAAGCGTAAGTAATGGTTGTGTACGGGTGATCTCAGCTCTCACGTGTGCATAGGCCTTGCCCCCACTTTGACGAGGTTTGTGCACGGCTCTACTTTTTTTAGTGGCTTAGCCAGTGATCTTAGAAGAAAAAAAAATTCGTCACTCCAAAATAGATGTATACCAATAGAGTAATTATTGGTGTAGATATATTAATTACATTATTATCCTATAAGAACTTTCAAAATTGATTTAAAAGTTCAAATATAGTAACAAAAGGCTCCATTGGGATAGATTTTAGGTTTAGGCACTATTTCATTTGCATATCTTGAAAGGTAATTGTAAAGGCTATAATTTTTATTACTTGCTACTTAGATCATCAAGGGATAATTTGACAGCTTGCAATAGGGTTCGTGGCTTGTGTTTAATGATGGAATTTGAGGTTTTACTCACAAATTTTTCTTGTATCAATTTTTTGTAGTATCCAGTTATAAAGATGCACAGACTTGAGGAGTCTATTGTTGTAGTTCGTCGCTGTATCCAGTTTTTAGGCCCGTCTCGTGTGGAGATGGATCTCGATAGGCACGAGGATATTTCCTGCTAGTTGTTTCCCGGATGTGCTGCCGTTTTCTAGGAGGAGCCTCTCCCTCCTTCTAGTGTCTGTTGTGTCATGTTCTTTTGTTTCCACTCCTAGTGGATTTTATCTTTTTGTGCTTGTATCTTTACTCTTTTTCTTTTAATGCAATTTTGGTTTATCCACTTTATAAAAAAGAAATTGTATTGTTTAATGTTAATGTTATTAATTCCTTGCTAGGAGTTGCTTATGGTAATGATAGTTGAGAAAATAATCATAGATATCACAATATGTATTTTCCTACAAGGCATGCTAGAAGCATGTTTCCTTTTAGTATTAATAAATTAAGCAGCTGAAGTTTTTGTATTGAATATTTGTGATGTTTAAGGAGTCCATCGGGTTCTTGCTTTAAATAGTGCTATTTATTTGTTTTTCTATTGTAGATGATTGATTACTCATATGTTGTGTGGGTATATCTAATAGCTGAAAAGAATGAGGTAGAAAAAATTCTTAAGAGTTTTAATGCGATGGCTTACACATAATTTGCTAAGATAGTGAAAATTGTAACAACTGATCATGGAATAGAATTTACACATAATGGATATGTCCTTCAAACTTGACTTGTTGATACTCCACAGAAAAACGTCTAGAAAGAAAACATAGACACACATTGAATGTGTCATGTGCCTTGAAATTCCAAGTGCAACTTCCTGTGACTTTTAGGTAGAATAAGTTCTTACTACAAGATAGGTAGCAAATCAAACTCCAACAAATATTCTTGGAAGAAAAACCCCATATGAAGTATTACTTGATCAATCTCTTGAATGTAAGCATTTGAGAGTGTTTGGATGTTTGTTCTATACTTACCCAAAAGAAAAGATAAGGACCAATCTAGAATTAGTAAAAGTAGGATTTGCATGTTCGTAAGCTACCCTTATGGGAAAAGGTGTTCACGATTGTCCCGTCCCGACCTGTAATCAAGCACGTAACAACCGCCATGATAATTGTTCTAGTAAGTGTAAACAATCACCTAACTCAAAATACTGCAAGGCTTACGATATTTTGAACACAATTTCTCAAATATAAGTATACAAAATCACACATTTACATAAAAGAGTAAAACTTCATTTTAAAGCACTAGAAATCAAAATGCCAATTATAGAAGTGGCATACAAATTAATAAGTATAACATACTAGTGGATCCATCCTAATATGCAATGTTTTCAAATCCGACTCGGGGGTATGACCCGGGAAGGATTCCGGGTCATGAGTCAATGGTCGAACCGGATTGACTGGTCAAAAATATAATATTTAATTTTATAAATTTAATTATAAAATTTTAAAAAACAACACGCAAAAGTTCAATAAATAAATAGTTTTTCTTATAATTTATAAATATGAATTTAATATCCTAAGTACAAATTCAAACAAAATACAACATAATAATAAATATAAAGTAACACAATACAAGATTTTAAGTTTCATAATACAATCTAAAAAATAAACCTTATGAATCAGCCATTGAGTTTTGATTTTGAAGCAAAGTTGATACATAACCCCTTATACTTACATATTTATTATTTAAAGCTTTAATTTTAAACATATAATAATATAATTGAGTTGACCTTGTTCGACCGGGCCGAGTCGACCGGTTCACTTGGTACTTGCCCAGGTCAACTGGGTCAACACTATACTCTAACCTGAACCAGTTTGTTGTCCCGGTCCGGTTCAACCGTGTTGAACAGAGGGGGGCCAAGCTGGGTTTCAAAACATGGCTAATATGAGTTCCAACACAAGAAAATATCAAACCTAAACAAAAGTTAAAAAAAAAAGTGTTGATAATCAAGTACAACCTTATCAAGCTAAGAATGACTAGTTGGAAAAATGGTTAACAGAATGGATGAGTAACATAGTTACTCAATGAGTAGGCATTGCAGATTCCAAGAGATAATAAGTAAGTAAATCAAACACATTAAAATTTCCCAAGTTCACAATTTCAATGTCTACATTGAATCCCTCTTGAGAAATTCACCAGAATCTATTGAAATAAGGTTGATCCTCATCTCTAGCTACACTGCTCTCCAGAAATCCGGCCGCCTCCAACCAAATTCGACAAAAGAATCCCCCCTTTAATTGCATGCCGTGATGAGGAAGTGGTGATGCTATGAAAGTTGTATTTTGGATTGATCTGGCTCAAATCACCTCAATATTTGCTTTTTTGGCCCTGAAACGTAATTATATCCGATGGTAAATGAAAGAATGCAATTATGTACTAGTTTGGTGCCAAACATATGAAATTTCATGCTAGATGTAATGTAAATGATATGTAAAATAGGCATATGCAAACACTTATCAATAATCTTGGCGTGTGGGAAATGCCTTGCCAAAAAAATTTTTGTCCAATTGTGCCCACGTTGTGATTGACCACTTGAGGCAAGGAACTTATCCACTGTTTAGCCCTTCCTCACACTAAAACGGGAAAAGTCAAAGGCAAATTGCATCCTCAGACACTCTATTCACCTTGAATGCATCGCAAATCTTCAGGAAATTTATCAAGTGTGATAGGGATCTTTATCTTTGAAACCCATCAGCCTAATACATCTACTGAATTATTTGAATAAAATTCAGCTTTAACTCTAAGTTGTTTGTTGTAATAAGTATTCGAACAATGCTCGAGGTAGCACTGCCCAAGTTTAATCTTGCACTAACTACAACGGACCCTGTTTCACTTAAGATTGTGGTTCTCAGCCTTCGGCTAAAAGAGCACTCAGTATCAGAATCTTCCTCTACCAATCAGGAGGAATTGCCTCGAGTTATATAATTTTACCTTTACAAGGAAAAATCAAAATTAGTCCCAATCTTGAAAATTCAAAACAAAAATAGAAAAACATTGTGAAAGATAAAATGAAAGAAAAATAAGATTGGTTAGGCGAACGGAATTTGAATGTTCCTAAAGAAAAATAATAATGTGTTGATTGAACGTTAGATTAAGAAGAATTGTCTCTTTGTAAGTCAACTAATTATAGATGCTTCTTATAATGTTGAATTTTCCAGTGACAGTTTCCAAATTAAGAATGGGAAATCTAGAGAAGTAGTTGCAATCAGGCCAAGAGTGGATGATCTCTATGTGTTGCAACCAAATCATGTTGAAGCCTTCTTCTTTGGCATATTTAGTATTTCGAGTCGCTTAGTTTGGTACAATAGATTGGGACATCCTCAAGCATCAGTGGTCCATTTTTACACAAAAATAAAATTATTCAAAGTTTCAATAAACAAAGTTTGTCCAAAGTTTGAAGTAGTTATCAAATGGGCTGACAAAGCTTGCAAATTGCATTTTCTTTCTTCTAGTGGCTTTAGTATGACTCCTTTTGAAGTGATTCATTATGATCTCTAGGGAGCTTTTTCCGATCAATTCTGTTTAAAAGTTTTGCTACTATATAATTGATAGGGACTATTGTCACTAATGAAAAGCAAGTGCACTTGCCGCTTAAGTAATATAGTGTGTTAAAAGTAGGATTACGGATGCATGAGGAACTATGGAGTATGAACTAGGGAGTACTAGTAGCAATTTACAGCTCGCCAATTATCCTAAACTAAAGTCATAGATGTCAAATCTAAAATGGAAGCTTAGAACTAAAACAGAAATAAAAATCAAGGCAAGTCAAGTATGAAAGAATGGCGTTCAGGTATAGATTTTCCATAGAGTATGGTTAGGCTCTAGACAAGGTTGCACTAGATTTCTAATACAGTTAAATCAAGAGAGTTCCTAAATTATATTGCCCCATTTCCCAATGTGAACAATAACTAGTCTCATACAGTGCTAACATAAACTATCCTGTGACCGCATTGTACTTGGTGAACTCTATCTAGATAAAACACGGATTCAATGAGTAGTTAATCCCTTTCTCGAGGTCACTGACTCTAATCCCATACAAAGCAAGATTGGAATCTCTTCCTAATACTTGCTCTCTACAATTGCACAATGATTTCCTACCTTGGGTGATTGCTCTTCATTGCTTTTATGGACTTGTATGTATGTGTCATCCTTATTAGGCAAAGAGAGTACATCTTCTTCTTAAGGATCATCCAATAATTCCTTGAAAGGCTAATGATGTACTTTTTTTTTTTCACATAGTCATCAGTAATCAAATCCGTTGCATCCAAATAAAACCATTAGCCATTAGAATCAATTGAATGCTTCATAAGCATCCGAGAATGCAAAAACAACCTTTTCATCACCAACCCTAAATGTCATTTTCTCATTGCTAACATCATTTAGGGGTTGAGAGGTGGTTAACAATGGCCAACCTAAAATGAAAGGTACCTCTACATCCTTGTCCACATCTAAAATGACAAAATCCACGGGAAAAATAATTTATCAACTTTGACTAACACATCCTGAATAATAACCCTAGGATGCTAATGGATCTATCTACAAATTGCAAAGTTATCCTAGTCGGTTGTAGGTCACTAAACAAAAACTTTATGAAAATGGTGTATGGAATAACATTCATGCTAGAACCTAAATCAGCTAAAGCTTTCTCATTAACCAAATCACCAATCATGTAAGGGATAGTGAAACTCCTTGGATCTTTCTTTTTCTTTAGAATCTTGTTTTGAAAAATCGCTGAACATCCTTTGCTCAATATGACAGTGCATAATTTTTTCAAATTCCCATTTATTTGTAAGAAAATCCTTTAGAAATTTGGTGTACTTTGGCATTTGAGCTAAGGCTTCAACAAACTGGACATTGATGTGCAATTACTTGGCCAAACCTAGGAAGCACTCAAATTACTCATCTATTTGATCCTTCTTCAACATTGAATGATATGATTGGCAGGGAATGTACTCCTTTACTGGTGGGGGCCTAGTCTTCCCCTTTCTTATATTAGGGCTTCCCTCTTCTATCGACACCTCTCAGTCTTCAACATTTGTCTCTTTTCTCATCTCAACCTTTTTTCCACTCCTAAGAGTGATGGTCTTGAGATGCTCTTAGGGATTGGCCTTAGTATTACTCTGTAAACTACCCATTGTTTACTCGGATAGTAACTTGGCATTTTAGACCAACCTAATTCTCCTGATACTGCAGTGATGCCTGTTGGTTCCTCATGGTTAATTCAATACTCTAAAAATGTACATCAGACTGTTAAAATTTGGTATTAGTAATCTGAATGAAATAGGTCAACATATCCTCAAACGTAGGCTTCATGTCTTGCGGTGGATGAAATGGAAATCTTGGTGGAGGTTTTTGTTGTTGCCCTTGATTGTTCCATGAAAAGTTTGGGTAATTCCTTCATTAAAGGTTATAAGTGTTGCAATAGGGGTTTCCTTATGGTCTGAGAGCACTACCAATGAAATTCACCTACTAGTTGGGTCCATGCATTAGTCCTACCGGGGGGCAATCGATAACCATATGTCTAGCCTGCATGTTTAGCAAGCCGTGACTTTCACAATTTTAGAAGCAATAGGCTGTCGATCTTCTTGCTCAAGGCTTCCACTTGAGCTACTAGTGCATTATCTCATTGACTTCCAACACACCGGCTATCTTAGATGTCTGTTTTCCTCGATAATTCCATTGATAGTTGCTTATGTCTATCTTCTCAATCAATTTTGTTGGCTACCACCGCGGTCTTACTACCAAGTGATCCTCTTGTTGCTGAATCTATCACCCTGATTAAGGCCCCTATTAAAAAACCTGAACTTCCATTCACTCAGAGATTTTATAATGTGGACACCTCCTTAAGAGGTCCTTGAACCTCTCCTATCTCTCAAACAATGATACAGTAACCATTTGAGTGAATAAAGTGATTTCTTGCGTAAGTTTTGTTGTCCAACCTAGAGGAAAATATCGTGGAAGACATGTTTTAACCAACTATTCCCTAGTGGTGATAGACGCTTGAGGAAATATTTGTAGCCATTGTTTAGCTCCTCTTCAATGATAACAAATTATTACTTTTATGCATGTCATACACCTCCAAGAATCCCCCAGTATAACTATTGGGATTTTCGTATGGTAGACCATGAAATTGAACTAATTATTGGACCATTTGAGCAAAAGTGGGCTTCAACTCAAAGTTGTTGGTTGTCACGGGTGCTTTAACAATGTTGGATTGGGATCCATTCAAAATTGTCCTAGCATAGTGATGAGTGCATTTTATATAGATATTCATATATACCCTATTGCATGAATTACTTGTCTTTTTGCATTCTTTTATTATAAATTGATGCTATTTGGGGTATATTTGTTAAATGATGCAGATAATTAGGTCTTGGATTAAAAGGAATTAATATAGATGAATGTCGGCATTAAATGGAGTTGGGATGCACTTTTTAGGACAAACACGGTTGGGAAGCATGCCCGTGCTTATGGCCATGCAATTTTTCAGGACTTACAGAAATTCAAACCGACTAAGGAAGCACACCCTTTCTTAAAAGCACAGTCAGTAAACATGGGCGTGCTTACGCCCGTGTACTTTACTGGGATTTGCACAGAGTAGAGAGCACGGCTCTACGACTCCTAGCACTAGTGTGCTGTTCAAGCACAAGCAACAAGCATGGGCGTGCTTATGGCCCTACACTTTTCAGGATGGGCTACAATCGCGTTGAGAACAAAGTCGAAGACAACTCGAGGAAGGCAAAGTCAAGAGCACAGCTCTGCTTATATTTGGAATGGTGTTTTTAAGCCCTAAATTTATGTTTTGAAGGAATCTTCTTCTTTTCTTTGGGAGACAAGGGTTAGGAAAAGCTAGGCACCATTGAGGATGGGATCTGGGTGTAGAGATCATCATAGGAATGGAGGAATGCTGGTAAGATCATCATAGACCGCTCTCCAATGAGGATTATGAAGTAGGAAGGGAGTTTTATCGATAGAATTTCTTTCTCTTGTTGCTTTTCTTTGATGCATTGTAGAACCATGAGGGGCTAACTGTTATTCAGTGCCCCAAATTATAATCCTTGACTTGTGATCTATTGACTTAGTTGCTTTGATTGTTAAGTTTCTAAGTACTCTTCCTTTTGTTGATCTTATTTGTTTATCTATGTGTTGATTAACTTGATGTTGTATGTTGCAAAACTCGATGTGGGAATTGTGGCTAGCTGTGTGAACATTGATTTGGCGTGCATGTTCCCTATAGTTGCAATTGCAGTCAAGAACCTTAGTTGCACACCTGCTATCTAGATGGTGAACGAATGATCCATTTAGCTAGGGAACACATTAGGGAAAGGGTTGAGTCCGATCCGAGATTTGAGTGAGGTCTTTCGTTATCAAATCCTCGGTAGTTGGTCACCACGGTCCAAGAAGATATACATGTAATCATTGCCTAGTCAATACATTTGTCAAGGGGATTAATCCGAGGCACTGTCTTTTCAATTGCTGTCTTTCAACCTAAACCCTGTCTCTATTTTCTTTGGCTTTTCTTATTTCTTTAATTTTCTTAAACTAGTTTTAACCAATCCCTTGAGTCAACTAGATATTAGAAATAGAGCAAGTATTAAGAGTTATACCAGTGCATTAGGATTCGACTACCTGACCAGTTCTGGTACACTTTATAACTTATATAACCTGTGCATTTGCGGTTACGCAAAGGGTGTATCACATAATCAAATAGGAGAATACTCTGTTATTACATCAGAGTATTCTCCTTCTATACTTACTACTACTGAATCTGTCTCACTCAAAAGTGATGTCTGTAATCATGTTCCAATCAACTACTCAACACTAGCATCATCTTCCACTATTCTCGATGACTTACTTCTTAGTATGCATTGAAAATTAAAAATGAAGCATAAATCAGAATGTGTAAGAGAAGAAAAATAAAAGAGTGGGAAAGAAAAATAAAAGAAATGACTAATTTAACAAGACAAAAGAAATATTCCAAATATGCCTAAACTCCCTGGCAATGGCGCTAAAAACTTGATACGGACTAATGTTACCCATGAAATGCAAGTGTGCATGATAAAGAAGGGTTGTCAATGCACGAGGAACTAAGGAATACTAGTACTCATTTGTGGCTCAAAAATTAGCCTAAACTAAAGTTATAGATGTTAAATCTTGAACGAAAGCTAGGAACTAAAACAAAATAAAATCACGACAAGCCAAGCATGAAATAAGTGTGTTCAAGCCTATATTTCTCCTATGTTTGGTTAGTGATAGGGACTGATTTCACCTATAAAACGCATGTGCATGTGTCGATCAAGTAATATAGTGTACCTAAAAGAAAGGTTATCGATCCCATGAGAAACTAAGAAATACTAGTACTAGTATCCGTCCCACTATCTAACCTAAAGCAAGAGTTAGTAAAAAAAAGTCGAACAATGCCAAAGATACTAAAGTAAAATTAATGACAAAGCTAACAAGCGCTAAATCAAGCTTGGAACAAAGGTGTCCAGAAATTGATTTCCTCTAGGGTTTGTTAAGTCCAGGACCATGGTTGTATAAGCCTAGTAATCCAAATTGAACCCAGAGTTCCTAAATTATACTACCCCTTTCTCAATGTGAGTAGTAATTGATCCCATATGGTTTTGATATAGACAACCCTATGACTACAATGCACTCTATAAACTCTTAAGATGAACAAACAAGTATTCAAAATATAGACAATTCTTCTCTTGAAGTAATCGTCCCTAACCTCATACAAAGTAGAAACTAGATCTCTCTCTAAAACTATTCCCTACAATTGAAAAGAGGATGGAATTACTTGTCAATTCACTCATGAGGATTGTGGAAGGAGAACTCTCAACTCCAAAATACCCTATCTCCAGGTGTACTCATAATCCTTTTCAATCGCCGCTTGCCTATGCTAAGTGGGTCTCCCAACTAGTCACACAAACACATCAATCATGAATCTAGGGCTCTTACCATAATAACATTCAAAACAATAGATATATTTAATTGAACTCAATAAGAAAGGATTGCAATTAACAATCAATGTAAAAGTATGAAAGATCTACAACCAAAGTCAATCAAATCATAAACCCTAGGGTTCATTTATATCGAAACACCTACAAATTAGTTCGCCATTAATGGAGAACAACAATCAAATCCAAATGAAATAAAATACATAAAGAGAATAATAAAACTCCCTTAAGGCTCGTAATCTCCTTCAATGGATGAAGTTCTTCAAAGATTCCCCAATATCATCGCTAAGATTTCTCCACAAATGACTCTCTTAAAGCTTTGAACCTTCCTCTAGTCTCTCCCTTTTGCTTTCTTCCCCCAGAGAAGATATGTAGCACTACTCAAAGGCGGCCAACAAGTATAGAAGAAGATCCCCCAAATGCTCTAGTTTCTAGGTTTTATAACTTAGAAATCAGAGGTTATTACGACCATAAGAGGTCCTAACAACCCAATGCTTACGACTGTAACAATACCCGTACTAGTGCTGTTAATCTTCTAGGGTTGGGTATTATGCCCATAATAGTACCCATAATTGTGATTTGCTACATTACCATGAAGAGTTCACTACTACAGTACTCTCCTATAATAGCACCCATAAGCCAGACAATAAGTCACTTTGAAAACTTTGTATTTTTCCAAAATTGGCTCAAATCACAAACTTGTTCCTTTTGATCTATATGTCCTCATTCTATCCTAGATATGAAATAGAAGAGAATTAAGCACCAAATTCAATAATATATTCAACAATTGCATTTAAAGTGCTATAAATAATAATCAAATATATTCATTCAAGCACTTAATAGTTAAGCTCCAAATAAGGTTGCACTAGATTTTACAATATAGTTAATCCGAGAGAGTTCCTAAATCATATTGTCCTCTTTCTCAAGGTGAACAATAACTACTCTCATAAGACGTTTATACAGACTACCCTAAGCCACATTGCGCTCAGTGAACTCTATCAAGAGAAGACACAGATTCAATGAGTAGTCAGTCCCTCTATGGAGGTCATTGACCCTAATCCCATACAAATCCAAATTGAAATCTCTTCCTAATATTTACTTCCTATGATACAACTATGATTGGAATCCTAATGTTAACTCGCTCTGAAGAACCACGGAGAGAGAAATCTCAACCTTGAAGTGCCCTACTTTTAGGTGAACTAGTGGTTCTTTTCACTTGTGGTATGTTTATATTAGGTGGATCTCTCGATTCATCACACAAGTACATCATTTAGGAAACTCCCAGCTTTTGCTACAATAGAGTCCAAGAAAAGTAATAATGTATAAATGAAATCAACATCAAAGTATTACAATGGATCGTTCGATACAAGTTTCAAAGTCTACAACCAATATCAGCAAAAAATATTAAGGAAACACCATGAAGTTTGGTTCTCAATTAGGGAAGAACAATCATACAATCCAATCAATACCAAGAATGCAAATGTAAACATTGAAACTTCCTCTAAACTTTGTCTCCTCGGAGTGTTGATGAATCTTCCATAAATCTTTCACAAACAGTACCAAGAATTTTTCTCCTCTCCTTCCTTTTCTCGGCAGCTAAGAGTATAACCTTAGTAAAATTTTTATACCTAACCTTCTTACGGGCAACTTACAAGTATAAGAGCAAGGTTATAAGAAGTTGGAGATGATGGGTCGCTTACCTTACAGAATATTATGGTCTTAAGCTCCCCCTGTAAGGTCTTTTTTCTTTGTATTACATCTAGCTTAAGGCTATAAGCTTCTCTAAATGGTGCATGTGACATCCTTTATGGGCATGTGTCCTCCCCGTAAACTCTTTTCGATGAACCTTATTCACCGGCTTATGGGTGTAAGTCTTGCGCGTAAGCTCATTTGTCTAGTAGTTGTGCTCTTGTTTATGGGTATAAGCATGCTTGCAAGGTTCTCTGGATATGGCTTGTTATCATAAGTGGTGGCCTTAAAGGGACTGTAAGGTGTTATGTTTGATCTATTCTCTTGTTTTTTATGTCGAGAGAGCTCTTTATTCCCTTTTTTTTTTTTTTTTTGCTTTGAAATTGCTTCTTTTAGCTACCTCTTGCTCATTATGCATTGTCTGTGACCTACAATCAATTTTTACATCATGTTAAGCATCATCTTCAAAATAAATACCACTATGCATGCCAATTAATCGTGTAAAATCATATAAAAATATGTTCATTAATGCAGTTATCAATAATCTTTATTGATGAATATACACAATTTACTTGGTTCATTCCTTTGAAATATAAGAATGACTTTATCTCTTGGTTTATCACATTTCAAAAGCTTATAATTATACAATTTGAAAGAAAGGCCTTTTTAAGGTTCTTCAAACTAATGGAGGATATGAGTTTGACAATGGTACTTTTCATACCTATCATGCAAGTCATGGTATTCATTTTTAAATGTCATGTCTTGAGATACCTGAGCATAATTACTTGCTTATGAGAAAATGTAAAAACATTAAGTAGCTTAGTTTAACTATTATGCTTCATGTTGTTGTTTGTAAATGATTTTGGGTTGAGGCATTCAACACTGTTGTTTTGTTGATTAATCAATTGCCTACAATAATTATTGATATGCAATCACCTTTCCAAAAGCTTTTTGGCCAACATCCAAACTGTGCCTCACTAATAGTTTTTGGTTTACTTTTCACATACATGAGAGATTATTCCAAGAACAAACTTGATCTTAAATCACTACCATGCATATTTCTAGACATATGGTATAGGTGCTTATGTCCTCCACAAAATAAAATATATATTTCTAGACATATGGTCTTTAATGAAGAGGTTTTTCCATTTCCACAAGTTTGTCAGCTTTCTTAGATTTATAATAGTAATCTTGATTTGTATATCTTCACTGATTGGTTTCTAGGTTCTCTTGTTGCATCACATCTTTCTCCTGTTGTTGCAAAAAGCAAGGCTGATTCCATTCCATTAATACTGATCATATCACCATCTTAACTTCTCCTACAACATCTACTTGCACTTTTTTGCCACAAGCTAAACAATTGACTCTTGTTACATCCAGTTCCTTATAAGAGCTAACCAATTCACCTAATACTACTTTATTATCAACCAACCACACTTGTGCATAGACTCACCATCCAAGATTCATACTTATCTTCCACTCAAGTTTCCCATCCTATGACTACTTGATCAAAATTAGGTATTAGAAAGCCCAATCCCAAGTATTTAACATCTTTTGTTGAAATACCATTTGAACCAAAATTAGTTCAAGAGGCCCTAACATGCCTAGGATGGAAGATAGTGATGGAAGAATAAATGACAATATTACAACATAATCATACATGGGAATTTGTTATAGCTGATGGAGCTCTTGAAAGATTAAAAGTGGATCTTGCCACTCTTGCCATATAAGGTTGTTGAAGTTATGAATTTGTTTATCACTAATTCAAATTTTCCTCAACACTGTAACTAATGTGAGTGATAAGTGCTCGTGTTATGAAAATAAAAGTGTTATTGTCTTACATTGAGCATTACTTTTATCAAATTTTATCATTAAAAAGTGTGCATTTGTGTGATTTTGTGCATTGTAGGTTTGTGGAGCTAATTTGGAGAAAAAGAGCAAAGTTGGATCATGTTTGACATTGTAGGAGAGTTCTGGGACCAAGAATGATCAAGGCACGAGTCCGGACTTGTGGGTGTGTGCCAACCTCCTTTGGAGGGCACAAAGACAGTCACATTCACAATAGGTCTAACTCGTGTGGCATAGGAGAATTTCACCAAGGAGGAGACTTGAAGTAATCGACATGATCCACAGTTGATTGTGTGCCCAATTCAACGGCCTCGATGAAGAACGATGAATTCGGGAGCGGTTCGGCAAAGCACTGCAGCATGCATTGCGGGGAATACTGTAGCAAGTACTGTTCACTGTTTGCCGAAATTCAGCAAAACAGAGACTTCAAGTGGTGTGAAATCCCGATTTAGTCAATTTGAAGCCGCGACTCAACAGTATTTAAAGGCGTTTTGGAGAATTTTTCTGTATCATTTTGCACGCATTTTCTCCTATCTTCTAGAGGGTTACGGCTAGGGTTTAGAGAGGACTTTGTGGAGGATTGAAGTGCGCAATCGGCATCGACATCGATGTCCGGCGGCCACACAAGACCACGGCCATACTCTACACAAGGGGGTTTTCATCTATGCTTTTGATTTTTGCTTATTGTCATAGTTTGATGGATTTGTATAGCTCCATGATGAGCTAAACCCCTTGTAGGTATTCGGACTTGTAAACCCTAGGATGATTATGTTTGTATGACTTGTTATTATACTTTTCTTTATTGATGAATAAAATTGAGTTTCAATCTTAATTGCATCTTGTATCGATTTTTCCTTAGCCATGACACTAGGGTTGAGAATCGTCTAGGTTATCCTTTGGAGATGTGACAACTCCTATAGGGTTAGACTACTTGAGACTGGAGAGGGTTGAGATGGTGAGTCGTGAGGTAGTGAAACATCCCCTTTCCCTTCTGGTGTCATTTTTCCTACCTCCATGTTCCACAAGTTCATAGCGGTCGAAATAGAGTGAAGTGCTAGGAGATGAACTCTCCTGGGGCTTAGTTGCGCAAGCAACAGAGTGAAAGGTTGTAGTGAATCCTAGTGCTGGGGCTTAATTGAGACTAGGATTCTTTCACCTAGACCAAAGGGTTAGAGCTATACATAGGAATAGGGTTAATCACTAGGAATCTCTACAGCTTAAAGCAATCCCACGTAGTGCGAGGCTTAGGAAGATGGACTCCCCTAGGGCTTAGTTGACAGGTCAACAAGAGTCAAGGGTCATAGTGAAACCTAATGCCGGGGCATAGTGTTGGGGTTAGTCACGGTTGACCTTAGGTTTGGGACCGTGTGTTGAAGGATATCCTCGACTCATTAATCATCAATAGGAGAGTATAATAGTATTGTCTTGCACTAGAAGCATAGATCCTAGGGATAGATTCTCCGGGTACCCTATTTCATTCATTGATTGTCTTTCACTTATCACTCTTGCTTGCACTCTCTTACCTTCCATATTTCTCTTTATTTCATTCTTTGTTTTGATTATCTTTGCACACCCACAATTGATCTTGCTCTCGTTATCCGTATTGCACATTAGTAAAATAGCATTTGCTTGTATCTTTGATCCCTACTCCCTGTGGATTCGACTACCCTCTCACCAGGGTACTATTATTACTTCGACAAGCCCATGCACTTGCGGTACACAAATGCAAGGGGTGTGTCAGTGAGACAAGATGCATACATGGAAGGGTACAAATAAACCACAAGTTGATAAATGAAGGTTAAGTTCAAGTGTTGAAATTTACATGTGGCACTTTCTAACAGTCTACAATTGAAAAAACATACTTGGTCTCTTTGACCTTAAATGAGATAGAAGCAGCAAAATTGTTGACTCAATCTTCATCCTTACCAATGACCGAATGCATAACCAAGCGAATGGTTTGGTGTGTCTAACACCACAAGTATACAGGTCATCAAGTAATACCTTGTGGATGAGCACAAGAGTCGTATTCCTTAGGGAACGGAGAGAAGCTCCTATTACTTTCTTTTTCTTAATAAATAGTCTAACATCTATGGTGATTCTTAAATCTACTTCTACAAACTAAATACTAAAGTACAATTGAGGATCATGAGGTGCGTTTGGAAGAAGTGGGTACCCGTATAGGGAGTCCGTTAGTAATTACTTATGATGTGAATTAAAATATGGCAATGTTATCTAGTGATGGATTATGGGAATTCAGAGGCCTACTGGTCCTAATCTCTTGGCAACTAGTCTGAAGCACTAAAAACTTAAGATGGAATCTCTTTCAACCCAGCATCCTATGTCAATCTTACGAGAAAGAATTGGATCCTCTTATGGATAAAGAATAAAAATTCAACAAGAAAGATATAAAGAATCCTAAAACTAACTCCCTCCAATAGTTCTCAAATGCTTGAGGTTAAGAAGATCCCAAGGATGTCAAGATGGCGCCGAATCGCTTCGAGCCCTACATTACCAATACGCATTTAATCCCTTTTGATAAATTCACTAAAATCAGCTGAAATCAGGTTGATCCTTGTCTCCAGCAAAACTACTCTCCACAAATCCTACCATCTCTCACCAAATCAGGTAAAAGAATCCCCATGAATTAACAAAATCTAGGGCCATTTATAGACTGAGTCTGCCACGGGGTCATAACGTTGTTGTGAAGGCTGCTGTGATCAAAGTTAATTTCTTGGGCCATAAGTCTCGTCCTGGCATAGTCTTGCTATGGACGTCGTGCGCATTGACTATGACCATTATATATACAACGGCCATTGTAAAGGTCGTTGTGGCTATTGTGGTGTCTTATTGTGGATTTGCACTCTGGTATGATTAGACCACAGCCGTTATAAGGCAATGGTGATGTTCTGGAAGTTTTATTTTGGTTTATTCTACCTCAAAACACCATGGCCATGGCTAGGTCCAAAGCCATCAAGGTACTAATGCCCTTGTATTTTTTGGTGACTCTGGCTTCCCGATGAACATCCAATCAAGGTACTACCCCCCCGTCATGAACTAAATAAATAAATCAGTCGATCTTCCAAGCCACCTCAAAAGGCTGGCCATGAAGACCACCTACTATAGCAAGACATCACCATCCAAACCACCCCCTAGTTGCATCAATAATACAATCAATATAAATCATATCACAGGGTCCTTGTCCAGTTTCACATACCGAGAATGAACCTCATTTACATATAAACCAATGCCGATAATATAACATGTGTATAAAGTTTCACAAATCATTTCAAACCCCATGTATCAACATAGCCATAAGCATTTTCATTCAAATATCAAGATCTTCATACATAATTCGAAAGTAAGGAAACCCCTTCCAAATCAATCAAAGCATCAAAAGCATAATTATGCGAGTGAGGTTTTGCAAATTGTTTCAAACCAACAATTTTAGTATAGTCATGCAAATAAAGGGTTTCGCAAACCAATTCCCGTAATAAATACCAATAATGTTGAAAGAGAAGTATTGAATATGGTTTTGGAATACATCGTAGAAAACTTTAGAAATGTAATAAAATTCACCAAAATGGACATTGCTTTTAGCCCAATTAAAACTCAATCTATAATAATAATCATTATAGCTTTGCTTCTTAAACAATTCAATAAGTATCACTAAAATGCAAGAGCAAGCCCAAAACCAACTCGATCATAACATTCAAGTCCTCCAAGAAAGGCATGAAAATGCTACTTTACCTACAATCTTCTCAAACTTGATATCACCCTTACAACATCTCACCAATTATTTCAAAGAAATTCACCACAAACCCTCAATAATGCACAAGTCCTTGGCAATCTCGATTATTAAAATACGAATTCAACTCACCCATAAACAATGGATTTCCAATCAAACAAATTATATGCACTAAAGTCACATTGAACATGAAAATATAAAATTCAATACATGCACCTAAGCATGCCATGAAATTAACCAAATCTAGCATTCAAGATTTTCATTCTACCTATATGGCTTATACACCAGCAAGTAGTACCTTACATAATCCTATAATTTCCCATATGTTTTGTGCACTAAAGTCAAACTAATTTTGTCCTCAAGGTGCCATTTCTCATAAGACATCAATATCCACTTTCCCAATACAAATTCATTAACTAAAGATTTCAAATGTTACTCCCATTCTCTGGGCATTATGCCCAACAATTCAAGAATATTTCGAAGTATTTTCAAGTTAGCATTCAATCTTCAACCCAACACTTAGCATATATGACACATGTTGTCCCTCATTGTACTTCCAAGGAGATTTCTAACCCTTACAACTAAATTGTACATACCTTCTAATTAGCTCTTGAATCAATTCTATCTCTAGGATGAAATGGAATTGCACATTTTCTATGCTTGGAGCTTCCATCAGCCACACTATTTCCCTTATTCACGCTCGAGTCACCGGAGTATAATTGCAATGTATCCAAGATTCTAGACATTAAACCAAATAATTAAATCTTTGGTTCTAACAATATTGACATTAGACAACATCAATATATTAAAGATTCAACCATTATTAGGCCTAAGAACTAACTACACAAGCAATATTTCTATTTTCACTCACTCAAACAATTAACAAAAAGTCTCATATCCAACAAAACATATACTCCAACAAATTGGAATTCATTCCTCTTAACTCAAAGTCACCACCAAATTCCAAGGAATTAAGATCGCATACTGACGAATTACTAATGAGTGTGTAAATTATGCAAATTTATAAACATACAAGTATGCAATTAATACTACAATTAGTCTGTAATATGGCAAGTGTATGCGTCATCAAGTAATACTTTGATAAGTGCTCATGTTATAGTAACGTGAAGTGTTATTATCTTACATTGAGCGTTACTTTTATCAGATTTTATCATTAATTAGTGTGTATTTGTGTGCTTTTGTGCATTGTAGCATTATGGAGCCAATTTGGAGAAGAAAGAGCAAAGTTAAGTCATGTTCACTGTTGTTGGGGAGTTTTCGAACCAAGCAAGGAACAAGGCATGAGTTTAGACTTGTGGGTGTGTGCCAACCTCCTTTGGAGGGGCACAAAAGCAGTCACATTCACAAAACTCTAACCCATGTAGCATCGGAGGACTTCACCAATGAGGAAAATGAAGCAATCGACATGACATACCATTGATTATGTGCCCAATTCAACGGCCTCGATGAAGAACGATGAAATCAGGAGTATTTGATGCGCAAGTACTATAGCAGATCGTTACAACAAATCACTGTAGCAATTTACTGTTCACTACGTGTCAGAAAACGGAATTCAGAAAATTCACACGGGCGTGTGGAAATTCCACACGGCCATGTGAAATTCCTATTTTAGCCGATTTACAACCGCGACTCACAACTATTTAAAGGTCCTTTGGGGATTTTTTCTGGATCCTTTCGCCTATTTTCTGGAGGGTCGTGGCTAGGGTTTGGAGAGGACTTTGTGGGAGATTGGATCGCACCATCGGCATCGACATCGAAGCCCATCAGAAGATAGCTATTGGGGAAGCTTTCGTCGGCACTGATCCAGCGAGGTGTGCCCTAGGCTTGACGAGGATCTTGGTGAAGAGATGAGTCAGCCGCACAAGACCACGGCCACGCTACACATGGGGGTTTTCATCTATGTTTTCGATTTGTGTTTATTCATATACATTGATGGATTTGTATATCTCCATGTGTAGCTAAACCCCTTGTGGGTATTTGGACTTGTAAACCCTAGGATGATTTTTGTTTCTATGACATGTTATTATGCTTTCCTAATTGATGAATTTAATTGAGTTCCAATCTTGATTGATTATTGTATTGATTTTCCCTTAGATGTGACACTAGGGTTGAGAGTCATCTAGGTTGTCCTTTGGAGGTGTGACAACTCCTATAGGATTAGACTACTCAAGATTGGAGAGGGTCGAGAGGGTGAGTCGTGAGGTAGCGAAATGTCCCTTTTCCCCTCCGGTGTGATTTTACCTACCTTAGTGTTCCAAGAGTTCTTAGCAGTCAAAATAGAGTGGATTGCTAGGAGATGAACTCCCCTGGGCTTAATTGTGCGAGCGACAGAGTGAAGGGTTGTAGTGAATCCTAACGCTGGGGCTTAATTGAGACTAGGGTTCTTTCACCTGGATTAAAGGGTTAGAACTACACTTAGGAACAGGGCTAATCCCTAGAACATAAAGCAATCCCACGTAATGTGAGGCTTAGGAAGATGTACTCCCCTGGGACTTAGTTGACAGGTCAACAAGAGTTAAGGATCGTAGTGAAACCTAATGCCGGGGCATAATGTTGGGGTTAGTCACGGTTGACCTTAGGTTTGGTACCATGTCCTTTAGGATGTCCATGACTCATTAAGCATTAATAGGAGAGTATAATACATTGTCTTGCACTAGAACATTAATCCTAGGGGTAGCTTCTCTGGGTACCCTATTTCACTCTTGATTGTTTCTCTCTTTCACTTCTAGATTGCACTCTCTTATCTTCCATATTTCTCTTTATTTTCTTATTGCTTTCGATAATTCTTGCACACACATTGATTCTTGCTCTCACTTTCCGTACTTCACACTAGCTAAATAGCGATCTCTTGTGTCTATAATCCTTACTCACTGTGGATTCGACTACCCTCTCACCGGGGTACTATTATTACTTCGATAGCCCATGCACTTGTGGTACACACGCGCAAGGGGTTTATCATACTTCGTGGGTGAACAAGAGGGTCATATTTCCCCATGAATGGTGAGAGGCTTCTATTACTTCCTTTTCACTTAATCAATAACTTAATCATTACGCTCTTTCTTTGGTTTACTTATACAACACTATTGAACAATACAATTGGAGATGTCGTTAACACACTTGGAAGGAGTTGGGAGTATGTACAATAGTTATCTTGATTATTAAGTATGATATGCATTAAGTGTCAATTGTGTTATAGGATCAAACCAACGGAATTCAAAGGCCTACTAGCCCCTATAACCCTTGGTATCTAGGTCTAAATCACTAGGAACTTCAAATGCAATCTCTTCCACCCCAGTCTTCCTATGTTTGCCTTAAGTGCGGGAATCCCATGAGAAGAGACCAATCAAACCCTAAGCCTAAGGGGCAATCAATCCTTAATCCGAAAACCTAGCTATGCCTAACCTCTTAGAACATGCATAGATCTATCATAACATGGGCGTCGTCAACATGGAGGCATAACCTCCTCATCCACATCAACAATAATAATCAATTAAGAACATACAATGATTATGAAAACTAGAACAATATATATTAATCAATCAAGATTCATAAATAATAACAGACGGACCTAGACATACAATTCCCGTCTAATAAGATTCTTATAGATCATAAAAAGTAAAGCAACAAAGCACAAGAGAGCCACAAAACCAAATAAAGAATAAATAAACATTCAATGTCTTCCTAGACTAACTCCCTCCAATAGTTCTCCTAAGGTTGCAGATTAGAGGATCCTAAGGTTGTTAGGATGATGAATGTCACTCGCACTCCTCTGATGATGATCATTGAAGATACCTGTTACGTGTGATCTTCTCCGATGATGCTCATTGATGTACTTTTGAGAAATCCACTGGAATCCACTGGAATATGGAAGAAATCCCATGTCCCACTACTCAGATCTCTAGAAATCCGGCCGCCCTATCTTATTCGGCAAAAGAGTCTCCCCGATTTAAGAGGAGCATAGGGTATTTATAATATCGGGTCCGCCATGGCCTTACCATAGGCATTGTGATGGACATGGTGAGTAAGTTATTACTTGGGCTCCAAGTCACGTCCTAGCACGGTCTTTGGGCGTTATGTGTCTTGATAATGGTGGTGATGGTATTCACAATGGCCATTATGAGGCCGTTGTTGCTTCTGTATTGCTTCTGGTTGTTCCATGCTGCCACGGCTTGATCATGGTAGTGGTAAGTATACACAATAGCCGTGGTAAGTTTTCATAATGCCCGTTGTGAGTCATGGTGCAGCCTTGATTCAGCAACTTGGTTCATTTTGCTTCAAAACAACACTCCTGATTCTACATCTTTTTCCCTAAAATAGAAATAAAGGCAGTTATGAATAAAAGAATGAAATTTCATAATATTTTGGTGCTCAACATGTAAAACTCCATGCTAATTGCAGTGTAAATGATATGAAAAATATGATTAGTTTAGTACTTATCAAATATCCCCACACTTAAGTGTTTGCTTTTCCTCAAGCAAATAAAATAGATAAAAATAGAATATATGATAAGCGGTATCTCAAGAAAGTAAGTATGGAGTTTTAGGTAGCACGGGGGATCAATCAAACACCAGGTAGCATGGTCATTGCTCTAAAAAGAGTAGTCTACTCTACCGTGAAAAGTACAATTCCTAAGTGTCGATCTCCTGGTTCATTATCTTATATTCTAGATCATGTAAGCAAAAATCTTTTGGGGTTTTATTCAGTCCTACTTTTATTCTCTTCTTTTCTTTAATTTTCCATAGTCAATAGCTTTTAGTCTTCCTAAAAGGTAGCCTTCTTCCCAACTAGGGCATACTCTTTGTCTTTGACTTGTTGGGGGCGACTACACACTACAAAGAGGGTAGTTCTTTATGATTTGCACATTTTTCAACTTAGATAAATAATATAAGTATTGATCATACTCCTATTATAAAACATCACTCACTAAAATAGACATATGGTGCAAAGTGTACTCAAGAGGGACACAAGGTAGGGCAAAGACTCGCAAAGTAGTTAAACTGTCGAGAGGGAATGAAAGAATTGCTAATCTAACGTATCATGTACCTAGACCAAAGAAACTCCAACAAGTAAGTGCAATGCCTTCAAAGATCAACACTAGCATGTGTATAAGGTACAAGCACCCCAAAAAAATGTCACAAGATAGTATAGTAATATAGTATAGTATAGTACAAAATTCTCAATATAGTACAAAGAAAAGCAAACATACACTCCCTCCCCACACTTGAAGATGTACATTGATAAACAACTAAATATACATATTCTATACGTATTTGGGCATATGTATTGCGTATTTTTATATGATGTGATGCCTGTTTTTGGTCTAAATTGGTTTCTTTCGTGTGACAGGTACCAATGAGGCCCTACCGAGCTCGATGACAGAATTGGAGAAGAAATCAACATCGAAAACACTGTTTTTGAGCTGACACTGTAGCGATACTGTAGCAACCATTGTAGCACGAACACTTGAAGAAATGGCTTGGTCTGGATGCTCATGAGGGCAACCATGCGGGCGTAGTGAAGACCGCATGCAGTACTGTAGCAGTTCATGTAGCAACTTACGCGATTTTCGGGAATTCTCGAAATTCTTCTCTGCCCGCATGCCGACCGCATGAGAGACCGCATGGCACCTTGGAATGTGTTTTTAAGGACTTTTTGGAGCAATTTGAGAGGAGGCCACTAGGTCTCTTGAGAGCTTCACTTCACCACCTTCATTTGAGAGTTTGAGGCCGGGTTTTGGAGGAGATTCTTGAGGAGAGGACGACGGGGAGAGCACGGCATGACGAGTCAACACCTTTGATCCACATTTGAGAGGAAGATCGATGAAGGAAGCAACTCCTTGGGTGGCGTCCTTGGAAGTGTCATTCGGCCTTGATCTTTTGAGGGAGTGTTCTCATTATGTTATTTGGTTATTTTGATGTATTTTCTTGCTTATTTTGTGATCATGAGTAACTAAACCCCAAGGTCACCGGAAGTAGGTGAACCTTGGTGGTGAACTTGTGTTGTTTGGATGCTTGACTTACTATTTGCATTTGTTTTGATTTATGATCCATGTTTGGTGTTTCGTGAATGCCATGGTATATATGAGAACTCTATATATCAATTCCTAGAAAATACTAGGTTGCATGACCATTGCCCTAGTATTAGGCTCACTAAGCTTGGAAGGGATACATGTACGAATACACCGTGACCATCGCGTATTTGTACCCCTCCATTTGTTAAGGTTGTCCTTGATTGTGTTTCAACTCTAGCTTGAGAAATCCACTACCCCCATTGCGATCGTACGAGGATTTGGGCGGAAGTAATTCCGTATTCCAATACTCATACCGGATTAGGGACCTAACACCGTGACCATCGGGTTGGTCTAATTTAGGGTTTCTCGGTCCAAACCACCCATGTGCATGCTAGTTAGGGCATCCATAGCACTTTAGTAGCCCCCGAGGGAATCCTCATCCGTGACCATTTCCTTGCTTTTATTTCCCTCCATATTTGTATTTGCTATTTATATGATCTTTACATCCGTAGATTATTTGTAGTTTTCTCTATCAAGTGATTGCTAAGGTTAAACAACATTGTGATAAGGAAGTAAGAATAGATTCTCGGGCCCTTGGGAATATGACCCCCTCGTACTTGCACGAGGGGTATTACTTGGCGACCCCGTACACTTGCGGGTTAGCAACATGGCACACACCAAGTTTTTGGTGCCATTGCCGGGGACCCACGAGGAATATTCAGAAAAATTAAAGCGTGTTGATCTGACCATTTTATTTTGTTTGTCTTACCATTCTTGTTTATATTTCATCATTCCATCTTTTGTTTGTCTTGACTCTAGTTATTTTGCGAGGTACCCATCTTATGACACGAGCGGGTCAAGCGACTCTAGTTGAGCCGGACGACGAGATTGAACATACCTTGCACCAACAGTTAAAAGGGGTTACCGAAAGTTCGAGGCAACAAGAAGTTCAGGTAGATTCGAGTGAACCATCAGTTATGGCCGAACCAAGAAGAACTTTATCCGATTTTGAGAGGCCACAGTTCACCGGGGAAGAATTCAGTATACAAGCGCCCACAGTGCCGGCTAATAATTTTGAGATCAAGGCGAGCACAATAGGGATGATACAAAATTCAGTTCAGTTTGATAGGCTACCTAATGAAGATCCACATGCCCACCTATCCCGTTTCCAACAGATTTGCTCTACTTTCAAGATCAATTCTTTGTCAGATAATGCCATAAGACTGTGATTGTTTCCATTCAGTTTGAGGGGAGCAGCATACAGATGGCTTACCTCCTTGGCTTCCGGGTCCATTACCACATGGAAGGAAATGGTTGAGAGGTTCTTGGCATGGTATTTCCCACCGAGCAAGGCCGCGAGGTTGAGACAAGAGATCTCCTCTTTCAGATAGGGCAATTCAGAAACACTTTTTGAGGACATGAACTGTTCAAGGACTTGTTACGTAGGTGTCCTCACAATGGGTTCCCTGCTTGGATGCGAGTGCAGATGCTCTGTAATGGCTTGAATACGCTACAAGGCAACTCGTAGATGCCGTTACAGGTGGCTGCTTGAGTGACAAGTTCCCTGAGGAAGTTGAGAAGTTGATTGAGAGCATGGCATGTAATGAGTGCCACTGGAGTACTCGGCAGAAAAGACCAAGGATTGTGGGCCTGTTCGAGGAGAATGAGAACACCGCATTGACTGCAAAGGTTGAGGCCCTATCAAAGAATGTCACCGATAACAACGCGGCGGTCAGCGCATTGACACAGAAACTTGATCAGTTCATGTTGGGGTCTAGCTCTACCCCTAAGACAGTGATGTCCTGGGATACCTGTGGTGCTGGGCATGCAACTTCGCAATGCCCCATATTTATTGCTCCTTCTGTACCAGTGGAAATGGTGGATTATGTTGGTGGAAGACCTAGGGGACTGATCAATCAGTACGGTAACAGCTACAACTCGGGGTGGAGGAAGCCCCCGAACATGTCTTGGAACCAAGGCCAGTCTCAACAGAGGCCTCCACCACCGCAGGGCCCCCAATTTCAGCCCCAGTAGCCTCAAGAGAAGAAATACTCAACTGATGATGTATTGGCAAGATTCATGATCAACACGGAGGCGAAATTCCAGAATGTGGACAGAAGGTTTGATGAGTTTGGCACTATATTGAGGAATGTCAAGGCATCCATTCAGTCTCTTGAGATCCAGGTGGGACAGCTTGCTTGGGCACAATCAGATCGACCTTCAGGTAGCTTGCCGAGTAACACTGAAAGCAACCCGAGGGAACACTTGAAGGCGGTGACACTGAGGAGTGGGAAACAGTTGGAGGGAAGGGCCGGGGAGAGTCTAAGTGCCTCCAATGATAGGGTAGCCGCTCACGAAGACCCTGAGTTGAGTAATGACGCAAAGAACAAACTTAGGGGAAGCACAAGGGAAATGTTCCAAGTTCTTCAGCTAAAAATGGGCTCGAATATAAACCTGTGGTACCATATCCTTCTAGGATCAAGCAAGATAAGGAAGATGCTCAATTCAAGAAATTCCTAAACATCTTTAAGCAACTTCACATAAACATCCCCTTGGTTGAGGCCCTCTCACAAATGCCAAAGTACACTAAATTTATGAAGGACCTCCTCACAAATAAGAGGAAACTTTAAGACTTGGAGACCATGACTCTATGAAGAAATTGCTCGGCCGTGATCCAAAAGAAATTACCCAAGAAACTCAATGATCCGGGTAGCTTCATTATCCCTTGTGTGATCGGGGATGGAGTGCAAGAAAGTGCCTTAGCAGATTCGGGAGCTAGCATAAACGTGATGCCATATAACTTGTTCTTGAGGCTGGGGTTAGACAATTTGAGACCCACGCGAATGACTTTGCAACTTGCGGATTGTTCAGTGCGAAGACCCCGGGGAATTGTTGAAGATGTTCTTGATTGATTTGATAAGCTAATCATTCCTGTTGACTTTGTAATTCTAGATGTGGATGATGATGTGGAGGTCCCATTGATCCATGGGCGTCCATTTCTGAACACCTCCGGCGCACTAATTGATGTCAAAAGAGGAAAAATGACTTTGAGGGTTGGAGATGAACAAGTGGTCTTCACCCTCCCCGAAGTAATGAAACGTACACTTGATCACGATGATGCTCTTTATTTCACAGATACAACTGATGTGATTATCTTTGATTGTGTGCAGGAAGTCCACGCTTTGAATCCCTTGGAGGAGTACTTTGAAGATCTCGGGGATGGTGTTGTGGATGATGAGTTTCCCCCTCCACCATTACAATAACTAGCACAAGTAGAGGTTAAATCTCCATCACATTCCAATGAAAAGAGAACATTTAAGAAGTTATGGAAGAAAAAAAAAGAAAAGCAAAAGCAGGGAATGAATGTCTCTACAATGTCGCCCGAGGAGGTAGACCGCTTATACTTTGAGGACCGTGGGAAATTTAAAATCTTTTCGTGCCTCTCAATGAACTTCCCGGGTAATAACTCTTCACCGAAAAATGGAGGTATCTCTCATCCCTTTGTCCCACCATGAGTACGAGGTAAAACATGTCGAGCTAAAGACATTAAAAAAGCGCTTCTTGGGAGGCAACCCAAGTCTTTAAATTCATTGCAATTATTTTTCTTCGTAGTTCTTGTTGTTGTGTTTGTGTGTTTTTTGTATTTTTGTGGTGCTTGTGGGCTTGAGTGTTGTTGTAGTATTGTTGTTGTGGTGGTTGTTTAGTTGTTTCCCATAATTTATTTTATCATGTTGCACCTTAGTTTGTGTGAATCTTTTATTTTCCCTTGATTGTTGGTGCTTCATTTTCCATGTTTTCAATGCTTGTGAGTGTTTTCGGCTTTCCTTTCATGTGATTCTTGAGTGCTAGGATGAGTATGTTGTTTTGTTGGGTTTGTTTGTGAGCATTTTTAGTGCATGCGGGCTCTCTAGCCAACCATGTGGCCTGTTATGCGGGCGCATAACAGGCCGCATGCAATCCAAAGGCTTGTGCGTCCTGCTATGCGGCCGCACAAGAGCCCGCATTCCATCCAATGGCTTGTGTGGCCTTCTATGTGTCCGCACAAGAGCTCGCATGGGCACCCGACCCCTTTACCTTATCTCATCCACTTCATTTCAACACTATTCACTCATTTTCCATCACTCTTCTTCTCTTTTCCTCTTCATCTCTCCACCATTTTCCTTCATTCTTTTTGCATTAAAACACTCTCCTCATCCTATAGAATGAGTTTTTGCAAGATTTTCAAGGTTTTATCAAGCTTTTAGCCGAATTCCACTTCATCCTCTACTTGGTGCCCTAGTTCAAGGTAAACTTCATATCTCACTCATTCTAGGGTTTTTCTTGGTTTAAATGGGGGGAAATATTTGATGTTGTTGTGGTCAATGCTTCTTGTGATTGTTCATCTTGAATTTAAAGCTTTGTACATTTTGATTGCTACTTTTACAAGAAGAAACTCTACCAAATTTTTCCCAAAATTACTGTAGCAATAGCTGCAAAATCAGCCTTATTTCTTCATTAAGCATTTTTATCATGAAATTTTGGCTTGATGATGATTGTATTGTCTTGTAGGGATGCCAACCAAGCATGTGGCCTCCAAGCAAGTTAGGAGAAGCTCTCCACCGCCTGTTTGCGAGCGTACATTTAAGAGTGAAGCCCACAAGACGAGGTTTGCATTTTTGTCAAGAAGGAAGTTCGGCACCGTTCGAAATATGATTGGGAAACCTTGAGGATTTTGGGCCTCGACAGTACCGTCTGGGACTTCATCTCTCATGATGGATGGGATAGTGTACTTGAGATTGATGAGCCCACATATAGAGAGTTAACCTTGGAAGTGTTGAGTACAATTGAGGTTACCGGTTATTGTCACTACACGGGCCAAGAAAGTACTGTATCCTTCAGAGCTTTTGGTAAGAGGCACAGGATCACTCAAGAATAGTTGGGTGTGTACCTTGGGCTTTACACGTATGAGTTCTCCCAAACTCCCGAGTTCAAGAGCTTGCCCCATGATTTCCCAAGCTCACTCTCCCATGATTCTTTTTGGAAGTCCATTGCTTGCACGTCATCGAAGAAGGCTTCCACGATGTCGGTCCCCGTTCACAGATACATTCAGGCTTTGCTATCTAGAAGTGTGAACGGTCACACTGATTCTACCGGGGTAGTTACAAGTACCGACTTACTTATGATGTACAGTATCCTTGAGGGTTACCCCATCCACATGGGCCATCTTTTCACCGAACTTATTGCACATCAGGGGACTTCTACTCGCCTTGGAGCTATGTTTCCCGGACCATACATTACGCACATCATCAGGGGCCTAGGATTGATTGAGCTCACCCGAGGCATGAGTGTCGTGGGCTCCGTCACACCGCTTGATCTGTCGACCCTACTTTATATTGTGATAATTGAGAGGTCGGGAAACACTTATCGCCTCCCGCGCAGGGGAGGCAGGAGCGCCAATGACCCCGTCACCTCTTGAGACTCTAAGACAGGATCCAATTTTGATTTGGAGTCTTCCCCTGTGCCTGACTCAACACCCAGCGGGAGTCGACCGTCACTTGAGACCAGCACACAGCACTACTTTTTAGTTTCCTGTTGTTTGTACTTGATTTTATTCCTAGACTTGTTTGCTTGTATTTTTTGTACATTTCAGTTAGTAAGGGTCCCGACCCTCCTAAACTATACTTTCCCATTTTTGATCCTTGCTTACTCGTCTCACTCTCTATTTATTTTCTGGGGTGTGATATGTTTTCTTTTTATTTTCAGGACTGATCATTGTGGAAGCTCCACACCCTTGCACCTCATAATTTTCCCCGATTTGTGCACATTTGGAGTTCATCTCATCGACTACTTGGGGAACTTTCTTTACCTCATCCCTTTATTTTTATGGCATATCTGACACCTTACTCTACTGATCTACATACATTGAGGGCAATGTACAACTGTAGGTGTGGGGATGGGGTACTTTACTTGTTTTGCATGCATGATTACCGATGATAGCTATGATTTTAGTGTTTAGCACTTCCTAGCTTGAAAGAATGATAGAAGTGAGTTGTATTTTTATACTGTGCTTGAATGATGCCCTGTTTTATCTTTAGTGCTTTCCCATGTTCTATCATGATTGCTTCCACCTTATACTCTCCAACCAACCCATTATGATGATTTTGGCATTAAATTGTTAAATTTTATCTTCAATGTTCTTTTAAGAGCTTTTTAGTTCCTTCATGTTTTCTGTAGCCTTACGTGAACTATTGTGGCAGGATACCAAGGGACATGAGATACAGTATGTTCAGTCAAAAAAAAATTGTATATATGAGAAAAAGGAAATAAGTATCTCTACTGCCTCCCTTGGAGCATGTTACATAGTCATTTAAGAGCTAGAGTTTTGTTTAGGAACCCAAAAGACTTTTAACTGAGTATTGAAGATGTCTTTAACTGTCTAATGCCATTCTCATCGTATATGGGTGAATGGACCCCTGGGGTAATCCAGGGTGTGGAGGTTAAGGTTGGGAGCCAGCACACACTCACGGAAGCACTTTGGATAAAACAGGGCTACCATTACTTGATTACTCATAGAGCAGATCACTTTCTGGATTTCTTTCTACCGGTGTTAGTGGAGTACTTTACAATTGAGTTTGAGGTCGTATATTTAGTCATTTATCATCTTGCCCATGTTCTTCATGTGTGTTTGCTTGGGGACAAGCAAATGCTTAGGTGTGGGGATGTTTGTTAAACACCTAAATATATGTATTCTATACGTATTCAGGCATATGTATTGCTTATTTTTATATGAGTTGATGCCCGTTTTTGTCTAAATTGGTTTTTTTCGTGTTACAGGTACCAATGAGTCCCTAGCGAGCTCGATGACAGAATTAGAGAAGAAATCAGCATCGAAAACACTGTTTCTGAGCCCGGCATTGTAGCGATACTGTAGCAACCAATGTAGCAGGAACACTTGAAGAAATGGCTTGGTCTGGAGGCTCATGCAGGCAACCATGCGGGCGCAGTGAAGACCGCATGTAGTACTGTAGAAGTTAATGTAGCAGTTCCTATAGCAACTTACGCGATTTTCGGGATTTCTTGGAATTCTTCTCTGCCCGCATGCCGACCGCATGAGAGACTGGATGGCGCCCTAGAATGTGTTTTTAAGGACTTTTTGGAGCAATTTGAGAGGAGGCCCCTAGGTCTCTTGAGAGCTTCACTTCACCACCTTCATTTGAGAGTTTGAGGCCGGGTTTTGGAGGAGATTCTTGAGGAGAGGACGACGGGGAGAGCACGACATTATGAGTCAACACCTTTGATCTACATTTGAGAGGAAGATCGATGATGGAAGCAACTCCTTGGGTGGCGTCCTTGGAAGTGTCATTCGGCCTTGATCTTTTGAGGGAGTGTTCTCATTATGTTATTTGGTTATTTTGATGTATTTTCTTGCTTATTTTGTGATCATGAGTAACTAAACCCCAAGGTCACCGGATGTAGGTTAACCTTGGGGGTGAACTTGTGTTGTTTGGATGCTTGACTTAGTATTTGCATTTGTTTTGGTTTGTGATCCATGTTTGGTGTTTCTTGAATGCCTTGGTATGTATGAGAACTCTATATATCAATTCCTAGAAAATACTAGGTTGTATGACCATTGCCCTAGTATTAGGCTCACAAACCTTGGAAGGGATACATGTACGAATACACCGTGACCATCGGGTATTTGTACCCCTCCATTTGTTAGGGTTGTCCTTGATTGTGTTTCAACCCTAGCTTGAGAAATCCACTACCTCCATTGCGGTCGTAGGAGGATTTGGATAGAAGTAATTCCGTATTCCAATACTCATACCGGATTAGGGACCAAACACCTTGACCATTGGGTTGGTCTAATTTAGGGTTTCTCGGTCCAAACAACCCACGTGCATGCTAGTTAGGGCATCCTTAGCACTTTAGTAGCCCCCGAGGGAATCCTCATCCGTGACCATTTCCTTGCCTTGATTTCCCTCCGTATTTGTATTTTCTATTTACATGCTCTTTACATCTGTAAATTATTTGTAGTTTTCTCTATCAAGTGATTGCTAAGGTTAGACAACATTGTGATAAGGAAGTAAGAATAGATTCTCGGGCCCTTGGGAATACGAACCCCTCGTGCTCGCGCGAGGGGTATTACTTGGCGGCCCCATGCACTTGCGGGTTAGCAACATTGCACACACCATACATTGTCCCCAATGTACGGATGCATGCATAAGTGTCATGATATATAATAAGAAAAAAATTAAAAGAGTATATGGTCACTAGTACTCCCCTGATTTCTTAGTTTGGTCGACTAGGGCGATGAAGTTACCCCTATTTAGGCTATGCATTGTGTGGGCCAAACAACACCTGATTACTTTAAACCCTGATGAGACACAAATGTAGTAATTAAATATAATGATAATAAAGCAAATAAAACTATATAAACTACTATAAAATAAAATCCACTAAGATCAAGAAGTATAAAAGCAGCAGGGCAAGCGTCCCTTATGGTAATAAAATGTATAATGTACTAAAATATAAAAGTACAAAAGTGGTAAATGTAAAAGAAAATCAGAAGGGTGGAAGTTGGTAGGGGAAGTATGGCTCTTAATATGATCGATGAAGTACTGGTGGTGTCGATGACGCGAGAGGAGACTCTGGTGCCACTGGAGTTATAACAGTGGGTGAAGTATGCACTAGAGTGATTGATGGGTCCTGACGCTGTAGATGCACCAGGATATGTTGGAGTAGATCCTCGATCCTCACTTAACCCTTCTCGAGAAGGGGCAGGTGCTCCTCAAGAGTTGGTATGGTAGATAGAGTCGGTGTAGTAGTCGTAGGAGGAGGAGGAGGAGGAGGAGGAGAAGGCGCAATAGCGGCTGAAGCGATAGTCGGGGAGGGTTAGTGGTAGCAGCAGTCCCCAGTAGGGACCTTTCATCTTCCGAAGACTCAGAACTGCACCCCGTGGAATGTGTCCTATCGCTCTATCATGCTCATCATCCGAAGCATGGTGACCCCGAACAACTGCATGCCTCCAACTCACCTCATACTTGACTAGCAGTCGATCAGGCCTAGGTCCTGTACAAGCTTGGCAATGTAAGGACCAAGAAATATGGTCACCAAGTGTGGATCTTGTGCTTGATGACACAGTTGGCAGGCAAGGGCATGGGCGACGTGAATCGGCTCCCGAGCTACCATGCTTCACAGGAAGTACAAGTTACAGAGGCTCACAACCTCTGTGTTGTCTCCTCTCACAGTCATTGTCTGAGATAGGTCAGCGTGGATGTACCTAAAAGCAGCACGTCCTAGGGTTGACGCCTTTGTGGTATCACATACATATATCACCTAGCCCTAACGTGTCTGGGTCCAGACCTGATCAGTACTCAAGTGGACTGGTAGGTCAATGTGGAGCTGGGAGTATGACTCGATGCAAGTGCACTCCATGTCGACGAGTCCCATCGCCAAGGAGAAATCCGTGTACGATATCAAGTACTACACCTAGAACATCTAGAAGTTGATGGTCTCATGGTGGCAGAGGCTGATGATCGTCCTATCTAGCTTTAACAAACTCATCACCTCTAGTGTCAGCACCCAGTAAGTTGGCTCTTAAATGCTGAAGAACTGCTCCCATCCCTGTACAGAAATCAAGTATTATACCTCATTGGCGAGACCAATCCTCTCGAGAGTCTTCTAGTCGATGATCCTATCCTCAACAAATCTCTGATGAATGAGCCTCCTGTAGCGGGCTCTGTGCTCGAGATCCCCGAACCATGGTACTGATGGTCGTGAAGACTCTAATCTTCTTCTTCTTCTCGGTCTGTGCTTGTGGACCACCAACAGTTCTCTTTTAACCCATATCCCACAATTCAAAAAGAATATGTAAAATCAATCAACAGAATACAAAAAATGTAATTCAGGAATGGACAACAGGTACATCACGGTCATTATGTGACCATAACCGTCTCAAAACACCCATTACCAATGCCATGATAACTCTCTAGATGATCACAACGGTTACATAACGCTCCGTTGTGTGATTCAGCAGCTCAGCTGTGCACTATGCTTGGGTCACCAAGGGTGCACAATGCTTATGGTGCATCTGTTGTGTCCTACAATTGTGCAACGGCCAGCTGACAATGGGCCACCCCTTTCCCATGTGTTGATAGAATGATAACGCCCATTGTGGCTCATCCCCCTCCTCCTGTTTAGTATTTAAACTCAATGGTCATCACAATAGCCGTTGTTCATCAAGGAATGCCCGTTGTGATTCTTGATCATGATGAAACATTTTTATACAATGGCTTATTTTAATTGAAATTCACATAAAAACATTCACCTAGCATCATTAAACTATATCATGCCATTTAAACATCACAAAATCATGATTTTAAATGTTTTGGAAAAGTTTTTACAGAATTAGCCAAAAAAGAGAAGGTTGTTCCATGGTGAAAATCAACTAGATATGGTGCTAAATCAAGTAGGAATAAGGCCAAATATTTTCGGTATCACTAAATGCACGTTAGGGAAGGTTCTCTAGTGAAGTGGTAGAGAGGAAATTAATTTTCGAGTGAGAAAGGCCAAGAGTCGGCCATCAGTGACCCTATACCACCTCATAATGGGGTTAACAACTACCAAGCAATGGCCATTGTTCATTTGTTCAGTCTCTTCGAGGCACCATGACCATTACAAGCTTGTTATGGGGTTACTGTCAACTAGTTATGGCTCAAAAGTTTCTAAGTGTTGGCAACGACCATTCTAAGGCTCATTGTACTCACCATGGCTAGACAAAGAGTGTGGTGAGGCAGTGCCAAACCTCTGGAAAACCTAGAGACATAGCATGCTCTGTGGAACAGCCGTGATAAGTTACCACGGTCGTGATCACGGGCGTTATATGCCCATGACAGACTCACTCAAATTTTTTTAGATAAGTACAACTCTCTGCTTGGGCATCACAATGGGTAGAATGGGTTTACCATGCCCGTTGTGGTGCTTGCAATGAAAAACTAAGGATTTTCCCTGTGTAAAATGGCATGAAAATAATTCCTACTGACAATACTAGATTCCCCAATCATGTTTTGCTCATAACATTCAGTGGGGATGAGCCAACTTCACATCCTTTAAATTAATTACCACTTTCTCTATTTTATTAACTAATGAATAAGATTTAAAACTAAGATTAAATGAACTAAAGCATAGAAAACTACTTTTTTTGCCTCCCAAGAAGTGCTTGTTTTACATCACGAGCCTAACGTACCTGTTCTCACCTCAAGATGGTTCTGAAAGGTCAAACTCCTCTCCCTTTTTAGTCCAATTGCTTCCCCTAAAATAATACTTTAAACTATGACCATTTACCTTGTATGTACCTATTTCTGGGTGAGTTGTCTCTACAGTGTCATAAGGAAACACTTGTGGTACTACGAACGGTCCTAACCATCTTAATTTCAACTTACCAGGAAACAACCTCAGCTTTAATTAAAAAGGAGGATCCGGTCCCCTTCTCGAAACTCCTTGCTATGTCTAAGGTATTGATCATTGCATCTCTTTGTGAGTTCTATGTAAATCTCCCCATTTTTGTAGGTAGTCATCCTCCACTCTTCAAGTTCCTATAGTTGTAACTTTCTTTTCCTTTCTGCGATATGACTATCAAGATTCAAGCTTTTTATTGCCCAATATGCACTTTGTTCAAGATCTATAGGGAGATGATGGGCTTTATATATACTAATTTGTAAGGTGAAGTTCCTATGGGTGTTTTGAACGTAGTTCGGTATACCCACAAGGCATCATCTAATTTATTCGACCAATCCCTCTGATGATGAGCTACAGTTTTTTTTTTCTGAAATTTGTTTCAATTGTCAATTAGACACCTCTACTTGCCCACTTATTTGTGGATGATAATGGTTGGCTATTCTATGTGTAACTCCGTACCTCAAGGTTTTCATAAGCTTGCCATTACAAAAATGTGTACCCTTATCACTTAATATTGTCCTAGGTGTTGCAAATCTAGAGAATAATTTCTTTAAGAATTTAATCACGATCCTAGCATCACTCTTCGAGAGTGCTTGTTCCACTACCCATTTGGAAACATAATCAACTGCAACCAATATAAACTTATTGCCAAATGATGTAGGAAATGGTCCCATAAAATCAATACCCCACACATCAAAGATTTCACATATAAGAAAAGAATTTTGGGGCATTTCATCTCTGCGAGAAAGATTACCTGTGCGTTGGCATTTGTCACAATTTTGTACATACCTATTTGCTTCTTGGAAGATTATCGGCCAATAAAAACCTGATTCCAGGACCTTGTTGGCTGTTTGATTTGCGCTAAAATGCCCTCCAGCCAATCTTGAGTGACAATGTCTGAGAATATCCCATCCTTTTAATCATGGTATGCATCTTCTAATGATTTTGTCTTCACAGATTCTAAAGAAAAATGGGTCTTCCCACACAATGTTTAAGGTCCTACAACCAAATAATTTGCAAAGTCAGAAAACCAAGGTGGGTCTTCATCTTTTACAGTATTAAATTTGTACAAGTGCTCTTCAGGGAAGTTGTCATCAATGTCTCCATCCTTTAGTAATCTCTTTTTAGGATCATCTAGCCTGGATATGTGGTCTGCAGCTAAGTTCTCTGCTTCTCGCTTGTCCTGATCTCCACATCAAATTCCTACTAGAGTAAAATCCTCCTAATTAGGAGTGGTTTAGCATTAGTTTTACTCATGGGATACCTGAGCGTGGAGTGATTGGTGTAGACCACGACTTTGAAAGTACTAGATACAGCCGGAATTTGTCAAAGGCGAAGACTACTGCCAATAATTCCTTTTCAGTGCCCGTGTAATTCTCTTGTGCATCATTCAAGGTTTTGCTCGCATAGCAGATGGGATGAAAATGCTTATCTTTCCGCTGCCCAATACCACTCCAACTACGAAATCACTGGCATCACACATCAACTCAAATGGCAAATGCTAATCTGGGGCAATCATGATCAGAGCTTACACCAGTTTATCTTTTAAGGTTTCGAATGCTGATGTACAGTCTTGGTTGAAGTCAAATGGTGCATCTTTCTCTAATAGTTTGGTTAATGGTCTAGCAATATGTAAGAAGTCTTTAATGAACCTTCTGTGAAAGCCTGCATATCCCAGGAAACAACGAATTGCCTTGACTGACATGGTTGATGGAAGCTTCTCAATTGTAGCAACTTTAGCTATGTCCATCTTTCTCGTTCTAGATTCCTGAGGTGCACATCAAAAAAGTTACCAAATATAGAAAAATCAACCATAAATACCTCAATTGTTTTCTCGACAATATCCTCAAATATTGCAAACATGCATCTCTAAAATGTCACGGGGCATTACATGATCCGAAAGGCATCCGGCGGTACACGAAAGTCCCATATGGGTATGTAAATGTGGTCTTCTCTTGGTCTTCTGGAGCGATGGGAATTTGAAAATATCCTAAAAATACATCTAGAAAACAATAATGTGAGTACCCTGCTAACCTTTCCAACATTTGGTCTATGAATGACAGTAGAAAGTAGTCCTTTTTGGCGTCATCATTCAGTTTCCAATAATCAATGCACACTTGTCATAGTATAACTGTTCTGGTGGGTATGAGCTCATTCTTCTAATTGGTAATTATCGTCATCCCTTCTTTCTTTGGTACCACTTATACTGGATTTACCCATGCGCTGTTTGAAATCATTGATATCTACATCCCAAAGTTTCATGACCTCTATCTTTACTATTTCCTTCATGTTTGGATTCAGACTTCGTTGAGGTAGAGCAGAGGGTTTATGACCATCTTTCATCAAGATCTTGTAGGTGCAAAAGGATGGGCTTATTCCCTTGATGTCGATATTTTCCAAGCAATGGCTTTCTAATGCTTCTGTAAAGCCTCCAACAGTTGTTTCTTTTATTTCTTAGCCAAACCTGCCACAACGGTCACTGGGAGTCTTAATTCTTCTTCCAAAAAGGCATACTCCAAGTGCTCTTGCAATATCTTTAATTCCAAGTTCGGCGGCACCTCAATAGACTGTTTGAGCTGATTATCCATGTTTAATGTGACTATGGTGATATTATCCCTTAGGAGCCTGATCATTATTAACATCAACATATAAATCATAAGCCTCAGTTTCCTCCCTGTTGATGTCTTCTTTATGCAATCTGTTAATTCCCATAAAGTCTTCTATGGCCCTGCTCACTATTCTATTTTTTCATTTTCCTATTTTCATGAACTGATAGAATGTTTCCTGCCAACTTGTTTCTTCATGCTGCCTAAACCAAATTTTGGGCGTAGGGTATTGCTCAATTGCAATGATGTATTGTGCATCAAGTGTCTGTGTCCTATAGTATTCAATTTATTGATCCAACAGGGCTGGTATCCTCTCCAACTAACCTTTCATACCTGCCATGAAAAGAAACTATTCATAGTATTTTGTAGCAACCATAGAAACACTTGATAATCTAAATTAACTGAATTAGATACAAAAAGAGTAAATGTCTAAAACACTAAGCTACAAGTTTTCCTAGAATCTCTCAACTAAACGCTCCCTGGCAACGGCGCTAAAAATTTGACGGACTCCTGATGAGTGTGTAAATTATGCAAATATACAAACATTAAAGTATGCAATTAATAATACAATTGGTCCATCATACATTAAGTATACAGGTTATCAAGTAATACCTCGTGGGTGAGCATGAGGGTCGTATTTCCATAGGAACAGCGAGAGACTACTGTTACTTTCTTTTCAGTTAATCAATAGCCTAATCATTTATGCTCTTTCTTTAGTTTACTTGTACAACACTATTGAACAATACAATTGGAGATGTCATTAAGCACACTTGGAAGGAGTTTGGAGTATGTACAATATTTGTCTTGATTATTAAGTATGATAGGCGTTAAGTGCCAATCATGATCTAGGATCGAACCATAGGAATTCAAAGGCCTACTAGCTCCAAAAACCCTTGGCGACTAGGTTTAAATTACTAGGAACTTAAGATGGAATCTCTTCCACCCCAGCCTCCTATGTTTGCCATAAGTGCGAGAATCCCACAAGAAGAGACACCTCAAATCCTAAGCCTAAGGGGCAATCAATCCCTAATCCGGAAACCTAGCTATGCCTAACCTCTTAGAGCATGGATAGATGTATCATGGCATGCATGTCATCAACATGCAGGCATAACCTACTCATCCACATCAACAATAATAATCAATTAAGAACATGCAATGGTTATAAAAACTAGAACAATATATATGAATCGATCAAGATTCATAAATAATAACCGAGGGATTTAGACATACAATTCGCCTCGAATTAGATTCTTATGGATCATAAAAAGCAAAGCATCAAAGCACAAGAGAACCACAAGATGAAATAAAGAATAAATAAGCGTTCAATGTATTCCTAAACTAACTCCCTCTAATAGTCCTCCTAAGATTTGGGATTAGAGGATCCCAAGGTTGCCAGGATGATGCGTGTCACTCACGCCTATCTGATGATGATCATTGAAGATGCCTATCACCCGTGATCTTCTCCGATGATACTCGTTGAAGTAGTCTTGAGAAATCCACTGGAATATGGAAGAAACCTCATCTCCCGCCGCTTAGATCTCTAGGAATTTGGCCACCCTACCTTATTCCGCAAAAGAGTCTCCTTGATTTCAAAGAAACCTAGAGTATTTAGAATATTGTGTCCACGGCCTTACCACGGGAGTTGTGATGCCCATGGTGAGTAAGTTGTTGCTCGGGCTCCAAGTCACATCCTGGCAAGGTCTTTGAGCATTATGTATCTTGATAACAGTCGTGATGGTATTCACAATGATCGTTTTGAGGCCATTGTGGCTTTTGTGTTGCTTCTAGTGGTTCCATGCTGCCATGGCATGTCCATGATAGTGGTAAGTATAGACAACGGGCGCGGTAAGTTTCCATAAAGGCCATTGTGAGTCGTGGTGTAACCTTAATTTAGAAACTTGCTTCATTTTGCTTCAAAACACCCCCTATTCTGGTTCTTTTTCCCTAAAATAGAAATAAAGGCAATGGTGACTAAAAGAATGAACTTTTGTACTATTTTGGTGCTCAGCATCTAAAACTTCATGCTAAATAAAGCGTATATGATATAGAAAATATGATTAGTTTAGCACTTATCACTTACCCAAATCCTTTAATCATCCTCAGTTTCTTTTAAATGTCTAGAATTTCACATATAAACCAATAGCATAGATGACCTCAAATAAATTAAAATATCAATTTAATATAATATAAGCATCAAAACCATGTGTGACATATCATTCTATCCTCATCTAAGGCAAATATCCAAATCTCATAATGAAAACCACTTTCATAATTACCAATGCCAAAAGCATAAGGATGCAAATAGAGCTCCTCAAATCATTCTAATTCCATAATATAGGTATAATCATAACCATGTTCATTCATATGTTCAGGGTTTCACATAAAAACTAATATCATTGAAAACCATTCCACAAATCGATCCAAATATTGATTTAACGTGATAAAGCCATAAAATAATTTCAACAAATGATTAAAACATTTAAATGTCTTATTAGAGTTGTACATTCAACTTAACCCACTCACAATCTTAAGTGAGAAAAGGCCCCGAGAAAGTTACTCCTCCACCGGCTCCTTGCCTCGAGATGAGCTGTCACCACCTAGCCACAATACAACCACACACATATACAAAACAAAAAGAATTAAATAAAGGAAATCATAAATGAAAACCTAAGCTTAATTATGCAATTCAACCCTAACAAGACCTATTGTCCACTCAACACTAGGTTTTAAGGTTTCCAATAAATTCCTAAGGATCTGAGGTTCAGTATAAACTAATAAAACAAAGAAACAAGAAAGTTCTACCGGTGTTACAGTAGATCTACAGTACCAATAACAATGAGGAAGAAAATGCATGGATCTCACAATATTGAAGGACTACAAAGTAAGCCAAGCATTCCTCTTAAGTGGTACCAACAATAAGCAAGAAGAAGAACAAGGATCAAGCTCTAATTTAAGCTCACAATCTAACTCTAGCCCCATTCATCCAAACAATGAAGAAGGAAGGAGAAAAGGAGAGCTTACCTCAAGTAAGGATTGATTGATTTTAAGCTCCACTAGCAAGACCAAGAGATCATCCAAACTAAATCCTTATTCTCCAAAAAGCAATAAGGGATGAGAAGAGAAGAGGAAAAGAGAGTGAGAGAGAAGAAAACCAAGGAAAAAGCTCTCAAAAAGGGCTTAAAAATGGCTTACACATGCGCTGCATGGGCCGGTGTGAGGCTCGCACGGGAGGCAGCACACCCACTAGGCCATGGTGTGCAACATGGTGTGTGGCATGTGCACAGCCCACACACCTCTAGGACTCCTGCTACACTCTGCAAAGAATTTGGCAAGCCACACAAAGCTAAATACAAAAATAACTTCACTAAAACATCGAGTCAACATACAAGAAAAGATTGAAATAACACAATAAATACATGTGATCCTTGCATAATGTGATCAATGAAGAAGTTAATGATATATTAAGCCTTTCTATCTTTCTTTCTTTTTTTTCCTCCTGTCTTTTGTTAGTTTGAGTTTTTAAGCTCACATCTCAAGCCTTCAGTTCTAACAAACTCAAATTCTTTGTATTGATTTTGTCGAAACATTTTCTCCAATTATAAAACCAACCATGATTTGAATTATCTCGACTATAGCAATAATTAGCATGTGAAATATTCAATAACTCTTTGTCAGAAATGTTTTTTTGCATGGTAAGTTGTTTAAGACAGTCTTCATGTAGCAACCATTTTGTTTTGTTAATGAAACTTCTGTAACTCATGTCTACAAATTAAAATGGCCTCCTTATTTACTATTACAAGCTCATTAAGCCTAGTTTGATAGGTTTGCATCTTATTTCTCTCTCTCTCTCTCTCTCTCTCTCTCTCTTGATTTCTTTTCAAGTTATGTAGATGATTTCTTTTCAAGTTATGTAGACTCGTCTTTGTTCATTTACCATGGTTCTCAAGGCATAACTCTCCTTCTTCTCTATGTTGATGATATAATACTTAAAGGAGATAATAGTATTTTTTTGCAATATTTTCTTTTTCAATTACATGCAAAGTTTGTTATGAAGGATCTTAGTCCTCTTCATTGTTTTCTTAGTGTGGAAGTGATGTACACAAATGCTAGTTTATTTCTTAGTGAAGGTAAATATGCCACATATTTGTTGTATCGAATGCCAATGTCCAATTACAAACCTTACTTGTAATACCCAGCTTCCAACTTAGGTCTTACCTAGGGTATTAGTGTAATCTTGTGATCGGTGATGATCTTATGAGAGAGAGGGTGTACTTTGGGAATTTTCTCTTGTTATTTAAAACCCCAAATCTCTAAACCTAGCCCTAAATTCTTCAATTAATCCACTTTGCCTCTTTAAATCCCCTCATGGAGCAATCTTGGAGCAGGAATCTCCATCTCTTCCCTCTTTTTTTTATTGAAAAATCAAGGTAAGATTGTCATATAGTCTTCATCATAATCACTTTTCTTGATATTAGCATCATAATGCATCTTCTCCCTTAACTTTCTAGATTCCCAATGCATTTGTATGAGATCATTAAAATTTTATGATTTCTATGTTTGAGTTTATGGTTTTGGAGTCAATTGTTGAGTTTCTTGTTGAATGATCTTGTATTCTAGATCTTGGGTGTTGTGGATTTGTTGAAACCTTTATCAATAAATCAATTTGTGATTTTTTTATTAAATTCAAGTTTTTCCTTATTAGATCTTGACAGGGGCCCGAAAGTGCATGGGTTGTCGAAGTAATAAAGTACCCCGGTGAGAGGGTAGTCGAATCCACAGGGAGTAGTGATTAGAGACAAAGGTAATTGCTACTTAGATAGTGTGGCACGATGATGGTGAGAAGAATCAATGTGTGTGCAAGAAAGTGAAAGAGAAATATGAAAGATAAGAGAGTGCAAGCAAAGAGTAAAGAGAGGAACAGTCAATGTAAAATAGGGTACCCTAACAAGCTCCCCCTAGGACTAATGTTCTAGTGTAAGACTATGTATTATACTTCCTTATTGTTGTTTAATGAGTCGTGGAAATCCTTAAGCACACGGTCCCAAACCTAAGGTCAACCGTGACTAGTTCCAACACTATGCACCGGCATTAGGCTTCACTACACCCTTCACTCTGTCGATTTCTCAACTAAGCCCCAGGGGAGTCCATCATCCTAAGCCTTACACTACATGGAACTGCTTGACGTTCTAGGGATTCCAAATGATAGACCTTGTCCCTAAGTATAGTTCTAACACTTTGGTCCAGGCGAAAGAACCCTAATCTAAGTTAAGCCCCAGCACTATGATTCACTACAACTCTTCACTCTGTTGCTCATGCAACTAAGCCCCAGGGGAGTTCATCTCCTAGCACTTCACTCTACTTCGATTGCAAAGAACTCTTGGGACACGAAGGTAGGGAAAATCAAACTAAACGGGAAAGGGGATGTTTCTCTACCTCACGACTCACCCTCTCGACCCTATCCAATCTCAAGTATTCTAATCCTATAGAACTTGTCACACCTTCAAAAGATAACCTAGATGATTCTCAACCCTAGTGTCACTGCTAAGGGAAAATCAATTACAATTAGCATGCAAGATTGGAACTCAATTAAAAGTATCAATTAAGAAAGCATAATAAAAGTTATAGAAACAATATCATCCTAGGGTTTACAAGTCCGAATACCCACAAGGGGTTTAGCTCTCCATGGAGCTATACAAAATCATCAATGTATATCAATCGACAAGAATATCAAACATAGATGAAACCTCCTTGTGATGCGTGGCGATGGTCTTGTGAGACCGCTCCGTCCTCTCCACCAAGCCACTTGTTAAACCTAGGGCACACCTCGCCGGAATGGTGCCGACGAAAGCTCCCCCAATAGCTATCTTCCAATGGGCGTCGATGTTGATGCCGAAGACTCGCTCCAAACCTTCACAAAATCCTCTCCAAACCCTAGCCGCGAACCCTGAAGAAGTTGGGGAAAAGATGGGTCCAAAAGTCCTTTAGAGAATCTGAGTCGCGGCTTTAAATAGGCTGAAATCGGGCATCCACACGGCTATGTGGATTCTCTGGAATTAAATTCCTGGAGCGTAGTAAACAGTAAACTGGTACAGTGATTTGCTGCAGTAACTACTACAGCATTCGCGCATAAAATGTTCCCGATTTCATGTTCTTCATTGAGGCCGTTGAATTGGGTGCACAACCAACGGTAGATCATGTCGATTGCTTCTTTTCTCCTCATTGATGAAGTTCTTCAATGTTACACGTGCTAGACTTCTATGAGTGTGACTGCCTTTGTGCCCCTCCAATGGAGGTTAGCACACACTCACAAGTTTAGAACCTGTGCCTTATTCCTTGCTTGGTCCAAGAACTCCTCAACAATGGCGAACATGACCTAATTTTGCTCTTTCTTCTCCAAATTTACTACACAACCCTACATGCACAAAAGAACACAAATGCACACCAATCAATGATAAAATCTGAGAAAAGTAATGCTTCATGTAAGAAAATAATACTTCATATTACTTAAACACGAGCACTTATCAGATCTATAGAAAACTTGTATAAAAGTTTGTATGACTATAACCCTTGTTTTTCTTACTCTTTTGTCACCTACATGACCTAATTTTATGCTCCCCAAATCCTTATGAGTGATACTCATATAAACCCTCCGAACCATTTTCCAAAGTTTATGGCCAACCTTATGGGCATAAGGGTGCTTGTAAGGCATTATGTCAAGGGCTTACAAACATAAGCAGCCCGTAAGGAGCCTGTAAGGCCTTCTGTCAAGTGCTTATGGCTATAAGTAACCTGTAAGAAGCCTATAAGATGTTCCATTAAGGGTTTATGGCCCATAACCGACCCAAATCCTTCATGCATCGCATATAGGGCTCAAATTATGCGTATCTCTCTCACATGCACTTTTTAGTTGAAATTTGCATTGAGTTGGATTTGCTCTTATGTGGGGAACCCTCGGTTAAGGGCACCTTCTTCTCAGTTGTATCAATTCATGAGGGGCTAACCATTCCACGGTGCTCCTGGATGTTGAACTATGTTGTTCTAGGTACTTTGAATATTTGTTTTCTTTTGCCTATGGAGTTTTAATGTATTCTTGTGTTTTTCATGTGTTTGCATAACTTGACGTGCTTGATTTGCATAGATTCTTATGTAAAACTTGATGTGTGTGACTTGTCGTATGTTGCGATTACCTAGCGTAGTTCAAAACTCGACGTGTATGAAACCCGTAGTTACACTTGTAGCCCTTGACTTATTTGAGAGTCGTAGATGCAACAAAGCTTTGAGAAATCACAAGGATCTTAGAATATACCGTGGTAGGCATTAGATTCAAGTCAGTATCTCGAGCACATAGGAATCATTCAGCGGTATTGCTATCTTGTTATCAAAAACTCAATCTTAGTCTACTTGTTGATTCCACCCTTATCTTGTTATTCTTATTTACCTTTTTAACCTTTCAACCAACCCTTTGATTTGCTAGGCATTAGAGGATTAATTAATACTAGAAGTTCAGTCCCTGAGGTTCGACAACCCTACCCCCTAGGGGCTATCACTCTATTACTTGTAACGGTCCGTGCACTTGTGGAGAGTACATCAATGTATTTAGACACTTAATAAATATTCCCCCACTTAAGCCTTTGCTTGTCCCCAAGCAAACAATATGCATGTGAAACTTTATATAAGTTTGTGTTACCTTAAGTGACACATGTCCCACCAATTCTTAAGCAAGATCATGATCAAAGCTTGGTAGATTTGGAAATATTAACAAACCACGTAAATTAATATAGCTTATTTGTGTATATTGTGATTCATAAATTAACAAACAAAATTTTTTTAGTCTCTCTTGTATATTGTGATTTCAAATCCTATATTTTTGTATTTGACGTACTTACACCTTATGGCATACGGAAGTTATTACCTCGAGTAGTGCCACATCAATAAAGTGCCTCAAATATGTATTTGCTAGAGGGAAACAATTGCCTACTAGCATCAAATGGATTCAATAGTGTTCATGTTAGCTAAGCTCTAGTCATCCAGATGTGCATTAAACTAAATATTCATTATGATTATTACTCAATTAAACTTTTACAAAAAAAAATGGCTAAAAAAAGCTTTATGGAGCAAACTTGATGACTACTCCACCATATGAGATTCTAAAATGAATTTAAGCAATTGAACTAAAGATTTAAAATATGAAAATTTTGTTAGATAAATTTGTGTTGCTTTTCTTTTTTACTTTTTTTTTAAAAGCTAAACATACACCCCAAAGATCTATACTTTTGCATACATAAGGATAATAGATAGTCTAATAGCCTTTCTATTCATGCATCAAGATAGTAATTACATTAACCAAGGTAAATGGGTTCAACCATGAGAGAAAAAAAATATATCCTTGTTCTCATGATTTGGTTTACCAAAGCCATCTCCATAGTCAAAAACAATAATGGCTCATGGATGCAATGTCAATTGCAAAATTAGTGAAGGATCCCTCGTATGAAGAATTAATTGTAAAATGGCTTGTATTAAGCTCTTTCCATGTTTTTTGGATTAGATCTTGTAAATATTCCCTTGCAATCATCTCTGAAACACCATTCTCATGCATGTGGCATTGTATGAATTTCTTCATATCACCTCTCTTTGCCTCTTCCTATAGTCATAAATGATTTTAATAAGTTACCTAGTTCTAATAATAAATTAAATCATTTTAAACAATCACCACAAAAAAAAAACAAAATAAAAAAATAATCACAATTAACAACCACAAAGCAACAATAATAATACATATCTTTTGGGGGAAAGAGCAATTTGTTATGGCTAACCCCATTTAATAACAAATGGAGCAATAAAAATACTTGTTTCTATAACAAGTGTTGTAATTTTTAAATATTTTGTCTTTGACCTTTTACTTATTACATAAGTGTTCTAACTTCTAAGTTCACTACTTTGTAGATTTAGTTTAAATAAATTTCTTTTGTTTAATACTCGAGATATCTTCTTATTTGGTGAGATATCTTCTCGTAATTAAGTTGTGTCAAAATTTTGGAGTCATGGATAATTTTTAAATTTCTACAATATCTATTTTCAATATGAAATATTTATATATTAATTAACTATGCTATTTAATTTATCCTTAAAGTTTCACTATTACAAAAATCCAAAATAAGCCGTTAAATAATTCTATGCTAAAGCATCTCTTGAGTGGTCAAAATGAAAATAGAAGGAAAAAGAAAAACCACCTTTTTATAAGGACAACTAGTTCAACTAAGCTTCATGATAGAAATAATGTCATGTGCAAATATAATGTACATGTAAGAAAACTTTGCATACTTACAGTTGAAGCTCCAAGATCATTGAATAA